>JBBPDC010000038.1:4567498-4578179 GCA_037974485.1 Hemigrammopetersius urotaenia
GAAATATTGGCGCTAGGTCAAAAAAGGTGTGGGGGACAGAATCACCTGTTTCTAAGAGTGAGGGGGACGTGTCCCCCGGTCCACCCCGGTTGCTACGCCCCTGCATAGCTCCTTATCTGAGGATATATAGAAAGTCAGCATCACTTCTGCTTACCATAAATTAGAGAACAGCTCACAAACAGGCATCAGGTCATACTAAGGTCTAAATACATAAAGTGTCTTTAGGGGTCCTACAAAGGTAAAGAAGCATAAAACATTATTGGGTGATAAAGCAGTACCCACAGAACATTGCTCAGAGCGTCACACCACCTCCACCTCTTCCCTAGTTTAATAAAGCGTCGGGCCATTCACATATTCATAAAACCAGTCCACCTTAATTTATCTATGGACCAATGTTGGTGCAATTAAGCTGCTTTCAGTTGTGGATAGGGGTCAGCATGGGTACTCTGACCAGTCTGCAGCTAAACAGCCCCATATGAAGCAAAGTTTGATTTCATGCTTCCAACACATCAGAATCGCATGTGTGAGCGAACACATACAAGGAATTTGGTTCCGAACAATGGTGTATAAAACAATATATAAAAGACACAATGAACAATATGCTGAGCATAATAATAATATACAATCTACAGTATGAATATGTAATATGGGTTTATATTTATAAATATAAAGATAAGTGTTAACAAATGTATTTAAATATATGTATGAAGATACGTATGTGTATGTGTGTGTACACAATCAACAATGTAAATTTTAGATGGAGAAAATACAGGATTAGAATTCACATAAACTTCAAGAACCTAATACTGTGAGATATTTAGTGTTATTCACTTTAACTGTCAGTGGTTTTGATACTGTGTCTGATCTGCGTGTCAAAATAAATAATTAAGAACATAAATATTAATTCGTCATGCAGTAAATCAGCTGCTTTGTTGCTATTGATGTGGTCATTTAATCATAGCCCAACACAAAATTACGAACATTTACTGAAGGGTTTTTCTTTCAGAGACAAAACCACAAAAAAAGAAGTGAGAGTAATGTGGCAGGATGACAGTTTGGGGTGGGTGCCCAACCGATAAAAAAAAAAAACAACTTTATGTATGGATTGTGTTAGATGTGTTAAACTCATATAGCATGTCATAAAACTACCATTTTAAACGCTTAAATCATTAAATATTACACCACTTCTCATTGATGCAAGGATGTCAGAGTACTGGGCAAGCCAGTTCGGACTGTGTATGTATTCAGGATGTAATTCACTTTCTGTTTGGTTCTATTGTTTTGAGCTGGAAGAGTTTAATCCCGAGGTGTAAACTCAAAGGGCAAGTTTTCCCAATCAGAGATTAAGCCTAATCCTGGACTATACAGTATTCGGAAAGGAGAGACTACTGGCGGCTGCGGTACATCGTAGGCATCACTGTGACTTATATAATAGTCTTTGGCACTCTCTGGTGTTTTAAGAGTGTAATAGCTTGGGCAAAATCTCAGTTATTTTAGGTGTTACCTTGACCAAGAGACAAACTGATAAATCCAAACATTTGTCTATTATTTTTCTTCAATTTAACTTGATTATATTTGATCATGTAATAAAAATTCACAACCAAACTGCTTTACAAAATTTTATTAAAATACAAATGTGATGAAAATTAAGATACAAAATATCAAAAACATTATAAAAAGTATAAAAAAAGTGCACAAAAACCTCTTTACAGCATTAATTGTACAGACAGAATTGAATAAATAGTATAAATTAGAAAAGACAAATTCATGTTCCGATATCAGTTAAATCTCTTATAAGGCACATTAACAATGACTGTAAATGTACCAAGTAAATAGTTTCCCTGAACCATACTGACATCATGTATTAGCTTTCTTGTATTCTGACAACAAAGAGACGTTTTGGACAACATCGCTGTTGACCCAGTATTGCTGGTGAGTTTACACATTCATTCAACCCAATAATACAATGAAAAGATTCAATGGTCTTACAAATGAAACGCACATTCAACTTATATTTGAATTCCATTGTACCATTATGAATGCTAAATTATCTGGACCAAATTTAATGGTGAAAAATGCTAGTTTACCTTGCAAGCAGTGGTATTTGTCCACAAACCCCCCGCCCCCCCCTCACATTTTGATTCGCAACAGAAAAGCTATCGTCTTATCATGATGCCAAGCCAGATTATTGAATTTTAGTTTAGATGATGCAGATACACACCAAGTGATCGGTATGCCACTCAAATGCATCGTCGTGGCTTGGGGTTAAAGTCTGTAGTGAAACAGGTTCTGGTGACCCAAACTAAAACGACCCAAACAAATAAATAAAAACAGTAGTAACAGGCACACTAGCACGTTTAATGTTGAGATACTAGAACCAGAGATTATACACTTGAACACATGCTTATTTAGAATGCTTTCATAAATAGAATTTGACATCGATATTAAAGCATGCATTTTTATTTCTTGATTCGCAAGCTGATGGAAAAGGGTTCGCGTTCAAAATCACTTTCGAATTGCAGCTTGTGTTGAAGTGTGAACTCTGCTATCGAATCCGGACATCTCATGAAAACAAACTTGAAATCAACCCAAATACGAGGGATTTAACAGACATGCATGTAACGAACACAAAAACTGAGCTGTATTCACATTGTGAATAAGCAACGACCCATTCACTGCCCTAATAACACATGCAGATCGGGGGGGAAAAAAGGTGAGAGGCACGGTCTAACCAAGTTGCTTTGAACCATTTCATAACACAGAGCCCTGTTTGATTAATATGGCATTTCATGAACATTTATCACTCAATTTACATACAGGAAACCGGGAGCCAGAGAGGAGGATTTTGGTGCACTAGTATTGAAAATAAAGATATTTACAAACACTACAAAATTTCATATTACAGTGCCAAAAAAATTCATAAAAAAATAAAATAAAAATACCTGTATTACTCGCCTTAACCCATTTTAACCCGATTCAGATCCTATGAATATTTACTAATGCCCATTCTTTTTTTGCTCCCTTGTTTTCTAAATTATTAAAAAAAAAAAAAAAAAATACAAAACAGAAAAAACTGCTAACAACAAAAGCAGGGAAAATAGGCAACGGTATTCATACACAGTGAACTAATGTGGGAATGATAATTGAGTCTGCCACTGGAGACAAAGCTAGGGAGCCTCAATGAGACACAGGAGCTGGTGAAGGAAACTGGTCACCAAGTCTCTTTTAAGTCCTCTGGGAGAGGAGAGGGCAGTGTTGTGGAGTTTTGAGTGTCTGAGGTGGACGCCAGCGCTGCCTGCTCTTTGGTGCTGCAGCAGGGCTTGAAAAGGCGAGGATCTATAATTACCTCACCAAAACGCCCTTTGTAGATGATCCCACAGCACACTTTCTGCCTGCAAATACAGAAAGGAGATGAGTTACGGATGTAAATTTAACTTGCATCACAAACAGGGTCCATTTATTATTCAGCACATTACCTTTTCCAGTAGGACAGGTCAAGGAATGAGAAGCCAGCAGGGGTCGGACGCCTTTGCTTAGTCTCAATGTCTGAGCCGTCGTCAGATTGGTTACTGTGGCTCGGAGACTGAGGGGGAGATATGCTGGATGTAGTGCTGTGGGCATCAGAATCTAACAAAACAGGGGGACAAGAGTCATAGTAAATCATACTTCCCAAGATTCATCATAAATGCGTGCCGAATCACACTGGATACAGACCGTTATCTCATTCAACTGGCTCGAAGTGAAATGTGGGCATAAAAAAACCCCTAACAGTTCAAAACTCATTCAAGGTGGCTGGAACTACACAAGAAGTGTTTCCCTCTAAAAGCTGCATCAGAAAAGGCTATTGCACAGAATACCCCACCCAATGCATGATGTTTTATAATAGTTCAGGACACATGTACAACAAAAGGGATACATGTAGGACATGTAAAAAATATATATAATCCAAAAATGACTTAAAAATAAAACGGCTGTTTGCAGTCCAGCCAACAAGACCACCAATTTGCACCATAAACACTGAAAAAAATTAAATTAAACATACAAACGCTCATCATATGAACAAAAGACAAAACAAAAAGTTGACCTACTTTGCCGTTTGAATTTATGCAACTTCTTCAGCTTGCTTTTTTTCTTCCCATCAATGTTTTTCACTTTTTTAGGCTTTGTCAGCTTGAAGCCAGGGCCTGCTCTTGCATCCACAACCTGAAGAAAAAGAATGAATATCAAAGGAAGGGCAAGGGTAAAAGCTTTGGAAGCACAAGGATTTAACTTCAACTTACATGGTTCCAATTCTTCTTGGATCCAAGTGGCAATTTCTTCCATCTTTTCACCAGCAGTACACAGGCATTGCAGATATCTCCAACTCTGTCCTCAGATAAACTGACAAATAAATAAAATGTCAAGCCATGTTTATAAAAAAACATACACGCACGCATGTATATATAACACGTATAGGAGTGTGTATATTTTATACACACATTATGCATGCATACTTATAATGAGTAGAATATTAGAAACAAAGCACTTATACAATAACTATTTATCAACCGACTGGTATAAGTTAAATCCTGCACTAGAACAATATTAGGATGAACAGCTCTGGTGCAGAAATGTGTCCACCCCCTGCAGGACAGTCAGAGGGAGCTTAACAAATCTTACCCAAAGCAGAGTCTGAAGTTCTCCTCGTATCTGCTGCTGTCTGTAAAACGGGAGCTGGACGACTTGGTCTTACAGATACAGCATCCCTCATGACTGCGATAGATCTTGGACTTGTGGAAGCCGAACATGGCTCGTTGCTTCTGTAAGTGAATGTAAACAAGCGTTAGAGCAGCTGAACCCCTACTCAACAACAACAACAGGCTCCAGGTTTAGGCGGGTTATTTAAGGGGGCGGTCACTGCAAGCTTGTCAAATCTTTACTTTTCAGTCCGCTCTTCGATTTGAGAGATTTAAAACACGTTGGTATCCCCAAAAAATCAGGGGAAAATTGGGAAAAGGGAACACTTAGATTGGCTTTACTACAAAAATCTCACGCGTCAGCAGTACTGACCTACTTTTCACACTTCACAACACCTGCTTCAACAATAACAGCGACTCACTTAAACACGTAACGTTAAACCATAACCCGATTTAAGCATTAGTTGAATTAAGGTTGTATGTTGTCTTACAGGGATTCAATAAAAGGATGCACATTGCTGTAACTAATGCTGGACAGCAAGGCGCGCCAATTCATTTAAATGGGGTCAAACAATGTGTCTAGGTTGGCGAGACGCGGGACTATGAAACCGAAAGTACTGGAGATGTTTAAGTAATCAAAATAATTAAAAACTACGAGTCTAATATGGTTTTTAAAAAAGGCGTCCTTTCTAACTTTGTTTTGAGCGAATAGAATTAAAGCGCGCGCATCTTGTGTCGGTTTCCATGGAGAGAGTCGTTACGCTGCCGTTACTAAGGACGATAAGCAACGTTAACTCTTACGTTTCGTGTGGGGGGAAAACAAACAAAACGTTTAAAGTTTTTAACATTAAACCGAAGCCAACTTAAAACAGCGAGCTCGGGGGCTAATGTGTTTTTGTTAAGACGAGCACCGAGACACAAAAAGGGGGCGGGAGGTCGTCTTAAACATTTTTACTTAAATTCTCTTTTGGAGAAAATGTCGCTATTTTTCCACACACAACGCGATTTTAAAGCCAGTAAAAGACGTCGAGGGATGAAGTGAGCGCCTTTTCTTTCAAACTTTTACCCATGGAGAGCGCCAAATCGCCTGTTTGGACGGAGTTGGCTATTGTTAGGGAGTAGCTTAGCCTGCTAGCTGCAGCTGCCATGCCACGCTCCGCAGCCACGCTCCATTGTTGAATGTAAATATTGCAGCGCAAAGGTCGCAGTTCTCACGGAAAAAGTACACGCATGCGGTCAGAACGCGTTGCAAAAAGGTGGCACGATTCAACCAAAAGTTTAGAGTCACACAAAGTGAACACTTACCGTCGGAAACTTTGAATTCCGTTCGTTTTATTCCTCCGCACTGCGCATGTCTTCCTCCACTCGGATGAACGGGGGAACAGCATTAGCACTCTAACGCTGAAGCAAAATGGAGCGTCGCCTCGCAGGAACTCCATATATGGACAAGAGCGCCACGGTTTGAAAGAGACTCCAGCCAATCAACGAGCTCCGTGGTGCCTTTTAAGAAAAGTGCATCTTGGGATTTGTTGGAAGGTGCGAAGAAAATAAAAAAAACTAGATATTATTTGGCTCTTTGTTCCATTTATTTTTAATACGACTAATATTACATCGCGTGTCGTATTGCAACTTTTTGTAGAACAGGTTTGCCAGTTAGCCCTGTAAGTTGAACAGAAAATTTAAAAAATCTCATTGGCATCATTTAAGAGGACTCGTTTTCCCAGACTACACTGCTGTTTGTTTTGACGAGTGCTGGAAAGGGCGGGAAATGAGGAGCTGAGAGGTTGTTTACAGAGAGGGGTTGTTTAAGATGAATAAACTATCAGATGAATTAGTGGAGTAACTAGAGGCACGCATTAAAAATCACAACCAAATCCAGCCCTGCACTGACGTGAATGACCACATTTAAAACTTCTGTCCTCTTAAGTTTAGATAAATTAAGATAAGAGAACCTTTTATTAGTCCAACAGATGGGAAATTAAAAGTGGACAGTGCAAGAGAAGAAAGCAGATTCAGCATAACCTATAATAATAAAAACTATAAAACGCAACAGTATAATGTAAAAAATATATGTATGTTTCATTGTTTTTTAAACCGGCTCAAAACATGCACTGCGATATTTGGCCCAATGTAACATTAGTTAAAGTTTTACTCAGCAGGTGTAAGGCAAGGCATTAATTTGTCTTCTTCTTCTTCTTCTGCTTTTGGCTGCTCCTGTTTTATTATGGGTCACCACAGCAGATCAACTGTCTCCATTTCCTTCCTCTGCATCTTGCTCTCTCACACCAACTACCTGCATGTACCATCACATCCATAAACCTCCTGCTACACCTTTCTCTTCTCTTCTCTTCTCTCCCCTTCCCTGCAGAACCATCCTCAGCATCTTTCCCAACACTCTCAGAGTCTCTCCTCAGCATCCTTCTCCCAACACACTCAGAGTCTCTCCCAACATCCTTCTCCAAACACTCTCAGTCTCTCCTCAGCATCCTCCTCCCAACACACTCAGTCTCTCCTGAGCATCCTCCTCCCAACACACTCTCTCCTTAGCATCCTTCTCCCAACACACCCAGAGTCTCTCCCCAACATCCTTCTCCAAACACTCTGTCTCTCCTCAGCATCCATCTCCCAACACACTCAGTCTCTCCTCAGCATCCTCCTCCCAACACACTCAGTGTCTCCTCAGCATCCTCCTCCCAACGCACTGTCTCTCCTCAGCATCCTCCTCCCAACACACTCACTCTCTCCTCCACATCCCAACACACTCACTCTCTCCTCAGCATCCCAACACACCCAGAGTCTCTCCTCAGCTCAGTTTGCAGTGAACAAAATTGCTTAAAATCCAGATTGCAGTTAAAAGAATGAACCAGGACAATAACGACTGAAACCAGTGTAAAAACAACATAAGCAGCAGTAAGTAATGCAAAACCCCCTGTGTCGATGAATGGATGGATCATATAGACTGATTATAACATATTTATTAGTGCTCTGTATATGAATGACGACTCAGAACACCAGCATGGCGTTATCACTTTTAATACATTTTATACACTGTACACTGTTGCTCACTTATTTAACACTACATTACACAGTTCTGTCTATAAAGGTATCAAGAAACAAACAATGCTCATGCCAACTGTGTCTAGAGTGGCGGCGTGGGCTACCACGAATCTGAATGATATTGGCACATGAATCTCTAATGAGCTCCTGTCATCCAGACTACAATATATGCTACTCTTTAGAACAGCTGGAGAAATTATCAGTATGTTCTATATCATCTAAATAAGTGGTGGGGGTTTCTGGGAGATGTACATATTGCATAGCAGAAACAGATGGGTTGATTTAGCGGGTTTGATGGTGGGCAACATACACTCACTGTTGCTTCGTGATGTTCCTGGGCTATTAGCAAAGGCCAATGTGCGGACCTGAGGGATAGAACAGATGAGGAATGTAGCGTTGCTTCTAAGCTAGGAGGAATAAACTGTTTAGAGGTATTCATGGGGATCCGAGGAAATCATGTGGCTATAAAAAGGAATGGGGAATAATGTACAGTTGTTTAAAACCGAGAGAATTGTGAATGTTTTCTTCTCTCTCATTGATAAAACTTGTGCATCATCTTACGAGACATATCGTCCATTCTACTGGATCATATTCTAACCTCAGCGTGTGCTAATGGAGATTTGCATACTACTCTTGGGGAATGACAAGGTCCCCTGCCAATGTTTTAAAAACAAGAGCTTATTTCTTGTCTAATGTATTTTTTGTGTTTTGTTTTTTAATTAAAATATGAAGTTTCCATGAGTTGTACTTATAAAGCATACTTCTACATAATTTGCTTTAAACTCTGCATTGTGACTGTATGGATTAGATAGACCACAGAGCAAGCAACTTGACAAACATATCAAAATAATACTGTTCTTCTTTGAAAATATATTACCAGTTTTCTTCCTTGTTCTCATTTTAAATATAGCCATTGTCAGCAGTTCACAATAACAATGAAAATATTGAGCTTTCAATAAAACGGTATAGCACAGGTGGGTGTTGTTTTTTTTTTGTTATCGTCTTGTGAAAAGTATGGATCATAATACAAAACATATCTTAAATGTCTAACGGCAACATCGTCAAGGATAAAAATAATGACACATTTTGAAAAGGCTCATTGCACTTAATATATGGCAAACATGACAGTAGCTTTAATGTAAGCCAGGTTTAGTCCTTTTGTTCAAGTCTCTCCATGTAAAAAAGCAAAATAGTCCATGGTCCCCACTCATCCGCCTGGGTTAGGTGCTTCATCTTCTTTAGAGGGGGAGGGGGAGGGTTTTATATTCCAATCCCTTTGACTAGAGAGGCCTCCAGAGAAATGTTGAATTCTTGCAAAGTCTGTAACACTCTGATCAAAGAGTTTACCAAAGAATGGTCCTTTAGTAGTGCTGTGTCCTCATACATCTGTGCTGTGATTGGACAGTCAGCCAGTAGGGCTATCCAGTGATGCAGCAAGTGATCTCTGTAGGAGCAGACCAAGAAACATGGGTTTTTATATACGGTCTACCTGATTAAAATGGAAAAGAAGCATATCTACATTTGATTATACATGAATTGGTATGTTCCTGCATTAACAACTGAAACATTAAAATGCACTCTCACTGGTATACCTTCACACATAAACACTCACCGACTTCACTGGCCCTGCTGGTATACAGTTAGCATCTGCTGATGTATTCTTTGTTAGTCATTCTCTAGCACTGATGTGCTCAACTTGGCCAGCACAGTTCCCCTACTTAAACACATCAACTAAACCTAATACTTCGCAGATGAGTGTGTTTGATCAGTGAAATCAGTGAACTGTGCTACACCTGTGCACCTCCACAAACACAGTTGTGTGCCTCTGCTCTGGTCACTCATCAGCAGTCAGTTTTGAAAACAGACACCTTTAAAAAACAGCAACGTTTCTGTCACAGCTCTATCATCGCACACCACCATGTCAGTGTCGCTGCTGTGCTGAGAATGGTGCGCCAGCCAAACAATATCTGGTCAACAGCTTTCAATGATGAATAGGACGCTGGGTTGGCTGACAAACCTTCAAAAAAGACGCAACTGTATACAGACGGTTAAAAACAAGACTGCTCACATATCGCATGTCAGCTGCACATGTCGTGGTCTGGAATATATTTGGCAGTGAGAGTACTGTCAGTTCTCTTAGTCTATGTGATGAGATATGGGCAGACATAAAGGCCTGAGCCATGACTGGGTTATATTACGAACACTTCCTTTTATTCAAAGCTAGACGACAAGAACAAAGCATGCTCACGCTCATGATAACAGAGTGAAATGTTTAAAAATGCTACTACATGTAGCATTTTTAAACATTTCACTCTGTTATCATGAGCGTGAGCATGCTGTGTTCTTGTCATCTAGCTTTGACCTTCACATTTTCTCTTTAACCTTCACATACCACAGTGAACACAGCATAAAGGCATACTCAGCAGTTCTGCACCTCATCCCTATCAGCAACCATCAGAAGCAGACAGTCAGCTGGCATGGCCAGTAATTCTCCTATGCTTACAAGGCAATAGAATTTGAAGGTTTTTGAATTATTGTCCATGGTAATCAAATGTATGTGACCAATGTGGCAACATACATTAGATTGACAGGTTCTATTCCTAAAAGGAAAATCATACAATAAGACTTACCTGGCTCCCAGGCACACAAGCATCTGGAACTTTCCATCCTTGCCAATGTTTCTGGGTGTGCTGCTGATAGCACGCATGAAGCGGCAGAAATGGCGCACCCTCGTCTGATAGTTCTCGTCCTGAGTCACCTGACTCTGCTCAGCACTCTCAAAGTAAACCTGTGCTTTTTCTGAGAAGACAAGAAAATGCGAATGTATTGTGTCCCTCTATTAGGGCTGGGCGATTAATCAAAAAGTAATCGAAATCGACATTCAGAACCTATAATCGATCAAAGTTTTCCAGGTCGATTATTTCGATTACTTTCCCTTTAAAAACACT
>JBBPDC010000038.1:4626939-4648642 GCA_037974485.1 Hemigrammopetersius urotaenia
TGTGTGTGTGTGTGTGTGTGTGTGTGTGTGTGTGTGTGTGTGTGTGTGTGTGTGTGTGTGTGTGTGTGTATACATACATACATATAGACTAGGGCTGCACAATATATCGCAAATTTATCGTCATTGCGATAACAACATGTGCGATATGCACATCGCAAAAGACTGACTGAACTGCAATAAATGATGTTTTTCCTAAACTTTTCACCCAGTGCCACAGAGAAGAGGGCAAAAACAATCACTGGGCAGTTTCTTCTGTGCTACTGTTACTGATTGTTCCCTTTGCTATTTTTTTCTGGCTAAAAACTTACTATAATTTAAATTATGTTTATATTTATTTAAGATTTAAAATGATATATGTTCAGATTTTATTCAACAATGTTCAATGGTTCAAATGTTTCTTTAAAATTTATTAAATTATTAAAAAGAGCATTTATTAAAATGCTCTGTTTAAGTACATTCTATATTTAAAAAAACATGTTGGAATGGGAGAATTGAATTTCATTTTTTTCTGCTTAGACTAGTCAGCGTCTGGAGTCTCTGTTACCAGCAAATCCAAAGCAGAAAAACATGAACACTATAAAGGCTAAGTTTTCACTCACTTATCGCATGTGATATCGCCATCTCAACACTATCGCATTATCGCATGTTTTCCTGATATCGTGCAACCCTAGTACGTACATAAGAGAAAAGGCAATATTCTGCTCTTCCGCTGTGTAAAAAACTACATCTCCCAGACTGTTGGTAGCTTGAGGCGGAAGCAGTGTGTGAGATTTGGCGCTGTTGTGTGCGGCGGGCCGGAGTCAGATCTTCCTTTGGCGCCGGGAGAGCGGAGAGCTGCGCGTCCATGTGTGTAGTGCCCCGGACTTGACCGGACCACTCATCCCCTCCCAATCCGAGCCAGAACTCGACTCCACATGGATCCCAACTCTCTAATCGAGGCCCTACGGGGCACTATGGACCCGAACCTGCGGGAGGCCGCGGAGAGGCAGCTGACCGAGGTACGGAGAGGGGGAGACGGGGAGTGCGAGACAGACACGGGGAGAGGGGGAGATGATGATGGTGGCGGCTTTGGGCCTTTGCTCACCAATGCAGCGTGCAGTCCTCTCCTGCGGGGTGGTCATCCCTCCTGCCACCACTCCCGGTTGGCACAATGCCCCATCCTCTCTCTTTAAAAGTGTCTTTATTTGTCAGTAGAGTCGTTTCTGCCCCGGGCCGCTGCCTCATCCCTCGTGCCCGGGTTTTTAACCACGCTAGCCGGATAGTTAGCTTCCTAGCATGTTTATCTATCCTCAAACATTAATGTAGAGGTGCTGTTGTGTTTATTCTCTGATTTGGATAATCCCAGAGGTGGTTATTATTACCACGTTTATCATTCCGAACACGTGTACCTATTTCTAACGCCTCGTTGATAGTTTAACAGTTAGCCTGCGTGCTAACTTAGCAAACTTAGCACAGCCTCTCACGTGTCATGGTGCCAGTCGTTTTTTGTCGAAGTGTCTTTGAGAGCTCAAAACAAACTGTAAAGCGTATCTATTCGGATGTGGGTCGAAATGTGAATAAGGCTAAATCATATTATTTTTTTTACTAAAATGTTTACAACTGGGTGCGTATATTGGCCGACGATTAGACGTCCATCATCTCCCAAATCCGCTGTATTCACTATTCGGACAAAAGTATTGGGACGCTTGACCATTACACTGGTGTAAGACCTTTAACGTCACTACATTTGGATACATATACTTTCATAGGGTGTTGGTCTCCCCTTTAATATTTGTATCAGCTTCCACTCTTCTTGGAAGGCTTTCCGCAAGCTTTTGGAGTTTCTTTAGGAATTTGTGGCCATTCATTATGTAGAGCGTTTTATGAGGTCAGACACTGATGCTAGACGAAAAGGCATGACTCGCAATGTCCATTCCGGTTCATCCCAAAGGTGCTGGATGGAGTTCAGTTCAGGTCAGGACTCTGTGCGGGTCAGTCAAGTTCCTCCACACAGAACTCATTCAACCATGGAGCTTGTTTTGTGCACTGGGACACAGTCATGCTGGAATAGAAAGGCTCACCCCCCAGACTGTCCACAAAGTTGGAAGCGTGGCATTGTCCAAAATGTCTTGGTCTTACCCTTCACTGGAATTAAGGGGTTCAGCACAAGCTGATACTTTTCCAATACTTTTATCCATACAATGTATGTGACAGGTTATGATCTGCTCTAGTACAACTCTGGTGCAAAACTGGGTTAACTTCTGTTTAATCCTCATTTTATAAATGTCACCATTTTAGAGAATGTAGCTAATAGTACATTATGTACTTTTTGGTTTTCTCATGTGAGGGCACTGTGTAAGCTCTAGCAGTTTTTGTCAACATACTCTGAAATAACACCTTACCAGTTAATAATCATGGAAGTATGTAGTTACCACCTTTGTAAAGAAGTAGGTCCCCAAGTGTTTCACTGACCTGAAGCATCAGCTGTGTATGATTCTGTGTATTTACATTCATTTAAATGTATTGTCAAACATCATACAATTTCTAACTGCGTCTGTGTAATATTTATCAAGCTACTGCTGTTATGTCAATGTATACTTTACATACTTTTCATTAAAGTAGTTTGCTTGCAGAGCAGAATATTCATGGAGGTTGGTTTGTCTATTTGAAACAATTTTACAGAAAGAAAAGAAAACTTTTAGTCCCACAAGTGGAAAATTTGCATTGTTGTAGCAGCAAAGTGGACAGTATGAAAGAAAGTAGAAGCCGCGTAACATATAAAAATAATACAGTATAGCAGTATTATATAAACATAGAAATACTTGTATAGTATAAGGCATAACTATAGAACTGTATATGAATATATATAAAGAGCTGTCTTCTTAAATGAGCAGTTTCCTCTAAAAGGGTTAATCAGCACTTGAGGCTGCATGGTGGAAGTCCTAAGTATGAGTCATGTTTGGTATCCAGGGAAGGGTTAGAAAGTGCATTTGTCACTGCAGGGTGTAAGAGGGAGACCCGTTTAGCTTGTTGAAGTGAGTGCAGTGGTTCCGTGCGAGTACAGCTGGAGAGAGCCCTGCTGTCCGGTTCATTCATTGGTCATTATTCGTGGTCTTTAACCACATCATGACTGTTGGTGCCTAATTCCGCCTCTTGGTTGTTAAAGGGAAATACTTAGCAAGTGAACACAGACACAGTTTGAAAGGGAGACTAGATTGATGCCGTCTCCAGTGACAGAGCCACCCTGCTGGCTGGGGTCCAAGCTGTCCATGTGGCCTGCAGGCTTAGATTCCTGGGTGCTGACACATTCTGTGGAAAGAGGGAGGGAGAGAACACACAGCACCAGTGACATGGCAATTCAGTTTAATTATTTATATACAATATATATTTGGATATATAAACACATTATTGATGTGGACATAGCTTGTATACATTGTGTATTCTTCCATTCTGCTGCAATCGTTTTGTGTTCTCCCTGTGCTGCAGTAGTAAGTAATGGCAGTTTAGTACTGTGTTAAATAAATCAGACTCATTTGGAAATGAGGCACTTCATTAAAACCCGTCATTCATTCAGCTGTTCCTGTGATGACTAAGGACAAGCTGAGTGAAGCGTTATTGCTCAGATGTACTGTAATATTACGTCAGTACAAAAACCACAGTTTGAGTTTGTGGGTCCAACCTGGAATATGTACATAATGTGCTGATATTTACACTTAACACTATATAAGTTAGGACTACTTATGCAGATTAACATATCAGAGATATTTGTATAGTGATGCAAACGCAGCAAAATGAAAGAAGGGTGTTTTAGCACCATAGTTTACATGCTAGTTATGTAAAGTTTCAACTTTACATAAACATTCTCCTCTTTGAGGACATCTGTTCAATGGTGGACATTTAAAACTTTTTTTGCTTTTACTGAAACTATAGATATGATTGCAGTGAAGGCCTCATTTGTGCATATGCTGTTTGTCCTGCCATGCATTATGCTTCTATAGATTTAAGCTCTGTCATTTCTTAAAAGTTTTAAACATAATGTTCACAACAAGGCATAGCTTTCCTGTTTTGTTCGGAGGTGCTATGAAATGTACATTTATGGAATGCAACATCTTTCTCCTACGGCTTAAGAGTAATTTGCGGCTTGTTTCTGTTTTCTCCCGCAGGGCCATGCCCAGGTAAACTTCGCATCCGCGCTGCTGCAGGTGACCATATCCGATCAGCTGGATTTGCCTGTGCGGCAAGCAGGTACACACATCTCCATACGTTTCAGTGTCCCTTTGTTTACATTCTCATGTCTGTGAAAGACACGTGACCTCATGTGTGTTGAAGTTTCTGCTTTATTAGTCCGTCAGTTGCTATACAGTGGCACTGAGCTGACAGGCTCTCTCACCACATGTTTGTATATTAGAGCCACACAGCTTTGCCTACGTTTCCTCTGGCTGTTGAGCCTACATGCACATAGAGGCCTAGAGAATCTAGAGTCCTCAACTGGTTTTGACTTAATTACTGATTTTTGTTCTTTTAAAACCAGGAAGTTTTTCATAGCTGATGTTGTGGATTCTGTAAAACCACAAAGAACAAGAAGTTCCTCTTATTAGGCTACTGTGCTTCACATGGTTGTTTCATTAGGCACTTTATTGTCTAATGTGTCATTACGAAGTTAGGAGGAGCTCTTTGACCACATTCCTCAGATGGTTTGTGTGGTAAGTGCTTTAAAAAGGCCTTGCTGCTCTGTGTGTTTGCTGTAGTCAAAGCTGGATCTGTCTCTGCCAGTGTAGAGCATATGACCAGTTTAACCATATCACCTTGATATTATCTCCTGTTAACACCCATAAGGAATTGTTGGAACATACTCATACAACATTCACTCCATGTAATTCTTTTCTGCTCCTGGAAACAAAGCTGTATAATATTGTAGAGCTTTATTGTTTGGTTTGGTTTTTTGGTCACACAGGTTATTTTGAGTGGCGGAGGTTTCTTCTAGGCTCTTCACCGAGACGCTGAGCCAGTGAACATTCTGTGACCGTGCTTCCACTGCATCTGACTCTGATTTGGCCAGATTCAATTTGGCTCGTCGTTGCTGTTGTGGCAGTGATATCAGCTGAGCGTGCTCAGTGGCCACAGCTCTAAAAGCTGAAACTGTGACAGTAGCGTGCCTCCTGCATGCTCTCTTAAAGAGCTGCCGTCACGGTAAAATAAGCCACTGGAGGAGGTGCCACTGCCCGGGTCACGGCATGAGCACATCTTAGACAGCTATCCGAGCTCCTCCCGGTGTGTCCCCGCTTTCGTTTTCCTTTAGTTGTGACGCGGATATAAAACTGCAACGTCACAGCAGCTCAGTTGTTTATCTTTATCAAATTTCACTTGGTTAAGATTTTTTTTTTCTTCAAACGCTCAGATTTTTCCTGATTCTCTGCATGATTTAGGCATGTCCAGTTCTACCCTTATGCTAGGACTCCCCCATTCCCTCACTGGGAGCATGAAGGCCATCATGTACTTTCTTAGAGTCACATTAAGCCAGACACCAGATCTTTTCAAAGTCATTAGACGGTGGAGGGGAGAGTAAATCCCAATTGTATTCTCATGGACTTCCGGCCAAGGATGGCTGTGGCACTCCTGGGGATCGAACTCATGCTCTCCCGATGATGGGGCCGATGCTTAGACAGTTGCGCCATTCAGCACTCCTCAAATAAAGGTTCTTGTGCTTCTTGGCTTGGACATACGGCTCTGTGAAAAACTTGTTTGGAATCTTTTCATTAGGTATAGATTCAACAGGCTTTT
Source organism: Hemigrammopetersius urotaenia (assembly GCA_037974485.1). Taxonomy (NCBI): domain Eukaryota; kingdom Metazoa; phylum Chordata; class Actinopteri; order Characiformes; family Alestidae; genus Hemigrammopetersius; species Hemigrammopetersius urotaenia. The sequence goes on from JBBPDC010000038.1 coordinate 4,632,700, forward strand.
TCAGTCTCGCATCTCATTTGCAAGAAGAATTCTTTGAAGGATCTGTTGAAAGGCTCTGTAGCAAATGAAGGCCATTATATAATAGTGTCCACTTAGTGTTTAAATATGACAAAAGTAAGAGAATGAAGTCAAAACGTTTTTCCATGTTAAAAAATGTATATATTTGATTGTTATATCGGGGCTTGCAATACAGGGAACAGTTTAAGCTTCCATCAGACTGTTACTTATTTTATTATTTTTTATTTATTTATTTATTTGAATGGACAAAGACCTAAGCTGCACTACAGTTATCTCGTTTTAGGACGAATGGTTAGTTTGGGGCTGGAAAGGGCTGCAGAGGGGGCTGCCGATTCAGCAGCTGGAAGGATTAACCTCATCCGGCTACACGGGCACATCCAAAGTCAACAGTCTGCTATCTGATTCACTCCCTTCAAAACCATCCTGTACCTTGTTGCTGAAGAACTAGAGTGCAGAAGGAGGGATGGGCTGGTTAGAGAAGTTCTAAAACCCACCTCGCATGGCCCTTCCACATTTCACATTCTCAGAGGGCAAGTCGTGAACTCTCTACACTAGTGTTGTCTGGATCACGGCCACACAGCGCTGATTTCCACATGAAATAGAGGCTGCCCCGCAGGCTGTTGTCGAGATGACGGGAGCTGAATACGCTTGGGAGGGGGAGGGGGGGTTGTAATAGACCCTGACTGTATGTGTGTGGAGATGAATACAGAGGCACTCTGGATGTGCTTGAAAAGCACACCTGCTGATCTTATTGAACCAGAGCGCTGCTGTGCCGATGCACAGAGCCTCCTTTTATTAATGCTAAAGCTCAGAACAAATCCTGCCTCGTTGTCACTCTCAGGCTTTTTCAGTGCACACTAACATTTCATTTATGATCGGAATCTCGCAGCCTTCTGACTCACGCACGTGTCACTGCTTGGTGCCCTGTTCCAGTCATCCGTTCTTGGAAACATCTTCTGACTAGATTAGGTCTATGAATCAATTATTTCAGAGCCTTCAAGAAATAATGGCTGCTCTTAAGCACGGATGGCTGCAGAGACTGGAAATAAATCTTGTGTGAAGTTGTGAAACCAGAAGAAACTAAGCAACTGTTTTGTCAAAACGGCAGAGTTGCCTGTCTCTCGTTTCCTGAAACCTTGAAGTTATTGACCAAGTGAACGTGTGTCTTTGAGAATTTGAACTGATGTAATTGAAGTGAAGAAAAACATATGAACTTCCTTCAACCTCCTGTTTTTGTGACCATGAAAAATTTTCGTAGACCAGCAGGCTGTGGCAACAGAGAAAAAGTCATGGGTTTCATTTTTCACGACTGTACTTGTCAATACCCTGTCAATCATTATTGGACATCTGATCAAACAGGCTTTTAAAGAATGTTTATATACAATAGTATAATATACTATACGTTTTTTTTCTTTGAGAGCTTGCCGTCTGCCTTCAATACGAACATTTTAAGAGAATTGAATGAATGGCAGTCTCTCGTAAGGAGACCTTGTATTTGTGAACTTCAGACAAAAGTGGTGATATTCTGTTTTGCTCATGCAGGAGTGATCTATTTAAAGAACATGGTCACACAGTTCTGGAGTGAAGGTGACAACACGAACAATGAAGCACCTGCCAACAACATCCCTGAAGAGGACCGTCAGTTCATTCGAGACAACATAGTGGAGGCAATCATCCAATCCCCAGAGCGCATCAGGTAACACGGCCACTGGTGAAAAATGACCCTATACACGTAAAGCACGTGTTTTAGAAGGCAGTGGGTTGTCCTCTTTTGTGTTCTAACTGCTTTTCTTTTTTTCCTCTTCCCCAGAGTGCAGCTCACCACCTGCATTCACCACATGATTAAGCATGACTACCCCAACAAATGGACAACCATCGTGGACAAGATTGGTTTCTACCTGCAGTCTGACAACTGTGGAGGCTGGCTGGGTATCCTGATGTGTCTCTACCAGCTGGTGAAAAACTACGAGTAAGATGCTCAGAATTTAATGGAATTGACCCCAGACGATAATTAGCTACACAATTTGGTTAGAAGGCTACATGTATTTATTTTTTTTCCTTCTCAAATATCTTTATTGAAAAAATACAACAGGTCCACTTACAGAAATACCATTGATCCTTTTTCTAAATATATTTATTTTTTAAAAATCTGATGTGAACGACGGAGAAAATAATTAAATTAAATTAGACTGCAGTATAATAAACAATGAAGAACCCCCGCCCGCCCGCCCATGTGGGCTCATCACAACTATATTACATGGATACAACAGGTGCTTATAGGCATCAAAGTTAATTGCGCAAACTGCGTACCTGAACCATTGCACACTGCACTGTCTAGTTTCAGACATTGTATGGCACACTTGGTTCACATAAAAAAGCCTTACTAACCTTACTTGCCAGCTAATTTAGCCTAGCCATAGTTCCAGTGCAGAACTACACCAGACATGTCTTGGATAAAGGATAAGAAATCAAATTTGTGATGTTTTTGTCTGAGTCATCGCTTTAGTGCAGTGCCACAGGTGTTAAGTTGCTCACTGCACTCTTTTGTAACAGGTACAAGAAACCTGATGAGCGTCAGCCCCTGATTGCTGCCATGCAGATCTTCATGCCCATGCTGAAAGACCGTTTCATCCAGCTGCTGCCAGACCCCTCTAGTGACTCTGTGCTGGTGCAGAAGCAAATCTTCAAAATCTTCTACGCCCTCTTTCAGGTACCCTTGGATTGATCTTTCACTCTGAAGCTGCTGCTTCATGTCAAGAGTGTAATTGGAACATGCTTGTAGATCTGTTATAATATTTGCTTTCTGTTCTCTTCCAGTATAATCTCCCTCTGGAGCTGATTAACAGGCAGAACCTGACTGAGTGGATGGAGATCCTGAAGGCAGTAGTGGACAGAGATGTACCTCCGGTAAGGACCTGTGTCTGTTTCAGCCAGAGTAGCTGGCTGCAGGTGGACGGTGTGCGTAGTGTCTGTCTGCGTTCAGTGCTGTCTCCAGTCTGTGTTTTACAGACTGCGTGGCTGTGCTCACGCCACACCTGCAGCCACAGAGCCAACGGAGATCATAGTACTGGCTTAGTGACGTCTATATGACTTTATACCACTCGCCAGCCTCCAATCTCTCCTACAAAAAGTCATCTGGGACAGGGCAATATGTCTACAGTTCAGTTCGGAGTTGTCTAGTACACTTTCTGGCATCTATTCTCCAGGAAATTAACCAGTCAGTAAAGACTGCAGCATTACTGAATGTTTTTTTTAAACAAATTAAAACTGTTGATTACTGCTCATAGCAGGTTTGATTGGTTTCAGCCCCAATTATGGATTTTTCCTCCGCTGCAAAAACGTTTCCTTATTTCTAATACAATCATCTAACCAGGCCTTGTTGATTAGTTTATTGGTGGATCAGCAGTGGGAGGGAGAGGCAGGGTTGAGGACTGCTGAATTCGATGAGGCATGTTTCATCGAAGACATACCAAGTTATGTCAAAGTCCGATTGCAAAGCGCTGAAATAGCCGGAGGATATGAAAACATCAGTTGTTGTATAGTCAGTATTTTAGATGTTGAGCGCTGGACTCACCATGTTTGTGTGTTGCTGCCTTCCAGGATACCCTGCAGGTGGATGAGGACGAGAGGCCTGAGCTTCCCTGGTGGAAGTGTAAGAAGTGGGCCCTCCACATCCTGGCCCGGCTCTTCGAGAGGTACAGCACGCCCTCGCTTTCTCGCTCTCGGAGCCCAGCGCACCAGCTCCACTCCGGCAAACCGGAGGTTGAGCTCTCGCTGGTGACTCACGGCTGAATAGCCAGCCCACGCTGAACAGTTGGAAATACTGAACTGGTTATTTTTAGTCATCTTTTGTGTGTTTTGCGAGTGTAATCTGACATGCCCGATCGTTATGTTTTGTCTCTAAGATATGGCAGCCCCGGCAACACGACCAAAGAGTACACAGAGTTCGCGGAACTGTTCCTCAAGGGTTACGCTGTGGGTGCTCAGCAGGTAAGAGAGGTGGCACAGACAAGGAATGCTTTGCTGTCTCGGTTTGAGTTGACCTGTTAAAGCTAAAACATTCCACCTTCATGTCCTCACAGGTTCTGCTGAAGGTCCTGTATCAGTATAAAGAGATGCACTATGTAGCACCCAGAGTTCTGCAGCAGACCCTAAACTACATTAACCAGGGTATTGCGCATGCCGTCACCTGGAAAAACCTAAAGCCACACATCCAGGTAAGAGGACTGTACTTATACAGGTTTCCCTCTGATTTACCACAGACTGACTTCACATAGTGTTTTGTCAGCGTTTTCGAATAGTTAGCAAGAATTGTTCTCCGGTTTCAGTGTGCATTAATGTAACAACATGCCGACAAAGCAGAACATTGCACAAGTAGCTATCAGAACAGCTGTCATGGTTGCATGCTTGTTAAGTTGGCAGGTTTCCAGAAGCTCTCATTTGCTGTCAAAGCACAGGTGATTGACGCATGAAAGGACTGTCCAAGTTAAAAATGTTTAAAAATTTTTTGGTCTTGGTTCCTGTTCCCCTCACTGTTCAGAATCTTTGTTCTTTTAAGGAAGTCTAAAATTGCGAGTGCATACTTATATAGACCTTGTTTGCTAGATTTTTTTGTCCTGGTCCAGCAGTGATGGAGAGTCTTTTGAACATGTCTGACTGCAGGGCATCATTCAGGACGTGGTCTTCCCCCTGATGTGCTATACAGACAGCGACGAAGAACTGTGGCAGGAGGATCCGTACGAGTATATCCGCATGAAGTTTGGTATGAGCATTACTTATGGCAGAGTCTCCTGTAGCATGAATCTCCGTGTGGCTGCTGGAAACTGCAGAAGAGTTCATCACTAATGTCTTTTGTTTTCACTCTTCCTTAGATGTGTTTGAAGACTTTATCTCGCCAACCACGGCTGCTCAGACCCTGCTCTACACCGCTTGTAATAAAAGGAAAGAAGTGAGTTCTCACTAAGCACCATCTGGCATAAAGAATCCTGGCATGCTACTCTTCAGCCACACTTCCAAGTGTATAGGTCCTATTGCCAACATGCTGATGTATTCAGTCGGCACCCTGCTTCTCATGTAGCGTCATTGTTGGGCATCTGCCGAGGCTGCCTAGAACGGGAGCGAGGATGTTATAAACAAATGTTAGAGCAATGTGGCTCTTCATTTCTATATACTGTGTGTTTTTGGGGGGCGTGGGGTATGCAGGTTAAGTCATGTGTAGTGTTTCATGTTTACATTGCTGTGCAATTAATTTTACTGACTGAACAATTGCCAAGTGTACAATGGAAAGCTTGCCCAAACACTTTTCTGTGCATGGAAGACCCAGCGTTACCCACTTTGCTAAACCATCATTTAAGTGTACACCGATCAGCCAAGATTAAAACCACTGACAGCCCACCTGTCAAGCAAATCAACTCTATTCTTTACATTGCAAAAATGGCATTTACGTGGATGTTGCTTTGACACCTATATAAACATTTGCAGTGTGCACACCTTCATTGCAATATTTCATAACAGTCACCTCGTTTAGTAGAATAATGCCTCCTGCCACACTACAAGCAAGTGAGCTGAGCCAGGCATTGGCAAAGAGTTCAAGGTGTTGACTTTGCTTCCAAAGTCCCCTGATCTCTGTGCAATCTAGCATCTGTGGGATGTGCAAGACGACCAAGTCTGATCCGTGGATGTGGGGACCTCACATCACTCTGGACTTATGGGATCTGCTGCTAACGTCTTGGTGCCAGATACCACAGCACAGCTTCAGAGGTCTTGGAGTCCATGCTTCCATGCAGTTTGTGGCAGACATATACAATATTAGCCCGAATTTATTTAACGTACGGCTGATTGGTGTGAATTGCTGGCTGCTGGTGAGCGGTGTGTGTGGTATCAGTCTGCATTTAGTGCTGTCTCCGGTCTGTGTTTTACAGGCTGTGTGACAGTGCTCACACCACACCAGCAGCCACAGAGCCACTGGAGATCATAGTACTGGCTTAGTGACTGTCTACCACTGGCCAGCCTCCAATCTCTCCTACAAAACCCTCAAAGGGAACGATTTGTAGGCCTCTATCGGAGTTTGGTTTGTTCACGGTCCCCCCCCCCTTTTTTCTTCTACAGGTGTTGCAGAAGACCATGGGCTTCTGTTATCAGATCCTTACTGAACCCACCTCTGATCCCCGCAAGAAGGATGGTGCCCTTCACATGATTGGCTCTCTGGCTGAGATTCTGCTCAAGGTATGTTTTGAAGAGATCTTTGAGTTTTATTTTCTTGTCTGATGCATAAGTGGCTTCAGCTGTCTGTTTTATTAATAATAATAATAATAATACATTTTATTTGAGAAGCGCCTTTCAAAACACTCAATTTTGTTGAATGTCACTGACACACATGGACTGTCATCTTCTGTCTGTTCTGTACAGAAAAAGATTTATAAAGACCAGATGGAGTTTATGCTCCAGAACCACGTCTTCCCTCTCTTCCGCAGTGAGCTTGGTTACATGAGAGCAAGGGTAAGTAGCAGCATTAATAAGTGAATTTGCTTTAAAAAGTTTCTCCTGTGCCAGTTTTTACTTGAAATATTTAGTACAATAAGTCTTATTGAAAGGGTGGGGTGGGGAATCAGATATGAAAAGTGAATTTCTTGACTAGCGTTACTGAGACTCTCTGCCCTGTCCCATTGACTCCAGGCATGTTGGGTTCTGCACTACTTCTGTGAGGTGAAGTTTAAGAGTGACCAGAATCTGCAGACAGCACTAGAGCTGACCCGCCTCTGCCTCATCAATGACAACCAGATGCCCGTCAAAGTGGAGGCGGCCATTGCCCTGCAGGTCCTCATCAGCAATCAAGAGAAAGGTAGAGGGCCACCTACTCATTTTCCTCTCTTAACCCTGTTCAGCATTAAGAATCGTCACTGACTGCAAGAAGTCGGGACAGCAGCTTCCTTGTAAAGTGCATTCATGCTTCATGATATGGTTATTTTTGCACTTAAGAGCAGATATATACATTATAATTATAATAATGTAAAGCATTTGTTGCCATGGTTAGATTTTTATAGTCATTTTATTGAGGTTTATGCATTTGTACTAATACATTTTAACAAATTATCTAAGGTGGAATAAACTCTGAGACAGTGAGTATATAAGCTTGAGAAAAGCTGAATGCCGAGAGCTGTCCTTTTATGCAGGCCACCAAGTGGTAGAGGTGCAGGTTTCTATGGCTGAGCAGCAGAGTTACAGTGTCGAGCAGTAAATAATTAATATAGCTTTTTGAAGCCAGGAGCTTGCATTCCTTGAGAGGCAGAGTAAAGTTAGCAAGGCTTATTTATTCATTCCCTTCCCCTCGGTAGGTACAGGTGAAATTTTAAGTTAAACTAAGGGAAGTTTTCTTATTAGAAATGCAGTTGGGTGTTTTGAGATTGCACCATTTCAATAGTGCTGGAAGGTGGGCTGTTTCTGCACTGTGTGGAAGAGGTTTAGTGTAGAAGAAAGGTTAAATGCTGCTTGTTCTCACACTTTGTTTGTTTTAACCCTTTGCCCTGCAGCCAAAGAGTACATCACCCCCTTCATCCGGCCAGTGATGCAGGCTCTCCTCCACATCGTGCGTGAGACAGAGAATGACGACCTCACCAATGTAATACAGAAGATGATCTGCGAGTACAGCGAGGAGGTGACCCCTATCGCCGTGGAGATGACCCAGCATCTGGTAAGGCCCTCCAGCTGATGGCTTAGTCACGGCTCCTGAAGGAGGTTTTTAATGATTCACTCGGAAGGAAGATTTCAGTATGCAGGGCTGTGTGCGTTATAACTGAAGTGCACTCGCTACTCTGCATTCTCCCAGGCTATGACCTTCAACCAGGTGATCCAGACTGGCCCTGATGAGGAAGGAGGTGATGACAAGGCAGTAACCGCCATGGGCATCCTCAACACTATCGACACGCTCCTCAGTGTGGTGGAGGACCATAAAGAGGTCAGTGCAGCCAGATGCCCACGCACTGACTGAGCTTCTCGCTCCATTCTGTGATATCAGTGTTGAATTGCATAGCCCTGCTGTATAGTGGTGTGACTACACCACCTTATCCATCCTCTTTGGCTTCTATCAGCGCTGACGTACTTCTAGCCGCCCACAAGCTCCAGGGAATGCATGCTGTTTTCTAGCCGCCTTTAAAATAGCCTCATAGGTAGGATCTAGAAATATCGGGTTAGTACAACAGAGCAAGCATTCTGGAAGATGTTTTTAATAAGGAACAATCATATATTCCTTCCTTATATTTTGGGATTTTTTTGTCATTTATTTAGAGCATCTGTTTTAGATTATTTAATTATCTGATTAAGTCTTTTGTTTTCAAATAATTGATAAATATACCTTTCAGCCATGACGCAACATTGTTATTGCATTAAACTACTAATACTACTATTACTTACTATGTACTACTACTACAACAGAGCAAGCAGCCAACCACGCAGCCATCTGAATAATTTCTAACATAAGATCATTTTTTTAAAAGCTGTAACTGTACCATCTGGCTGCTGTTGCACCATTATGGGGTAGGTAATTCAGGACAGCCGTGCATGTTTCCTTCTAGGGATCTTTGTAGTTAGCCAGTGCTCAAGTGACTGAATGTCAGTTCATCTGTGTTTCCTGACGTTTTTCAGATCACACAGCAGTTGGAGGGAATTTGTCTGCAGGTGATTGGCACCGTACTTCAGCAACATGTCCTAGGTACGCATTCCCTGTCAGTTCAGTTAAACATTTCAGCCATGGCTGGCATTTTGAAATGGTCCTATGTTTACCCGGGTCAGGTGCCTCACTGTGTTTGTGTTTACAGAGTTCTATGAGGAGATCCTGTCCCTGGCCCACAGTCTGACATGTCAACAGGTGTCACCACAGATGTGGCAACTCCTTCCTCTGGTCTTTGAAGTCTTCCAGCAGGATGGTTTTGACTACTTCACAGGTAACTTTGTTTTGCTTGTTACAGATGCTGCTGTTCTGTAGTGTCTTCAGTATTAATAAATTGTCTATTTATACACAAACAGTCAAGTTACCAAAGGAGACCTATATGCAGGGTTTGACATAATTTACTTGCGCAAGTATGCCTACAGAATTGACTGGTGAGCAACTGGTTGGGGGTTGTGTGCATGCAGTCGGGGGGCAAGTGGTCTCCAGGTGGCAGTGTCCATGCCTTGGTCTATGTCTTGGCGTGGTTCATGGGGGGTTGTGCACACCAGGCTCTGTGGGCAGGGTGTCCATGCCATGGTCTATGCCTCGACGTGGTTCAAGGGGGTTGTTCGTGCCGCGCTCTGGGGGCGCGGGGTGTCCGTGTCTGGGTCTGTGTCTCTGCGTGGTTCCGTGGAGGGGTGTCCATGCCGCGGTATATGCCTCAGTGTGGTTCCAGGGGGATATGCGCGCAGGATGAAGTAAAAACTTAGGTACTCATTTGCGATGTGAAAACCACTTATGTTTATTTGGGTTTGCGCACCAGTTATGTCAATCCCTGCCTATGTAGCAAGATTTCTGTTATAAGAGTTAAAGGCTTTTCTCAGTTGTTGGGGTTTTTTTTTTTTTTTACATTTCCTTTAATTACATTTTCTTCCAGATATGATGCCGCTCCTACACAACTACGTTACAGTCGACACAGACACTCTTCTGTCTGACACCAAGTACCTTGAAATCATCTACAGCATGTGCAAAAAGGTATGGTTTAGATTTACTGTAGTGTTGTACTTTTTGTGTGTTTGTGTGTTCATGAGAGCGCTGTAATTTGTTTTCTCTCCTTTCAGGTGTTGACAGGTGACCCAGGAGAAGATCCAGAGTGTCATGCAGCAAAACTGTTGGAAGTAATCATTCTCCAGTGCAAAGGGCGTGGAATTGACCAGGTGACTTTTGTTAACCCCTTATATTGCAGACATAATATTCAATGGATGCTCGTAAGACTTATTGTTTGTGGCTCTGGAGTTGGATCATGAGGAGATTATGAGATTACAAGGGTATCTGTTATCTGACATAATAGAATTGGCAGTTAACAATCTCCAATCACATTGTGTTGTTCAGTGACCATGTGTTAGTGGCTGGTGAGGTGGTTACATATGACTCAGAGGAAGCATGTGCTGGCTCTCACACTCTCAGTGGGGGTTGTAATTGCATGATAATTTCTGGCTACTGGATAGAACTGGAAATAACTAAATTGGCCAGAAAAATGGGGAGTGGGAGGGTAATAACTTTATTTAGTTTCTTCTGTGGAACTGATGTCATGTTTCAAGTGAGGAATGTTTAGGGGTTAAACTGCTTCAAAAAATCTTTGTGCATCCAGATCACAACATTAACACAGTTATTGCCAAATGCTCCTGCAGGTGGTGCCCTTGTTCGTAACCACAGCACTGGAGCGTCTGACGCGGGAGGTGAAGACCAGCGAGTTGAGGACCATGTGCCTGCAGGTGGCCATCGGTGCTCTGTATTACAGCCCTCCTCTGCTGCTCAACACCCTGGAGAACCTGCGCTTCCCCAACAACACTGAGCCAATAACCAACCACTTCATCTCTCAGTGGCTCAAAGACATCGACTGCTTCCTCGGGTATGGCCTGGACTTCTTTCCTCTAGAGTGGATCACGCGATTCTGTTCCGCTGCAGCCTTTAATCCTATGCGCTTGTCTTTACAGGCTCCATGACCGAAAGATGTGTGTGTTAGGGCTCTGTGCTCTAATGGATCTGGAGCAGAGGCCGCAGGCTGTCAATCAAGTCGCCGGCCAGCTTCTCCCTGCTACCATCCTTCTGTTTAGTGGCTTGAAGAGGGCCTACGCCTGCAGGGCTGAGCATGAGAATGAGGAAGATGATGATGATGAGGACGGAGAAGAGGAGGATGATAATGGTAATCAAGTTTTCTTTCTTTTTTAAAAAATGCAGTATCAATACAATGTCCTATTTGCGATTTAGTTCAAAGGTTTTTTCCTTGGAAATGTTCTTGTACTGTGTCAGTACAACGTACTGTCATCCAGAACATCAGAGCATTCTAAGAAAAGTGAACGCTGCAAGTAAGTTTGAGTGCCTGCCTGAATGTGTCGTTATCTTTGTTTCTAGCTGAGCTTGGAAGCGATGAAGATGACATTGATGAGGAAGGCCAAGAATACCTAGAAATGTTAGCCAAGCAAGCAGGAGAAGATGGCGACGATGAGGACTGGGAGGAAGACGATGCTGAAGAGACTGCGCTTGAGGGCTATAACACCTTGGTTGATGATGAGGATAACCCTGTCGATGAGTACCAGATCTTTAAAGCCATATTACAGAGTAAGAGCTGTTTGAAAAGCTCAGTTCCGTGAAAGTAAAGAACTGCTTATTTTTGCTTCTTATTAAGGACGCTTTGTTCACTAGGGTTTTTTTTTTTTCTCCAACAGATATCCAGACCCGTGATCCCACATGGTACCAGGCACTCACCCAAGCTCTGGATGAAGAACAGGGCAAACAGCTTCAGGACATTGGCACACTCGCAGATCAGAGACGAGCAGCTCACGGTATGGCCAAAGATCTTGGGGAGAGTTCTTAGGCGTAGAATTTCAGCGTAGAATTGAGCTTTTGTCCATTAGACCTGTAAATATTACAAAAATGTTAAACCATCCTAATCCAGACCTACTGACCTGTATGCATTTTGTGTAGCGCAGTGCATTTTTACACCAAACAACGGCAGTACTGTTTGTTGATCTAAACTATACAAAAACTGCTGCTGTTGCACAGTTTTCTGCTGCACTGGTGCCGGGTGTGATGTTGGGTTCTTTCCACAGTCGCCAGACATTATGGTTATATGGTAATAAAAATGAAAATAAATGTCCATATTTGCTGTTTCTTTTTTGTCACAAATTTATTCTGCAGGCAATAAATAAGATATTTGTTTTAATATACAGATGGACTTGCTACATCGTGGATGTATCTGCTTTCTTAGAAACGAAATACAATGGTTCCCAATTTTTCCTTGGAACTGTTTTATTAGGGATTTCAATTGCAGGAGGTTTTTTTAATGTTAACTTTTTAATATATTATCAAATGTTTAAATGTTAATAAGGCCAGGTTCAGCAAAATTGTCACTTTATGCAATTTTCAACACATGACAATGCATTGTGGGGAGTAAACAGGATATTTTATTTGTTGTAACTGCATTGTTTATGGAGTTAAACCAGTGCCTTTCAACAAGACTAGCAAACTCATGTCTTACATCATCCTACCACTAATGGTGTGTAACATTACAGTCAATCTACGGTTAAGACTTCCCCAATACCGGCAAAAACAGTCAGTGTGATCCGCACTGACCAAAACAATACACATGCGGATCATGGCAGAACACCGGGACTACTCTGTCTACCTAGGAAGCAATTAAAGTTTCCTGTGTGGGAATATTTTCAATACCCAAAAGAAGCTAAAGCGATCAACCTACAGCTATTGGCATCGCCTCTGAGAGAGTGTTCAGCAGTAGTAGGAATATTCTCTCATCTCATCGTTTAAGGCTGAGCTCAGATAATGTGAACATGCTCGCCTTTTTGCATTTCAACTTGGACTGATCTTGTGAACAGTTAAAGCTCTTGTTTACATTCTTGTTTTTCTATGATTGTCACTGCATTTAAGCGTTTTAGCATCAACAAATGACATCTGCGCTGTCTATAGATGTGTACCAGATTACTTTTATTTTAATTTTTCGAACTATGCAGCAGCTATGCAATTTTAACTGCAGTTTTAAGTGAAACAGTGCAGTTTATATTCATGTCATCAGGCAGGTCTTAGGTTAATTTTCTTGCTTAAAAAAAAGACATACAAACTGAAAAAATAAAAAATGTGAAGTTCCTCAAAGGAGCTGGATGTGTTTACAAGTACACTTGAATTTAATGGCACTCTTTGTTCCAAGAATGTGTGAACACAGCTTTAGACATCCGTTTCCCAACGATTACTTGATTTTTTTTTTTTTTTACACTTATGTTTTTGACTGGTGTATTCAAATGGCAGCAGTAACCTCAGTCTGTGCAGCTTACAGACTTTTACAGTCTTACAGATGGTCACAGAGATTACTTAATGTCAAGCTCAAAACCTTTATAGAATGTTTGTGTTACTAATTTGTTAATACAGTTGTGAAATCAATTCACATAAAATAACCGAAATAATCGCGGAACTATAATCGTACCACCAAAATTTCTAATGCCAGTCCCTGGCACTAGTTTCATCAGTATATTGTACCAGAGTCATCATTTTTGTTCATTCAAATTTCACTCAATATGATAATGTTGGTTGATTTTTCAGTATGACTTACTGTGTAGCTGGAAGCCGCAGCCATGGGTTTAAATCCTGGTGTTCACAAAGCAGTTAGAAGGACAAATCTTGATTTCTTCTGTCAAACGGGAACACACCACAGCACACAGTGTGAACAGCACGAAATTTAACCCATTCACCAAGTGAAGCAGGGGCAGCCATGAAAACGGCACCCGGGGAGCAGTGTGTGGGAGAGCAGTGTGTGGGACGGTACCTTGCTCAGGGTACCTCAGCGGTGCCTAGCGGTCTTGGGAATCGAACCCGGACTTCCTGATCGCAGGGCGAATGCCTTAACCACTAGACTACCAGCTGCCTATTGGACAGTCAGTTGCACAAAAACTGCTTCTAGATTAGCATTCGTACTGCTGAGGCGATTTCTGAAACACACTGTTGTCTAAAATGGCCAACTGTGTGTTTAGCTTCACAGCAAGGTTTGTTTAATGGCTCAGAGTAAGTCATTCTGGGTCATAAACCACAGTGAGTCTACACTGCCTTAATGAAGGGTGTTTTTAGGGAGGATTTGGGTGACGATTACTGTTTGTTAGCAACCTTGTCCTCAAAGCTCCAGTTCAAAACAAATGAAGCAAAGTTCTGGGGCGATTAGATTCATTTTATTTATTTATTTATTTATCCAACACAGTTGACTTCTGTCTTGTTTGACTGTAATATTTTTCTGGCCTCAGATTTGAGTTGATGGTGTTTGTTAGCAGCCTTGTCCTCAGAGCTCTGGTTCAAAACTAAAACTTTTGGGAAAGGTGGAAAACTGAATTAGATGTATTTTTTTTCTTGAACTAGTGTGTGGTCTTCCTGCTGGTTTGTTGACTTTTTTTTTTCTTTTTTTTCTCCTCCTGTTCCAGAATCAAAGATGATTGAGAAGCATGGGGGATACAAGTTCACAGCTCCAGTGGTGCCAACCAATTTCAACTTTGGAGGCAGCGCCCCTGGAATGAATTGAGTCCCCTCCCCCTCCCCCCTTTCTAACTCTGTGACTGATTGTAGTGAAGTGAAAAAGCTTGTGTTGTTCCCTCAAGTAGTGGTTCCAGAACTGGTTCTTCTCACTCACTCTTCAATCTGACTACCAAACTGGACAGCACCAGTAGATGTGGGAAGGCAACCAAATGCAACCAATGGCTGGGAAAACATACCAAGAACTTGCAAGTGAAAAAAGAAGCTCTGAACAATGTTGTCTTATGGAATCCAAAAATGAAAGGGGATACCATGATGGCAGCTCTCTCTCTCTCTCTCTCTCTCTAACCCCGACACCCCCCCCCCTCCCACTCTCATTCATCGGGGGGCTATAAATAATAGAAATTGTTAATGGGACAGAAGCTCAAATCATTTTCACTGTTCTGGCCAAAGGGCCTCTGTAAGATTATACCTCTGGCAGTAGTGTGTCAACTTTTTTTCTGCATAAACAAAAAGAATTCTCATGATATTGTACATACAAGCCAAGGCTCTTGATTTTTAAGCAGCCTGGCCGAACATCCAGAGGCATTTGTAAGGTGTCAAATGTGTATTCAAATGTAGCATATTGGATACTTGTCATAGCACTATGTGATGCCTGAAATCTGTAAATTAATGACTAGCACTTTCATATTGTTCAGGTCTCTTAGCCTTCTGTATCAGACTGCAAATTTTTTAAAAACTCAATTGAAGCTATTTAAAACAGAGTAACTGTAACTTTGTTACTTGGCAGGCAACGTCCCATTACGTCTGGTTGTCAGATGAATTTGCTTACGGTAAAGTGAGTGGCAATCCTTTGCTGCTTATAATGGAAATGTTTAAGGTTCCAAAAACAAATGCTCTTAGTGTTCCGTCTGGACACAGGACATGGTGTTGCGAGCACTGAAAGATGTTCGAATAATTCATTGGAGCATGTACAACTGGGCTGGATAGTGAAAGTCTCAAGCATTTGGTTGATGTATGGATGAACCATCTATATATGACATTAAAAAGAAAAATAACTTCATTGGTTTCTTTCGTGATGAGATCACAGGCGTGTGACTGGATATGATGGTCCGAGTGCTGCTCTGTTTTGTTTGTTTTTAAGCATCTGATGGACGTTTACTTTGGTGAAATGATGTGGTGAATGAAACTGAAGACTATCCAGGCTAGATTTATGCCACCTGATGCTCAAAAACCTGGACAGTTGTGGACAGATATAGGCATATATTATCTGTTAAGCAGCCAACACTTCTTTTTATTTTGAAAGCTAAGTATAAAGATCCAAAAGGCAAAGCTCTGGAGCAGGTGTCTCAAGCTAACACCTATCGCATTTGCAGTTTGTTCTTGTACATCCCTCAATATCCCATGCTATTTAAAGTACTACCTATAACAGGTCGACAAAAAAATTGTAATCATTGTAAATCATCAGAAACACTTTTCTAAACAAGTTTTTTGTGTTTTTGGATCTGCTTTGTCACATCAACTTTTTGAATGATGAGTAATATTAGATCTGCAATAGACTTGCATGCAGTTTTTATTAAACCACAGCACCAATCAAGAACTGCTTCAACATTTTCAGTGTGAAGTCGGACAGGCCACACTGGCATAGATATAATGATCAGTGTTCTCTGATAATTCAGTGGTCCCCAACCTTTATTTGGTCACGGACCGGTTTAATATCAGAAACTATGTTCACGGCCCGGCCTTTAAGGA
>JBBPDC010000038.1:4668436-4687325 GCA_037974485.1 Hemigrammopetersius urotaenia
GTGGCCTGTCTGACTCCACACTGAAAATACTGAAGCAGTTCTTGATTGGTGCTGCGCTTTAATAAAAAATGCATGCAAGTCTATTGCAGATCTAATATTACTCATCATTCAAAAAGTCGACGTGACTGAAAAAAACTAAGAAAAGATCTGAAATCGGCATGAAAAACTAGTTTAGAAAAGTGTGTTGTGGTATTCTGATGATTACTCAAGTAATTCTAGAAAATATACCTACTTATTACCTCTAATTAGTAACTTTACATGAGAAGAAAAATATATTTTAAAAAATTTGATCTGAAATTCTGGACCTTGTATTTTTAATCAAATTATTTCATGAAAAGACGGTGATAAAATTGTAGATACAAGATGCATGTTTTGTCCCAACAGTAACAATATAGGCATCAAGAGGAAAATGTCTTTGTACTTCAAATGCATTCACAATAGAAGCCATTAGGCAGTTGTTACTTATCGAATATAATCGAACATATTCTATTGTAATTAACCAGGTGTGGCACGTTGAGATTAGGTTAAAAATCATCAGAGTGTGGCTTTAAAATACCAGTAATGAGTAATGAAAAGTGATGCATAAACACCTTCGCTTTTTCACCTTAATCATGTTGATTCTCTTTCGTCCCCAACCTCTTCTTCGAATGAGACGCAACAGCAGAGGACGATGACATGAGGACACAAATTGAGAAACTATGGCAGGAGGTGAACTCCTTGAAAGAGATGCAAGCATTGCAAACAGGTCTGAAGTTTAAGGTTTAGTTTATATACTAATGTGTATACTAATAATACTAATATGCCTCAGTATACTTTTCTTAAAGGATGTTTCTCAATATAACAGCATAACTGACCGAGTTTAACTGGTTTTAGTTCAGAGCAGTGTGTGAAATGTTAAAGAAAAACTGTCCTAATAGCTCCTAATGACTCTTAGTGTGTTATTTATAAGGTGTCCGGAAAGAAGATACGGTGGCATATTGTGTATCATGATTGGGATAATATATGTTTGTCATATCATCCAGTTATGGGTCCCTGGTTTTCTTTCAAACAATACATCCTACTGAAATTATTTTACTGGTACAAAAGTGTTTGAAATTATAATTTTTTGTTCATACCTGTATCTGTGTCGTCAGCTTATGGGATCTTGTTTCTCCTTCAAGCAATATATCCTACTGAGGTTATTTCACTGATATTGCAGTGTAACAGATATAAATAAATAATACTTATTCGTTCACGTCTGTCCTCCAACAGAGGGCAGTAGAACTCTCCTATTCCACAGACCTATAAGCCCATTTCTTACCGTAGATGCAGTCATGAATACGAACCTGCGGCCTTACATGAACCAGAAGACCACTGATTTACATTCATACAGTGGGCTTCTGTGCAGGCTGTTACACTTTGAATGGCCCTGTATTTTCCACTGGACGGTGTGTGCTCTACAAATGCTTCTTAAAGTGGTTGGGAAGTTGCCCCTGCAATCAGAAGGTTGTGGGTTTGAATCCCAACAATGCCAGAGTCATCACTGAGGTTCCCTTGAGCAATGTACCATCCCCATGCTCTGCTATCGGGCGCCCCTCGTTGGTGTTTCACTTTGTGAATGGGTTGAATACAGAGAAAGAATATTTACACTGCGTGCTGTGGTGTGTTCACGTGTGAATATAAGGGGTCTATATATATAAAACTATAGAGAGACCAAAAAAGACCAGCAGGTTTGTGGGTCTTGAATATTGCATAGTCTTGATATAGCCAAAATAAGCAATTTTTGGTGGGTATGTTAGTAGCTCCAGTATTAACTAGTTAACAAGTTAAAGGAGCGAACTTTAGACAGGTTTATAATGTTAAAGCAAATAATATATCGTATGATATCTGTATTAAAGTCTAGGTATTGGTGTAAAAAAACAATACCCAGTTCTACTCAGATAAGCATGTCTGGGCTGATGGATTACATTAGCGGACAAATAAAATTTTGCCTGAATTCACTGAGCCTTGAAGAGCTATTAAGAAGAGTTCTATTGATTTTATAATGCTTTAATAATACATAATTGGGTAAATAAAGTCATTCAGAGGGACTGCTAACAGTAGTGGTGACAGGAACCACAGATCCAAAGAATGCATAGTGCCCAAGACAATTTCATCCTAAAATATATTTGTGTTCATTAATGAACATAATATTATTATTATTATTATTATTATTATTATTATTATTATTATTATTATTATTATTATTATTATTATTATTATTATTATGTTAAAGTTATATGCAGGGTGCTGTTTCACCACAATTATACCACTGTAAACTTAGAAAACACATTAAAATACACATTAAAACACATTAAAATACATAGACATGGTGACTCCTGGTTCACCACCACTGTAAATAAGTCATCAAGTTTCAAAGTCATCAAGTTACAATGAACAAGTTCACATCAAACCACCTTATTTCCATCTCAACAACTGAAGTATTCAGAAATGTTGAAGAAACTGGTTTTACTAACAACAGGCCTCTGGTTTTCTTCATAGAGTTTTAACTGCTGTTTAAGTAAAGTACTGTACTTTAGTAACTGAACATGAAAGTGAAATTAAAATGCCTTTATTTCTGTGTTGAACTTTCAGTTTGTCTCAGAGGGATCAAAGTCTTCAAGAAGTGTTACCTGGCTGTCGAAGAGCCCAAGCACTATCATGAGGCCAACGAGGACTGTATCGCCCAGGGTGGGACTTTGGCTACGCCGCGAAACCTGAGGGAGAACAATGACATAAGAGACTACGTCAAATACAGCTCCCCAGACTCCAAAGAGTTCTGGATAGGTGTGACCGACATAGTGAAAGAAGGCCATTACGTTGACGTCAACAGTGTCCCCATCACTTACTTTAACTGGGATCGAGCCAAGAAGGAACCGACCGGAGGCAAGCGAGAGAGCTGCGCTCTTCTGTCCCTCTCCTCACAGGGCAAATGGCACGACGAGGTCTGCCGCACACAAAAGAAATACATCTGTGAATACCTCATTCCTTAAAGCTCCTTAAACATGCACTCAGTGTGGCTGTAGGAAAGCTGACACAGATGGTTAATGTCTGGCAATGAGATTTCAGGGCCTGATAGAGACTAAATGAGTGATGTAACTTGAGTTAAAGGAGAATTCCATGAATTTAAAATAAAATCTGCACATTTCAAGTATCGACATGTAAATGAAACATTCCGGTTGTTTTGATGTGAAATACTGGGTTGCACTGCATTGCACAGAAAATGATATTTCTTTACAATGGTGGTGATAGGAACCAGGGGTCATGATCTCCACAATGCAAATTTTATTTACTATTAAAAATGACCAAAGAATGCATGTGTCTTCTGAGCTTTAACACAATGTAATATTGATTATATATGTGTACACGTGGATGTTTTTTGAGAACTCATTGTTTTATATTGAAATCCCCACAATAACATGGAAACTGCAAATATCTTCCGCTTTTTTGCATTTTTTGTGGCAATAAATATATATATTTTTTGATGTTTTCACACTATGGGACTCTGGAAGCACTTTTTTCGAATTCCACACCAGGGTTGAGACCCGCGCTCCAAGCGTGATTTCTCTGTGGTGCAAACTCCACAGATCGATTGCTCTCCAGGAGACCTTTCCAACGAGCCGTCATTTGTATTTTTAGCCCAAGTAGAGCAGGAGTTATTCCCCGAAAACCACTCACCTCACTGCTGTGTCCCAATAAGTTCCATATCTCTGTGAAGTAATTTAATTAACAGAGGCGAATACGTGTTTACCTTTACATTTACTTTAAGGGTAATGCATTAAACTGAGTTTAAAATGAAATTAAACAACACAACAGCGCGGTTTTTCACTATGCATGTGTGCGGGGGGGGGTAATATCATATCACAGTTAAGTCAAAATTTCAATTTTACCTTCATCGCCACCATCATCATTACATCACCATCATCATCACATTTGTGGCACTTAGCAGACGCTTTTATCCAAAGCGACTTTCATTCCCTAACTACAGGGGATGAAAGCAACTTGGGGTTAAGGGTCTTGCTCAGGGACCCAGTGGATTCGAACCCACGACCTCTTGATCCGGAGGCAAGTATCCTACCCACTGAGCTACCTCCACCCTACACATCACACCATCAAAACCATCAACATCACCATCACCACTACCATCATCATCATTATCATCATCATGACCACCATCATTACCATCATCACCACCATCATAACCATTGTCATCATCATTATCATCATCGCCATCATCACCAGCACCATCATTACCATTATCACCAGCATGATTACCATCATCAACATCATCTGCATCATCAGCATCACCGCCATCATCATAACCATCACCATAATCACACCATCACCTTCATTACCATCACCATCATTACCGTCACCATCATCATTACCATCGTCATTGTCACCATCACCATCATCACCTTCATCACCACCATCATCATAACCATCACCATCATCATCCCCACCTTCACCATCACCAGCATCACCAACACCACCATCATCACCCTCTTCATCACCATCATCACCATCATCATTGTCACCACCACCATCATTACATCATCATTGATTATTGTCCTTGCCATCATTGCCATCATCCATTATCATCATCACCATCATCATCATCATCACCATCATCATCACCACCATCATTACCATCACCGTCATCATCATCAACATCATCATTATTATCATCATCACCATAATCACCACCATCATCATTGCCACCATTATTATCATCACCACTATCACCATCATTGCCATCATCATCACCATCTTTACTATCATCATCACCATGATTGCGATCATCATCGTCTTCTCCAGCATCACCATCATCACCATCATGATCATAATCACCACCATCACCATAATCACTAATATCACCATCATTACCATCACCATCATCATCATTGTCACCATCATCATCATCATCATCATCATGTTAAAGTGATGACGCAGAGTGTTTGGGAAGTGACGCGTGGTTTCAGCTGAAATCTCGCGACAGTGCGTGACGGCCATTTCTCTCCATTGATTAGTGAGTGTGTTTCTGCGGCTCGGAGAGAGAATCCTCCATCACTTTCCATTATAAGTTTTCAGCAGCTCTTTTTGGCCTCGACAGCTGTCTGGATTTGTTGCTGGAACTTAGATAATGCACCAGTCTGCTGCAGAGAGCTACTGTTGAGGCCAGAGCCCGGGTGGATGTCCGTGTAGCTGTCGCCCTAATGGAAATGGTGCCCAGCGAGGAAACCCAGCTCGTACCCAAAGAGGTGAGAGAGAGGGGACTCTCCTCCCTGACAGGCCCTGTGGTCTCCTTTTAACACACCCTCTTACATCCCTGGACCTCTGTGCGTGTTTCTGGTCTGTTTTTGTCACAGCTAAACGGTGTAAAAAGCACAACAAGTGTGTTGTTTCCTCCTGACATGGTCTCCCATCAAAAAATTAGCCAGCTACAGAGTTAGCAGCTAACTTAGCATGCTAATTGACTTCGTAGTTTACATTCAAACAGGCTTATGCTAAGCCGCTTCGAAGCCAGCTTGTTTATTATGACTTTTTCAGTCGTGAAGATATTACTGATACATACTTAACTGGAATTTGTTTAGTTTATTCAACTTCCCATTAGCTTAACTCAGTTGTTTATGCTCGTAGCATCCTGATTGCTAAAAATATTTGGCTAGCGTCGTGGAAATTTTAGTTTACTTTTAGTTTGAGATCGTACGTAGCGTGAATGCATTTGGAAAATGAATAAACTATGAACATTCGTATTAACATTTAACTATTCAATTCATGACAAACTTTTTAGTAAATAGGCTTGCAGTGTTATGCCGTGCTATTTGCTAGTTAGCTCTGAGAGCTAGCAGCAAATCTAGCTACTCATTCACTCGGTGTTTATATCAGGAAAATAACCCCCGACACGCCATATTTTCCAGAAAAAGCCTACATTCTGGCCTAATTCGTTAGTTGTTAGTAGCAAGTATCATTAAATTTGAATGCTTGTATTTATTTGCATTGATCTGATACGTTATTAGTTAAGAGTGCTTAAAGGATCAGCTGCGTGGCTTTGGATTGTTTTTCTTCTGTTATGTTGCAGCAGCAACATGAATAAAGCAAGCTTGCTCATTTTTAATTCATTTTTATGATCTCCCAGATGTTCTAAGATTTCTAAACGTTGTTATGAGTACGATTAATGTAATATTAATAATGCCAATATTTTCTACGGCTGGTATTTGACGAGAGAACCTCAAATGGAAATTAATTTGTCAATAGCATGTTCATAGCAACAAGAAAAATAATCATAGTAACATAGTAATCAAAAAGTAACAAATCACAGTGTAGCACTGACATCGCTGTGTGTAAAGATTTCGTGTGTTGTACCAGCTGATCAGTATTGCAAAATGACTTATGAAAGTGGCCTAGTTTTAATGCAATTAAAATAAATACTGATGCAATCTGTTCTGTTATCCATTAGTTTCTTAGGCTAGCATTGAGTGAGGTTGTGGTTCAAAAGTGAGACTAATCTGAGTGCAAGAAATATTAAATCATAGGATTAATTATAAAACAACTGCAAATCTTGTTTCAGTTATGCAGATATTAACAAAAGGGAGTCATTTTTGCACATTACATTTAGATGACCAGTGATAGAATAAGGCTCAGTGTTTAAAAATTCACATGTAGAGGATGTCAGTTGTATATGCATCAGTGTAGTTCCTAAGAAAAGCATTTCATGCTTACTTTTCATGTCAAGTGGCCACTTTATCATGACCTTTTAACATTTTGTAGTGTACAATCCAATATGAGAGCTGTAGTCTTGGTGTAGGCTACAGTGTTTTGTTACACACCTTACAGTAAACGGCAGTCTCTCACAATTAGCATATGAATGAAGCTGTTGTGCTCATTAAAGGCTTCACCTCTGCTGGTGTCAGCATCCTTTTGTATCAGGGAAGCCTTTTCTTCAAGATTGTTTGCCCGGATGAAGGGCAGTGTTAGTGGGCCTCTGCTGAGTAAACAGGCTTTTTAAAGCTTGCTTCTGTGTAACAGACCTCCACGCTCTGCTGGGTTTCACAATCGGTTCACCATCACTTTCAGAATCAGTTACAGTGGAGAAGCACAGACCAAAGCACCTAAAGACACTTTTAAAGTAAAGTGGTCCCTTATAATCACACATGAACGCAGCACACAGTGTGAACAACAGTGTGAAGTTCATTTTCTGTATTTAACTCGTTCACCAAGTGAAGCAGGGGGCAGCCAGGAACACAGTGCCAGGGAAGCAGTGTGTGGGGACGGTACCGTGCTCAAGGGAACCTCAGTGGTGTCACTAGCAGTTCTGGGATGTGAACCCACAACATTCCGGGCATTTGTTTGGTGCACACCAGAGACTGAGGAAGCATTTTGTTGATCCTGAGAACAAGTTTGTTACACTATTACTTTTGTTTTAGTCTGCCCTACACAGACTGAGCTACTGAGAAACATGTTTCCTCCTAAATCCAAATAGAGTCGACCAGTCAAGCCATAGCTAGCACAGTAAACCAAAACCCTGTTTGTTGTTGTTTAGTTTTTTTCTATCTGCTATGTTTACTTTTGGTATTTGAATTGTACTTCTTTAGGTTAGTTTTGTGCTGGAGCTATGAGGCTAATATGGCTTACAAATAATGGAAGCCTTTACCTCACAAATAGCCAAATTACAAATTCATCACACACTTTGCACACCACCACATTAAGTAGACTTTCTTTTGTGGCTTCTGACATTTTGACATACTGCTTGTGTGTTAAAATAAAATTTAATATTTAATAAATTATCATAAATAAGTCACTAGCATGTCAACAAATTAATTCAGAGTAGTTTAATGTAAGGTGCAGTATTCCTACCAAACTTCTCACTGTGTTGGTGAAGTGAACCAAAAGTTTGAATTGTTTAATGCCTTCAAAACATAGGTTATGTTACAGAAAATGGTTGTTTGGTAACGAACACGCTGCTTGATGCCTGAAACAATCTTCTTTGGGAGAAAGTGTCGGCCTAAAACATATTTAAAAGTGCGTTAATGGTGGTGAATTACATGCAGGCTGTTAGTTCAGCGGTAAAATACCGAAAGAATGTTTGTTTCTTCAAGTTTTTCCACCATTTTGCCATTGTCAATGTTGCGTATAAAAACTTGAAGGCACTTTTAGGTTCGACGATCTCTGGCTTCCATCACCAGTCAGAAATTAGTCAGGGTTTTTTTTTCTTGATTAATTATTTTTTTATTTTTACATCAGTATATTCCGACTATACATCTCACCAATTTTTTTTTAAGAATTCAGTAAATCACTTTAATAAGCTGGAAACCAGTGAAATTCAAATGCATTTCAAAAAACTTTCTCTTGTTCTTCATGGTAGTTTCAAAACTGAGCTTTTCTGTAAACTTTGTTTCGCACGGCGGTGTTGGTTTCTGTTTTCAGTTTAGCAAGTTAAAGTTGTATTTCAGTGTGTTACAGAGTAACAGAAGTGACTGTCTACCAGTCGCTTATTCAGTTGAATTCCGCTCTGAAGAACTCGGTAGCATTTTGGAGTTGGTACATTCAGTAGTACATGGTGTCATGGTTATGTTCCATGGATCTAATTATTTATGAATAATATATAATACAAATATTTTATGGCCAAAAAACATTTGTTAATGTTTCTCTTCGTAGCAGCTTCTCGAACCGGCGCCCTTCCTAGCAATCTTCATTCTATACCCTGTGTTTTAACACTGAACCTTGATGGAGATGTTTCCTCGCTCTATTACCAAGCCATTGAAGGTTAAGGACAGCTGAAAGTGCGGACAGCTGTCGCCCATAGCCTCAATCGCGGCCCGATTATTTTTAATTAAACCACACCAAACAGTTACAGAGAGACGGCCACAAAAAATTACATTTTTGGACAATCAATCAATACTCAACCCCTGGTGAACCAGTCAAACCTGAATGCACATGCAGTGTGCCAGATATGAATAGGTTGTTTGCGGTTGGAACCACGCCAATATTTCAAACTGTAGAAGAAGAAATGCCAGAAACCAATAATAAAAATAAAGCTTAACTTTCCCAAATACTCCATGCTTATTTAAATGGACTTTTTTGTCATTTGGGTTTGAAATGGAATGAAATGTGATAAAGACTGTGTTCTGAATAGTTGAAAAGTTTAGGACTCGGGGCTCAATTTGAGTCTTGTCTGTATTGATTTAGGACCCACCTATTGTGGGAACGTTGCAGCTCTAGTGCAGCAAACTTTAGACAACAGACAGTTCTTGGGTACTCCACTGTATTTTATTTTTGCAGAATTCTCAGTTTAATGAGCTCCTGTCCTCATTGTTTCTGTTCAGAAGCAACATGCATCTCTCCTGCACTCTCATGTCACTTTCACTTTCACCTAAGCGAGGCCTATCTGCAGCTTTGAGCCAGTTCATTTGCATGTCTGTCTGAGGAGTGTGAACATGTCCAGTTTACACCTGTGCGACCGTGAAGGTGGCTTTGATCCAGACCCCAGCTCTCAGCCTGAAAGTGATTGAAATGTTGTGTATTTTCAACCAGAAGCAGAACCCTGTGTTATGGTGAATGTGTGACAGAGAGCAAGGGGTCTGTGGCTTGACTGAAAGGGCCACCTGCCACCAGCGTTTAAGCAGTTTGACAGAGAGCTTTAGATGAAGGGTGAGTCAGCAAGGAGGGAGCACTTTATTTTTCAGATTAGTGGAAGTGCGCACAAGCTTCCCTGCAACTTAATTGTTGAGCGTGTGTGTGAGAGAAAAAGTTTAGCTTGCTTTTTAGGAGCACAATTTCTGACCCTGCACATAGTTTCATGAATGGTTTTACTGTGGTTATTACTAGTGTGTCAGAATTGAGTGGAAAGTTTGACGTCTTCAACATTTCTTTATTGAATTGTGCTCCCTGGGAATATTTTGTAAGGGTCTTGGACCTGTCAATAATATTGGGTACTGTGAAACCTAGTTGATACTACTAGAGGCTGAAATTCCCATACACCATCTGTCTTGTTCTCAGAGTCCCTCTTTCCATTAAAGGATAAGCTTTTGAGAGATTTTGATGAAAACCATTCAAAGTCCACCTGTCTCTCGCACTGCAGTTTGTCAGATGTGGTATTTTCAGCTTTCAGAATGATTAACACAAGCCTCTAGTTTCTTTATACAACATTTCTCTGACTTTGCTGTGGTTTTGTCATTTGCTTTTATTGATTGTTGATGGAGCACTTCAGTACAGTGTTGAAGGTGGAAGTATCTGTATCTGTAATGGTCAGGGTCAGATAGACATGTGCCAACATTTAAAAATATGATATCATGGAGATTATCTAACCCTTGACCAGAGTACACAATAACCCAGTAAGAGATTGTATTTATATATCAGCACTGTGTTGGTACTTGTGCAATATGCGCACCAATCAGAAACTGCCTATGTAATGAGGTTTACTGTATGTAGAAGTTTTAGGAAAATTTGAAAACATTGCTAGATTCGACTGTTAAACAGAACCACATTCTGATGTAGGGCTATGTTTAGTATGCTTTCAGGGCTTTTACTTAATCAATACGCATCTGTGCAAAAGTGTGTATTTGAGAGATCATGCGGTAAATTTTTGCCTCTGGTGATAAACGCTCTGGAACTTCTCTGCCTTCTGCCACATTGTAAGTGCTCTGACTGTGATTGGTTACATCAGTGCCATCTGAGAAGCCGTGGGCAATAATGGATGATCAGTAAAAGATGGCGTCATGAAGTCTTGTAAAGCCAGCACTACACTGCAAACGTGAAATATTTTTAAACCGCCAATCTAGAACGCAGTGACCGTTTTAAAGTGGTTATAGTAACTCCGTATTGAAGTTATGCCATACAGTAAACCCCCACTTTAACACGGATCAGCAGTTGCGGTGTCAGTCCCCCACACTAACGTGGATACTGCAGCCATCCTCTGCATTTTTGTTTGTTTGTTTGTTTGTTTTTGTGATGTCTGGGCCTCGCCCGCCACGCTCCCTCGTGCTGGGTTGCTAAGCACTGCCCAAACATAAACAACCCAGCACAAGGACGAGGGAGCGTGGCGGACGAGGTGCGGATGTCACAGCCTTTTTTAGTGGCAATATATTTTCAAGCATTTTAGTGCTAAATAAAAAAATTTACTAATTTTGTACCATAAATATGAACATAAATCCAGACACATTTCCATTTAAACTGTTGAGAGAAACACAAAGAATGGTGAAATGGCGCTGTACTCCGAGACGGGAAGTTTGAAAGTAGCCAATCCAAGAAAGCTATTTATTTCTCCTTGCTGCTGATTGACTGCTGGCCTTTGACACAGTGGCTGTCCAGAATTTCCCTGTGGAGCGTCTTGTTCTCGTGTTTTTGTTCTTCTTAAAGCCCTGTATTTTTATTACTGTAAATTAAATCAATGTATTACTGCTGCATGAATTACAGTACAGTCTATGCAGGGGTTTACACTTTAATCATAGGCATAATGGTAATTTTTAGCCTTTTTTTTATTACCACATCACAACAACGCTGTTTTTCACTATACATGGGTGCTCTTGGAATGTAACCTCCACGAAAAGCGGTGCTTTACTACATTGCAATGCACTATTTCCGTGAGAAAATGCTAAGTGTGATAGTGTGGTTGTAATAAAATCAGTGTTAGACACACCCAAAAAAAAAAGAAAAATTAAAACAAACAAAATTCTCTTACCATTGTCGTGAACTTCCTGGATCTTACCAAGCAATTCAGTTAATGACTGCTGAACGAGTGGCTGCGTTTATGGGCTACTTTTTACTAAAACACATTTTTTAAATTCTGCTCAGTATTTGTCTTTGTTTTTCTGGCCGCTTGACCCATGTCTCGCTCTCTTTCTCTCTCATTAAATAGAGGGAACTCAACCACAAAAATGGTTTGTGTGTATGTATGGTGGGGGTGGGTTTGTTTGTTTGTTTGTTTATTTATTTATTTATTTATGATCAATACTCATAAATCAAAAAACCTATATACATGTAGACTGCAGGGGATATTAATGGAAGTTTTGATGTTGGAACCAGGCCTATTTTAAAAAGTAAACTGTAGGAGAACAGAGGAGCCAAACTGAACTATATACCAATATAATAATATATAATGCAGTAATAACAATAATAATGTCACATTATTAATAACGGCACAACATCAACACCAAAGTCTGCAAATGACCAGAACTATTCAGCAACATATTCTAGCATGCTCAGCTTTCCTCCCAGCCCTTTCGTCATTAGTACCTGGCATTTTTCCAGTCTTTTTGGTTTGTTTTTGTTTTTAAATTCAAATCATAGAGACCAACATGTAAAATAAGTGATGCATGGATACGGTTGATTGATCTCTGCAGTTGCGCTGTCTTTCTAGAGAATTTCCTCTGTGCCAGGTCCAGCGATGGCAGAGCCTCCCCTACTTCATGTCATCACCTAGCGATATTATCTGGGATAAAAATACCCCTTAATCTGATAATACTCCTGTATGTGTTGACATCTGTAGGTCTTTGAGTAGCGTTCTGGCTTTTTCCCCCCTCTCTGTTACACAGATCCACAGTTTTCTCCAGTGTGTGGAATCTGTGTAGAACTTTAAACAGTGTGGGTAGTCTGGCTCTACTTAGAGGTTTAGTCTTCATAAGTCATTTTTCTCTTCAGTCAGCAGTGTCCTTCTGGACCAGATGTTTTCAGACTTTTGTCTCCTGTGCTTTGTCACCAGGGTATATTTTGGAGTTGCAGGCAGAGTATATTTGAGGAAATGAAGAAGAGGTTCTCTCAGGTAGCTCTGGCATGAGGGTTTTCAAGGTGTGTGTGTGTGTGTGTGTTAACAGCACAGTGTCTGCATTTGCAGTGGAACAACTAAGCGACTATTTACTAACAGTAAACTAATGAGTGTGTGTAAAAGCCTGGGAGGAGTATAAGCACCTGTGCTGTGTGCTTTTCATTGGCCATAGTCAAGCTTTTGAAACCAGCTAGTGTTTGTGTGCGCACTACAGTATTCACCAAGGAGGGATCATAATGCCAAAGAAGTTATTTCTGATGTGACTTGTTTTCCCGTACTCACCCAAAAACATGGTGCCATTCCCCAAATGACCAAGAAATATTTTATTTGCGTCATACTTGGAGGCCCTGACGCTTGTGGTAACGTGAGCAGATTGGCAGTGGAGAGCAGTCTGAGGGAACGGAGACATTGTGTGAAATGAAAATGGCTCCAGCTTTGTAAACAGTCTATGATTTTCACACCGTCGTCACCTAGCAGACATTAAGCTCTCAGTGATCAAATCTTTTTACACACTTAGGCCATGTTTTCCGTGTTACATAACCGGTGGTTCCAAATGGTTGTGGCTTGACGAGACAGTCCTCCGGTTCTTTGAAAGGCATGTTCTCTTGTGCATGCTTCCGACCAAACCCTACAGTTGTTGACTGAGATCAGTGCACCCTTTTACAACTTCGAGGGAAACCTCACTGTGCTTACATGGGTACGATTTTGTGCTTCCTTACATATTCCTTGGTGTACTAACACGCGCACGAGCTTATCATGTAAGCCGCGTCTTGTAAGAGCTTAATGTAACCAGGGCTACAGTAGGTCATATCAATACTGAGTTGCATAAGCACCACTGCTCCGCTTTTGCCTGCCTCGTGTCGTGTGTGCCTGTCATGTTATGGCTTGGACCCAAGGAATTTCTCGAAGGCTGACTGTCGCCTGAGCTCCACCTTTTGCTGCCACCTTAGCTTAAAATGGCTAATGTCAGCAGCGTGCGAAGTGACGTGACCTTTTCTTTTAAGGGTTGACAATTAAAGTGAAAGTGCTGTTCCATGTGCTACAGATAGAGAGTGCTGCTGAAGAACCCAGAGTGCTGTGTATAGTCCAGGACACCACCAACGCCAAGACAGTCAATGAGCGATTGACCCTAAACCTTCCGGCTTCCACGCCCCTCTCCAAGCTCTTTGAAGATGTTGCTCACAAGGCTGGCTACGTGAATGGCACCTTTGAACTGGCATGGGGCAGCGTGGTGGAAACGGTGAGCTATTTTACCACTATTCTGTTTGAGTATAATTGCAGACATTCAGAGTCAGGCTTTGTTGGCCAAGTATGTTAAAGGAACTTGTCCTCATTTCACTGCACCTGACAGTATAATTTTTATTGCCACAAAGACATCAATACCAGAAATGCAAACGTACACACCTCCTCACCATTCTAATATCCGTAGCTGTAAACTTTGAGTACTAAAAAATAATGCATCCAGCCACATTTCAGTAATTGTTTGCCTATAATGAACACTCTTGTAACTTTATATATATTGTGCCTCAGCAGCACCAAGTTCCTTTATATATATTGTGCCTCCTATATCAGCAGCAGCAGCACCATGTTCCTTTTATAGATATTTTGAGAGTGAATAGAGTTTTGTTTTGGGTCATGATGTGTGTTATGCGAACCTGGCTGGGTGCTAATCCTGCAGCTGACCCAGAGCACAGGTGCTGGAGCTGGAGTTAGCTCACTGAGTAGGTCACTGGATTAAGCCCGGGGTTTGATCCAGGCTATGCCATTGCGCCAGTGGGCCTCTTATATGACTAAATAAGTTGCAGCACATATGCATGTGCCTTCCTAACCTAAAATAAAATGTCTTTAGTCTGTCTCT
This sequence comes from Hemigrammopetersius urotaenia, assembly GCA_037974485.1. NCBI lineage: Eukaryota > Metazoa > Chordata > Actinopteri > Characiformes > Alestidae > Hemigrammopetersius > Hemigrammopetersius urotaenia. The sequence continues at coordinate 4,683,076 of JBBPDC010000038.1, forward strand.
TGATGCCCAGTTCCTAAAGAAGTGCTCCCCTAACCCAAACTACCTTTATTCCAAGCCAGAATTTTTAGGGTTTTTTTATGTCATAGTCCAACACAGTGATTGTTACTGTTAAAAATGTTAAATAAATCCTAGTTTGCTCCATTTAGGTATCTATTTGCCCTTGCTTCACAGCCCAATAAACCTTTCACAAAACCATTAAAGCTAAAAGAGCTGAGTTGCCTTAGAAATCGTACATGGTGGAGCACTTTGAATAATCAGACAAAAAATGCTGACTGCAAAATGCATAATAATAGGTCGATATTAGGGATGCACTGAAATGATTATTAAATTTTTTTTGCTGAAACCAAAAAGAAAACTTTTTTGTCATATTGCCATTATGGCTGGGACTGTGTGTACATACCTCACTAAAGTCAAGCATTCCAATTGCATCAAATATAATTCATGATTCAAAGAATAGATCTGTTACAAAACTTTTGTGTTTACTTGGCCCCACTCAAGAATAGCTTAACAGCAAGATAGCGGAAATATTATTCAATTAAATATCTTCTCTCATACAACAAGTGTATTTTAATATTTTGAATGAATATTCTGAATGAAGTGCATGAACACTGCATTCTGAACAGGTGCTTTAAAACTGTTAAAAGATGATTTTTAAAAAATATTTTATATGATAAATTAATCACAACGTTGAGCAAGTCTTTGTGGATGCACCCCCTATAGAAATTTCAGCATGGCATGCTTTACGAACTGCTTTCCGCATGTCTTTCTTAGATATATTGAAATGCACCCCCACGGCAGAAATGTTGACTAATCCAGTCTGGCGCGTGCAGGTTGCGGTTGTTGATTGCGTCATCACCGTTTCAGTCACGTAAAAAAAATTCATTTTCAGAAAAACATTTTCGGGGTCCGAATATGCGGTGCATCCCTAGTCGATAGTAAATCATGACAATTATGATGAGACTGATTTTTTTTAAAGAATAATGCTCATCTGAGCAGGCTGCTATGAGTCTTTGGAGATGACGGCATTAAAACTGGCAGCTCTAATTTGTTTCTGTGCGGCTCATAAAAGAGGCTCCATTTCCATTTATAAGGGTGATTCTTGAGAATGAGCATTTGAGTCCTTTCTCCTAAATACCAATGAATATTCAAAGCCTGGAAACGCTGTTCGGGCCTGGCCTGAAAATATTTATATTAATTCCAGATTAGTCTGTCTGCTCCACCTGTGCATAATAGTGCACCACGCAGGGTTTGTTTTGTAGATTTTGGCAGAGAAGGAGTAGTCCAATCTCTGCATAAACAATCTATGAATACACAATGGGATATTGGAGTACAAATCCTTAAATATTTACTAAGTGATCTCCTGAAACTGGTCCATGCTTTAGAATGCCTCTCAAAGTAAACAAATGGCCTCCAAATATGCTGAAGACTATTGACTCTTGGTTCAGTCAGACTCTTGTGAATCTCAATGATGGTCAGGCACCATCTGTCCTACTGTTAACCCAATACCCGAGAGCATTCAGGAATGCCAAAGATGTGTATTAATATCACAGATATTTCAAGGATGGGTCTAGAAAGAATTCAGCCAGCTGAGACCTTGTCATTATACATACACATATTATTAAATCTTTTGTATTGTCCATTCGTTAACATCCTTGTCTTTTGTCTCACTTTTTGTGTTCCTTCCTTTTCGTTTCTCCACAGGCTCCTCTGGACCAGGCCAGTGAGATGTCTCTGGTGGAGTCGGGGTTTGAGCCGGGGAAGAAGAACTTCCTGCAACTCAGAGATAAAGATGGAGAGCAGCCTCAGATAGCTTCTGTGAGTGGTCTGATCAGGAGAGAAAGTTATTAGCAGTGGAAATTAGCAGTTTTCTTGGTGTAATAATATGAAAACGTATCTAGTACTGGGGTCAGTATGAGGAAAATGAAGCAGATGTTGTTTCATTTACATGACTAGCAATCGTTCTGAGAGTACTGGGTGTAGTTTAAAGCATAAGGATAACTGGTTGCTTGTTATAATATTTGTTTATAATCGCTGTGTGTGTACAGGATGAGTCAGGCACAGCAGACAGCAGTGGATTGGATGACAGCTCTCAGGACCGTTTCATCGGGCCCTTGCCCCGGGACAGTACTGTGGGCTGCAGCAGTGACTACAGCAGCCCCAGCTACTCCTACTCTTCCATACTCAACAAGTCAGAGACAGGTAGCTATCCTGAGACGTTGTGTTGATCTAACCCACACACTTCAGAATATGCGGGGCAGTAATTCAGATGCTTGGAATGCACTTGGGGTTGGAATGTTTTTGGTTAATCTGTCACCCAGTCTCTCTATAAGGGAATTTCTGACTTGTGCACCTCCCTCTCTCTGTAGGATATGTAGGTTTGGTGAATCAGGCCATGACCTGTTACTTGAACAGTTTACTGCAGACCCTGTTCATGACTCCAGAGTTTAGAAACGCACTCTACAAGTAAGAGACCATCATGTGTTTATCACAGCTTTTTATCAAATGGCGAGAGAAAACATGAAATTGGAGAGAAAATCGTTCTCTTTTCTTGTTCAGCTGGGAGTTTGAGGAGTCGGAGGAAGATCCGGTCACCAGTATCCCTTACCAGCTGCAGAGGCTCTTTGTGCTACTCCAGACCAGCAAGAAGCGTGCCATTGAGACCACAGATGTGACTCGTAGCTTTGGCTGGGACAGCAGTGAAGGTGAAGGTCCTCTCAGCTCAAATTTATTGGGTTTACATCCTTAAAAGAGAAATTGAAGCTACATTACTGCTGATAATGTCCTATTCAAGAATCTTTGTCACATGCATAGTTATACAAGGACAACACGCAGTGAAATGTGTCCTGATCCGCTCCTTTTTATGACTATGCAATCATTATAAAATAAAAACAAGGAACATAAGTTAAATATGAAAGCTAAATTAGTGTCTTTAAAGTATTAAGTGTAGCATCAATCTGGCAGATTTACATATGTACAATGTACAAGTGGGATGTTAAAGTGCATTGTGCCATATTAGCACAGCAATGTAAACAGTGTAGGGACTTGTATAGCAGACTGTAATGTAATAATAGATAATGAGGGCAGATATGCAATATGCTGATGAATATGACATTGCACTCCAAGTTGATGTATCTGCATCTAAAGGTAATGCCGTGAGGGGAGGGGGCATTTTCTGGGTTAGAAGCCTAATGGCCTGAGGATAGAAGCTCCTCTTTGAGTCTCTCTGGTTTGGCCGTGACAGTATGGAAGTCGTGGCCAACATAGTGAGCTTTTATTTCCTCCCTCAAATTACTGTGAAATTATGCGGCTTTGACTTAAATTAGTATGTGCTTTAGAGCTTGTGTCTGTTCTATAGCGTGGCAGCAGCATGATGTCCAGGAACTGTGTCGGGTCATGTTCGACGCCTTGGAGCAGAAGTGGAAACAGACAGAACAGGTACAGCACATTGCACCTCCTGACATGACACTAATCCACAGCCAGTGGGAACCCTCCCCCCAAGGCCAGAACAAAGGGTCCAGTGTGGCTAGGAAAGTCCCAGGGTTGGCAGTTTCTGAGAGCAGTGTGTGTGTAAACACTGGCAGGGTCTGGCCTCACGTGGGGCTTGTTGGGTCAGAAGTGTTTTAAAGTTGTACACTTCATGGAAATTTCATGGACTTTGTTTTAAAGGATGTTCCCAGTTTTCTCAAGCCTTGAATGCAGTTTATTGGCGTTGACTTTCATGGTCCATTAATCGTGTTTTGTTGTGGCTACCAAAAATAATACTTTAATACACTGCACATTTCCACCATCTCTTTGTGTTTTTGTCTCATTTCATGAATTTAAATCGTTTTTTTTTGCGATTGTACCTTTAACAATGTGTGAATGATCTCTGCTGTGATGGTAATTAGTGGTGCAACGGATCAAAAAGTTCACGGTTCGGATCGGATCACTTTTCGGATCAGCAAAAAAAGAAAAAAGAAAAAAAAAGGCTAGACGTTAAACGTTCCATTTATTTAAGTATTTTTGCCCATTAAAAACATTCAACTCAAGACTCATTCCACGCAATGATATAACGAAAATATAGGGCATAATTACAGTAAACCCCCAGTTTTACGCGGATCCGAACTCGTTCGTGACTTTTCCGGAGCGCGCCTCTCTGTCTCTGTATCTGACTTTTCCGGAGCGTGCGTCTCCCTCTCTCTCTCTCTCTCTCTCTCTCTCTATCTCTCTCTCTCTCTCTCTCTCTCTCTATCTCTCTCTCTCTCTCTCTC
>JBBPDC010000038.1:4712796-4733162 GCA_037974485.1 Hemigrammopetersius urotaenia
TCTTGATTGGTGCTGCGCTTTAATAAAAACCGCATGCAAGTCTATTGCAGATCTAATATTACTCAGCATTCAAAAAGCAGATCTGAAATCAGCATGAACAACTGGTTTAGAAAAGTGGCTGTGGTTGACCTGTGTAATCAGCTCCATTTGGGAGTTTATCTGGGTAAAGTTTTGTCAGATATCACAGTATGTATTTAGTCCTTATGACTTCTTAACCAGACGGAGCGGGACTTGCTCTTGAAACACTGGCAGCAGCTGTAACAGAGGACTACCCAGAGCTTTATCTAATACCCCTGTATTTGCTTTCAGAAGCCAGCCTGAAGTCTCTGCTTCCTCCCCAAACCTGTCTGCCTGTGCTGTGCTTGCTACAGACTCACCCTTCAGCTACAAACCTTCCTCATTCCATCTCTGCATTAACCCTCTGCCTGAATGCATGTTTTTCTCTCTTGTTCCCATTGAAGAGTTCACTTCTGCCTTCATCGTCGCTCTTTTTAATGACAATTAGGTTCGTGTCACAGTCAGTAACATGCTTTTATTAACCATTCCTTTTCCGCGCCCATGCTTGTCCCTATGATTTGCTTTCTAAAAATAGCCAACCTCAGCAGATTGGAATGCTGCTTTCTAAAACAGAAACTGAGAGGAAAACACTGAACTCTCATGCCACGAGTTTTCCATGAATGGATCTTGGCTAAATTTTGTATTGTGGGATTTTCCATTAGATTTTATGTTCTTCTTGAATACAGCGCTAAAGCTAAAGCTCAACCTAATCATTTGTTTGGTAAGAGAACACGGAAACGCACACTTTCAGTTATTTCAGTCTGAAAAACAGGTCCTTCAAACTTTAGACTGTTTGTGGAAGACACAAACAGTCTAAAGTAGGTATCTGAAGATGGCTGGGCTCATACTTCACTTCCTCTGTTACTCACACTTCAGTATGAATGTTAGTCACTGGTGCGTTTGCTGGCAGGCTCTCGTGTTCCTGAGATGACTCCTGGTGGGCCGGTCCTGTCGACTCTTACGAGGGATGGGCTGCTCCGCCTTTGTGGTAGATTCGTAATCAAACAAAGCCAGAGGAGCACACAGTAGGCCCTGAAACATCCAGCCGACCGCACCGAGCGTGCATTCCTCACAGTCCTCTCCTCCCCTGCCAGATGTCTGACCCGAACCGCTTTTCCTTTTACTGACCCATTTTATTCTGCTTCGCCTGCCGTACAGAGTGACCCGATCATTGCATAACCGTCCCTCAGTAAAGAAGCCAGTCTGCCATAAAATAGTACAAATACCACCAAGGTTTTCTGTTTTTTAGACATGAAAAACATGCAGCCTACCTTTTCGCGCCCTGTATCAGAGACTCATTCAGAGACTGCATGGCAAGTGAAGTTTCTTGAATGGCATCTTCTCACACTTTCCTCTGGTATTTCATTTCTCATGCTCTCATAAATCTCTTCACTCCTTTCTTCCCACTGTCTCCTCCTGTCCTTCCCCGTGGGCCGGATAGCGCACTGTGGGAAGAGTATCTCTGGTGGTAGGAGCGCGAGCTGAGACTCCGCTCTCCCTCTATGAGAACGATCACAGGCCCAAGGCCGCCTGCCCAGAGTCGCCGGTAAGCCATATAGCGTAAAAAAACGGATTTGAAATCACCGTAATCCATGGTTTTCGCAATATAGAGCAACCTGATTCCATTTAATGTATACAATTATTCTGGAAAGTTCTTTCACTGTCGCACTTTACAGATGTCAGGTAGGAAAACACAAAACAGGACATTTCTGATTGATGTACGGTGCTGTGGGTGATTCCTTCATATCTATCATCACTTTCAATACGGAAGCGAGGAGGTTATATTCGGCATTTTGGATTGGTTGTACCAAAAGTAAGAACTGAACTGGGAAAGAAAGTCACCTGACGCTTGGAACAATATTCAATCTGAAATTTATTTGCAACATAGAATCCTTGAATGATTTTAAAGCTCAAATGTAAACACTCAGGTCCAGGTGTTCTTTTTAATATAAGTATTAATGTCATTATTTATTTCTATTGTGTCAAACTGGGTTGCTGCCATTGCTTTGTAGAAGGGACAGACCTGGTTAAATAAAGGTTAATGACCAAATAAGCTCTGTAACGTTAGGAATGAGGTTATATAGGCTATAATGACTCAAATGATGAGGCACTTTGACAAAAATCACTAATTTTATATTATATTATTATTGTCAGAATACATATTACATAAAACATCTACATACATTGTATTTGTTGTTATTTTCCATTAAATGAGTATTAATTTACCAATGATTCAAAAATTGTGGTGTAAACTAATGATATAAGAGGTACAAAACCATATAGAATCGTATCATTCCAGTGTTCGTGTACAGTTAAACTCAATAACCGTGTCCAGTTAACGTCTTTTTAAAAAGTTATAATGGAAGTAAGTTATTATTGGTGATTTTTTTGTTGTTATAAAGAGTGCTAAATACAGAATGAAAATCTTATAATCTCATCTATAACATCCACTCTTCACATTCATGCACTTCTGGAGTTATTTTCACTACTTTTAGAATCTCTTGAGATCTGGACTTAATGTCACAAGGCGAGGCCCAGCCCCGGAGCTTCCTCGGGGTGAGCAGGAACAGGCAGAACTACATGGATCCATGCTTCAGTGGAGTTTATTTAGTAAAACAGAACAAACCAAAAGAAAGCACGGGGGCCGTCAGAAATCCGTTTCTAGAAATGTGAAACAGACATCAGGATTGGGAAACTGAGGTGCTCTATGCGATGGACACGTGAGGAATAAATAAACAGAAACCGACTTTATACTAAACTAAATCAGACTAAACAGGGGACAGCTGGAAACTAAAGAGACATGTGACACTCAAGAGAAACAGGTGACAAATCATGTGACAAATGAAACAGGCTTCAAAACAAAAGTACACAGAACACATAACCGAAAACAAAGTAAAACACAGAAAAACAGTGACCTATAGTGGCCACTGACCGTGACACTTAAGCCAACTTAAGTTGCCTGAGCTTTAGATTTACTATATTCTGGGATTTTTGTGATCTGCCTCTCTCCGTCATGTGTTCTGATGGAAAATCTCAATTCATGGGAACTCATGATTTAAACATATGTGAATATTTTGTTTTTTTTACGGCAATCCAGCACCACATAATATCTTCAAGTTGCTTCCACAGCAGGCCACAGCATGGACACCATTCCAAAGCTCTGCACAAATACTTCTGCACATTCCCACTCGACTGTGGTCTGATTATTATGATTCTGACTGGAATTCTGACTCTTTCTCTCAGGGCTCCTCGCGGAGGGAGTTCCGCCACAGCCTGGGTGATGTGTGTCATGCCTGTAAGAAGCGCGTGTACGTGGCAGAGCGCCTTCGTGCCGAGGGGCTCTTCTTCCACAGAGAGTGTTTCCGCTGTCACACCTGCGGTGCCCCGCTGTGCCAGGGTGGACACGCCTTCGACTCGGAGCAGGGTGAGCTGACACTGATCGCTGCATCACCAGCCAACAAAAACGATCACACTTAAAATGGTTCTTTATCATGATGCTTAAAAAGATTTTCCCTTAATCCAGAAAATCTGTCACGATATTGAGATATTTTCTGTGGTCTGTGATCGGGTTAATATAGGAAGGACAACTGGTTAAAAATACATAAAATAATTAGACGAAGGAAAAATTGGCCAGTCAGTGCATCTTGCAGTTACTATGCAGTTCATGTACATCAGGATCCACTGTCTGGGGGTGAGGGGGAGTGTATTACCTTCTGTACTGCATAGTAACTGTAAGTAAGTTTGTTTTGTTTCTCAAACATGAATTACATTTTTCATCTAAGATTGCATTTTTGCTGGATATTGTTAATGAAAATTTTGGGAAATTAGTTTACAATTCCATTTATTTCTTAATTCTGACCACCTTAACTCTGAATGAACATTTGATAGATTGAAATAAATACCTATCAAGACAGAAAACAAACATAAAAAACGCATTTTCAGTAGAGACTCGAGTCTGAATCAAAGTAGACACTGGTGTTTAAGTCAAAGTCAAACCTCGTTTTGATTTTGTCCCGTTTAAAGTGATTGGAAGTGACCCGAGTCTGACCTGTAACGTTGTCCTACTCTTGCTGTTTCTGCTGTTGTAGGGAAACTGTACTGCAAACTCCATTTTTCTCAGCGTAAATTCGTTAAGTGTGGAGGGATATTTGATACACATATGGTAAGCATTCCCCGTGTTCAGCACTTGGTTCATGTGTGCTTTTCATAACAAAAAAAAAGCCTGACCGCATCTTTTATTACTTTTTCCTTTTGCTCAGCCACGTGATGGCAGTGTCCACCCCAGCACTCGTCCCGGTCCAGCCAGTGCTGAGAGCTCTCCGAGGCAGTCTCCAGGTACCCTGTCCTCCCTGTTGAAGAGAAGTCTGCACTGGCCTCTGCACGTGAGCCAGGCTGTGTGTGCCGCGCCTCGCCGCATGGCTAACTGGCTGGGTGGGAAGTGGCGGGCTGTGGGCCTGCACTTCAGGCACAATGCGGAGGACTATATCTTCCTGTATGAGCTGCTGAGCGTGGGCCTGCCTCTGCTGGCGGCCATGCACGAGCTCCTGATGCAGCTGCAGGCGGAGGCCGGCCCTCTAGACCTGCAGCCCCTGCAGGAGTGGCTGGAGCGGCACCTGGGCCCCGGGCTCTTCGCATAGACCCTCAGCGGGCCCTCCTGGCTCTCTCCAGGTTCTTCCAGTTCCTTGGAATAAATCCACATTATCATTTATCAGTAGAAAAAAAAAAGCAAAGACTTTATCAAATTCCACAGAAGTGATGGGATCGATAACCAACAAGGATCAGCTTGAGAAAAGCTGTATTCTTGTCCGGAACGGGAACCTGTTTATTTTTACAATGAAAAGAGATCCCGTGATGTGCTGCCTGAACTTAAGATGACTCCAGCTCGTCACTTTTTGTTTTCATTGGGAGTTTGGAAGTCGAACAATTGGTCTCGGACCCGTTCCAGCCATTTTTCATTGCTTCTCTCCTATTAGAGCAGTAGAAATTTCTCACAAAAAGAGGGAGAGTGCAAGAAGAACATTTGGAAAACTAAACTTAAAGCACTTTAATGAGTGAGCTGCCTGGACCTATTCCAGTAAAAGACTGGGGGTAGGGGTTGTGTGTGCATGTTCTGTATGGTAATTATTAATGGTCTGTTTTGTGTGGACACTGCAAGTTTACTAAACCAGTCTGAGCTAAGTCACAAACAGCATTGTCTGCTCTGCTTATGGTCACGTGCAATGAAACTGCCAAACCAAACAGGGTGTTGTCCTGCAGGCCAATCTGACATTCCTCTCACTGATATCAAATGTTTACACATTTTACGAGAATCAAATATGCAGCAGAGGTGTTTTTACATTATTGGGCCTCAGAGTTGCTTTACATTCGCATTTGAGTTAATGCCCAATGAATTTCTAAGAATTTGCTAATTCTGTGTGCCAACATTGCTTTCAATGTACTTATAACATTAAGGGTAACTCTTTTTCCTAACTACACAGCTGAGTTTGGTATAAGAACATAGGAACTATTATTTATGCATTTCGATTCCGTCGGTTAGCTATGCTGAGTTAACGACTTGAGTAGGTTCACAGAATGTTGTGGGAAGAAATGCAGCTTTACATTGTACACAGATTTAATTCCATTTCTCGAAACTAGATCTGGGCTGTGAACTGATCAAAACTTCACAAGCACACGTGCCTTGCTTTGTCATTATACAGCAGATAACAGGATAAACACTCTTGTACTATTGATAAGAATAGGAGACTTGTAAGCAATAAAAACAGAGCCAAGTGCAGCCGTTTAAGTCACTGGACCTTTCTCTGTGAGTTAAGAATAGAGTTTAGAAACACCCGCCTGTATGAAAACAGTGTTACAGTACGCGGACAATTTACAGTCCAATGCACTGAACGTTTCCTCAAGGGCATCGGTGAGGCATTCACATGGTTGGTTTAAGGAGAAAAAAATATTTGTATACACTGGAAGGTTTGTTTTGTACTGTTCTGATCCTCACAGATGTTTAGCTGAGAACCTTTGTATGTTTTTATCTGACAGTTTAATGAGTGTTTTTCAATGCAAATGTACCAAAAATGCAGACAGTGACATGAAATGCAAAAAAATGCATGGTTTCTTTCTTACACAGTATGTAGCTCTTGTTGCAGAGCTGTTTTAGCTACACTATGGTTAATGTGTGTGCGTGTGTGTGTGTGTGTGTGTGTGTATACATATATGTATATCTATCTATCTATCTATCTATCTATCTATCTATCTATCTATCTATCTATCTATCTATCTATCTATCTATCTATATCTATACACACATGCACTCACACACACACAGTGGCCACTTCAGTAGGTACATCTATCTTGTATCTACACTGATTGTCTATTTGATCAGCTCCACTTACTCTATAGATGCACTTTGCATCATGTTTCAGCCCCTTTTACCCATCTCCAATGCTCATGACCCCCACAGTACCCTCAGTGAGTGGGTATCCTTTGGGTGGTGGGTCATTCTCATTACAGCAGTGGCACTGAGATGTGGCTAGAATATTATTGTGTGGTAAGAGTGATTAGCGACCTGCTAATTGGAGCTGATAACATGGACAGTGAATGTAGATTAAAGGCAGGTGCACCTAATGAAGTGTCTGGTCAGTGTGTGTTTATAAATGCAGAAAATTTATCATTCATATTTTCTGTTTCCTGTCGTTCACTTGTAGTCTTTCTCGACCTGTCTGCTGTGTCCACTGCCGATATGCTCTGAGTCGTGTCAGACTCGAGGTGATCACCTGCATGGTCACATGATGCAATGCTAACTTTCACCACACTGCTGAAAAGGTAGTGGATTTCCTCATGGCAGCCACACTAATGTGTTCAATAGTACGTAGACACCAGCTTGTTAACATATGTTCTGAAATCAAAGGTATTATGTGCAGTTACTGCATCTTCTTTTCTGGGTACACGGTACACTACATTGCTGTGAGGATTTAATTGCATTCAGCCACAAGAGCAATAGTGCAGTCAGGTACTGATGGGTAATTAGTTCCAGATCACAAACACCACTTCAGTTCATCCCAGAAATATTAGTTGGAGCTCCATCACTCCAGAAAATGCAGTTTCCACTTTACACCCCTCCAGCCGACACTTGGCATTGCGCATACTGACTTTAGGCTCATGTGCGCCTGCATTAGAGTTTACAAGCTGTGTTGATGCATGTGTAAGGCCATTTGGGCATCCCATTCAGTAAATAAAAGGAGTGTCTGGACTCTTTTGAACATAAAGCAAATCTGAACTTCATTGACTAAATGAAAACACATTTGTGGGATTATAAGCCTGAAGGGTTCATTTAAAACCCCAAGAAACCAAAATATGAGATGAAATTAAGTTCATAGTAATTCATTCGTTACTCCTGTGTATTTATTTATTTAAGTAATTGGCTCGAATGTCTCCCATTCTACTCAGCAGTCCTAGTCACCCAATGGCAGACATTGTTTTTTGGTGGATAGTGAATGCACAAAACCTTGGTGCTAACATAACTTTCTGAAAAAAAATTCAGAAAGTGCACAAAGCAGACTTTTTTTCTATATTTTTGCTTGTCCTTTAAGGACATTGCCTAGTGCTTGAGAAAATGCCATTCCATCGCCGCCTGGGAATAGAGGTTGTCTAGTGGTGGAGCGTTTATCTGATTCTCAAAAGGAGCTCAGTAGGTTCATAGATGTTCCACACACATGTTCATACAATTCCCAGTTTGCACACTTAGTTTTGCTCAGTCCAGAATAGTGTCACCATTAGAATATTAGGCCATACCTAGACAGTTCTCATCAGTGAATTTAGCTGGCTTTTGAATAGTATCGTATGTTTTTTTGTTCTTTTTCATTCAGCTGCGGTTCAAAGGTTGATTTACTGCAAACAGGTTTTATGTTGTACACTACATTCGCTGGGACTTATTGCTGTTTTCACTGTGTATCACTGTTTGTACAGTAGCATACAGGAATGTGTGTGAAGCTGCATTTGATGTGTCACAGTGCTGGGGGAAGGAATGCCTGTAAGGCACTGCCTCTCCGTTTTTGGTTCTCGCACATGCATGACCATAGATGTCATGACTAACAGGAATGTTCTTGCAAAATGCCTTTAACCCCTTTTTCTCCTATGCGACTTTCCAGCATCTTCTCTATACCTTTTATTTATTCTTCTCTGTTTCAGAGGCTGCTTATATTACCGAAACCTACCGAGAGCTCTCTCGTGTCTCTTTTAAAATGGGCTTCAATGTTACCTAAGAAGACATTCAGTTAGAATAGCACCTTTTCCCAGACACGTTGCAAAACTGTAGGAAGAAAATGATGAACTGTATTTCCTGTACTTCAACTTGTTGCATCTTATGTTAAAAGCCATATGCATCGAAATAAATGACAACAAGCAGTTTGAATTAAAAGCTGCAATGATGACTGAGTTTCTGACTAGTTAGATATGAATATCTGTATTAGGGTTACCCAGATGTCACGGTTCGGTACATACCTCGGTTTTGGGGTCATGGTTTAGTATGGTTCACGATACAGCAAAGTTAAGCAACAAAAAGTTCTAAAGAACGAGGCTTGGATTGTTTTCGTTTATTTTAAATAAACATCAGTGTATTAACCAGTAAACACACACTCTTGCTTATATTTTCATGTATGTGTAAGGCAGCAGAAGTGTTACGCCAGTAGGTGGCACTATTGCACCACACTACGACCCATGTTTATGATTTACTTGCGCTGTTTTGGTCCCTCTGTGATTCCGTATTACTTGAGTCACGTCTTCTCCGTCGTACCGTGTATTCTCCGAAAGACATCAGGTACTGAACCGTGACCCATGTACCGCGACGGTTCGGTGCAAATTCGTGTACCGTTACAGCCCTAATCTGTATGTGTCTGATGTCATACAGTGAGTTGGTGGACAGAGTGGACATTCTTTCCACTGCTTTTTCACCCTACAGAGGCTATACCCTGTAAGAGGGTGATAAAGATATGGAGTGAGTTCACATTCCTTACAGACCTGATAAAGCCTGAGGACCAGAGTGTCCCTGGCTGAGACACTGGGGCAGCTGAGAGAGGGGCTGTGGACTGTGGTAACAGCTTACATGTTAAACCCCACCGCTCCCCATCCTGTTCTGACTAGTTAGGGTCTTTAAAGGGCCCATGTGGTGAAAAATATTTTTTTTCTCCTTATTTTTCTGAAATAAAAGTCTGAACCAGCAAGTAAACCTTGCTAAAGTTTCACGACATTTACTATCCAGTCCATGTAGAAAAACTAAAGAAAGTTTTGTGAGGTCACAAAAGCAAACATATTGGCAGATATTCACCTATTCAGGATAAAAATTTAGGACGAGTGTTTCCACCTGACCTGTTGAGGGTAATCATCATTTAAATATGACACTTTTTAAAATATCATTTAAAAGAGTCAGCTGCCCTTTGTAATGTAACACGCGCAATAAATATAGTCTCAAATGTCTCATAATAAAATCTTGTGAAACATTTTTCCCTTATTTTTTGTCCTGACCGTACATCCACACAGACCTCATACATTAACTTTGGGTCAAAAACAAAATAAATTGAAAATGTAGGATACGGGCCCTTTAACTCTGAGCCAGTTATGCATTCTAACTGAATGTTCTTGATTCAGACGTCATTCCCATATGAATAAATTGATCAACGTCATTTTGTCTCTCCGTTTATTTACTCTTGGCAGTAATTGCGTGGCCACATGTGGAAGTGATTTACTCAAGTGAGATGAAGTAAATTCAGTGTATTACATTTTTAGTGCATGTACCTTCATGGCTCCTCGGGCAGACCCACGGCTCCACATTCAGCCAGTCATCAGTCAGTGCCTTGTCAGCATCAATCTACCGAGCCTACACGAAAAGTAAATTTCCTCTAAGACGGTCCTTGGAGGGGAACATTCTTTTGTTATGAAGCGCTCAAGTGAGTCGTGGAGGGCCTGGGATAAAACCAAGTCGGTCTGTGGGGTCCGGTAGTCACTCGTTCTCCACTCAAAACGGACTCTTGAGGGGATTGTTGGGTGCTGGACACAAATTTTTAAATAAAAAAAATTATGACTTAGGGCTCCATGCCAGCACAGCATTAATTCTGTTATGAGCGCCGACTCTGGTGTACTAGGAACATCCCTGGCTGCCTCTCAGTACACCTTTTGAAGAAGATGGGCAATGAAAGTTCTCTATTTCAGTCTCAGCACTTGAGGGCTACAGAAAAACATTAACGCTATTCCCCCGCATTCTGTAAATGCTACACCTGATTCAACCCAGCTCTTCAAAAGGTGAATCCGATTTTTTTTTTGTCTCTGATGTAAGGCCATTTGTTAACATTTCTTTTCAGGGCCTTCAGTGCTAGATATATATACACATATACTGTCAGGAGTGTCCCTTCTGGCAGCCTCGGACCAATCCTGTCTCACCTGTGCCATTTTAAACACTTTTTATTCAAGCAAGAATACCATATTACTCACTCGGATGGTACATGGGAAAGCCATGGTTAAGGGCTCCCCCTTGTGGAGATCTGTAAACCTGCTAAATGTGAATGAGTACGAGTAAAAGCTTCGTAACTAGCAGGAACTCACAGATAATAGGCAATATAGTATAGTAATAGGCAAAATTATATCTTTACTATATATATATATATATATACAGTGTATGAATAGGCAAACATCTCTCTTGTGGTGAAGGAATGTATTCATATATAATATATGAATGTATATTAGTATAAAAACTACAAACAAAAGCTACGACTGTGAGGTTTTATACTGGTTTTATTACTGGTGTTTATAATGTAGTATTAAACACGAACCAATTACTTTCCATCGGATGTCACTTTTCTAAATGTCATCAAAATAAACATCAAAAAAAATTTTTTGCGTAATGTGACAGATGAACTACAACATGAAGTTAAACAAGACTCCAGTTTATTATATCAGCGTTAGAAATACATTTATTTACACCAGCAAAAACATGGTGTAAATAATTATCATGGTTCTAAAAATGAATGTATATGGTTATAATGAGCTATAATGAGAAGCCCCCCCCCCCCCACACTAATTGCTAGTTTTAATGGGAATGCCCATTTTTTGTACCTTCTGTAGTTTGTCACGTCAAGTCTTTGTAGATTCTTGAATCTTGCCAACACACAACTCAAAAACATAAAAACTGTAGATTGTAGATAGACGGCTTTTCACCGGAACTCTTCGGGGCCCCAGTGCTGTTTTTCTCTTTCTCTGTAAGGCATTTGTCTTATCTGAGATAAGACTGAATACTCCTTGCTTTTGGAGCCTCATGGTTGGATTGGGCCTCGGTTTAAAAAGAAAAATCGTCATGTGGAGACGTTACAGTACATTCTTAACATTACACACGTGTTACTCACTGCAGAGCTGCTTTGATACAGCACAGCCCCTTTTGATGCCGAGCGGATTCCACAGCGTACAACTGCAGTCTTCACACGCTCTACAGACATCAGAATTAAAGTAACATGTGTGGAGTAAACTGATCCCCACTTATGCGAGTTGCGCTGGATTCCAGCGCGCACAGGTTCTTTTTCTTGGTGGCGTGTATCCAGGGTTGGTTATGGAGTGATAAGCGTTTGCCTAGGTTTAGATATTCATATAATAAGCGATGGAAAATATGGCCATTTTACATCACACACACACCATTGAAGTGAATGCCATTCCTCAAACCAAGGCCGAACAAGACCGCTTAACAATTTACCAGCTTTGTGAAGAGAAGGTGCTTTCAGGGTGAGTGAAAAAAACACACAATGGCGTTCTCAAAGACTGAAGTGCTCTATTTAACAGGTTTACCTCGCTGAACTGAAACTTTTATCATTTTTCAGCCCTGCAACAAATAGGGAATGAGTCTTGGAGGCCCTCTACTGGTTGAGCCTTTACACTTCTCTGTATTTGGAGGGACCCATAGATGTAGTGTAGTGGCAACCGCCAGTGATGAGGAAACCAAAGAGGCATTGCACACAGTGAGCACAGAAAGTCAAAGTACACTGATTGACACTGAAGACAATGTATATCCTCCTGATAACCGAAGAAAAACCGAACCAAAGTCTAACAATTTCTATTTTTTTTTTATTTGGGCCTAAAAAACAAACCTTACAATTTAAATTTCATTCAATATATATTAGGGCTGCACAATATCAGGAAAACATGCGATAATGTAGTTGTGTGTTGCGATGGCGATATCACATGCGATAAGTGAGTATATGAGTTATAGTGTTAATGTTTTTCTGCTTTGCTGGTGATTTAGACTCCAGACACTGACTAGTCTATGCAGAAAAAAAATTAAATGCAATATTTTCATTCCAACATGCTTTTTTTTAAAGAATTTACTTAAATGGAGCATTTTAATGCCTCTCATAAAACATTTGAACCATTGTTGAAAAAACTATTTTAAAAATAATTTTAAATCTATAATTACTATACTAATTTAAATTAGCAAAAGGAACAATCTATAACAGCAGCACAGAAGATGGAGAAACTGCCCAGTGATGTTTTTGCCCTCTTCTCTGTGGCTCTGAGTGAAGAGGTTTGGAAAAATACCATTTACTGCAGTTCAGTCAGTCTTTTGTGATATGGATACTGCACATGTTGATATCGCGATGACGATAAATTTGCGATATATTGTGCAGTCCTAATATATATATATGTATATATTTTAATTTCCCAGCATGTCCACTGTAGAGGACAACAGGACAAACTCCATGTGAAAATAGAACTGAATTTTGAAAATAAAAAACATGATATTAACCCAAGAACACATTCAATTTGATTAAAACAATAAAACTCACTTTTCCTTTGCTTTTAGCTTCCAAGGACAACAAAACCTGTATTTTAGTCCTACAGTGAATTATAAGTCATAGAACATCCTCTGGATAGTTTAGCTGTGATTGTCCTGGTTTTATTTTTGGTTAAAAAGAGGAACATCTTGCATTTGCTGCTCCTCATGTATGTCTTGCCATTCCAGTCCTTGTCCCCAGCATGCAAACCCCTCACAGGACCATCACTGGAGAGCCCAGGGTCTCCTCTACAGAACACTATAGGGCTTGATGGTGAATCTCTAAATACTTCAGAAGGATGCAGGTGAACAAAATGTCCACTATAAAGGACATAAATCAATGGGCCGGGTCTCAGGAGGATATTGAGAGCAAAACCAAAAACAATCAAAAACAGATTTAGTACTGATGGATATTCTAGAATTTATAATGTAACTCCTGGCCTTTAGAGTAGCAGATTGTCTGAAGGCCTCCTCGAGTAAAACGGACTGCTGTTTAAAGTGTAATGACTCGCTACGAAACACAATGTTCTTAAAATCTGCTTAATTTACCCCTGAAAATACATCAAAGTCCTTAATTAGTGAACCGGTCCCTTGATTTTACCTTAATATTAGATTTAAGGCAAGAGTGCGAAACCCCTTCATCTTAAATTTAAGGCGTTCATTCAGGCGATAAAAAGTAAGGAGGGAATTCAGTAATTTTACCCCTTAATCTGTGCATGTTTTCCAGTAATCTCCCTTAATGTCTTGTATGGGAAGGTCAAAATGGGGTTTGATTTCATAGTGCATTAGGGTGACGTTTCTTTTAAAAGAAAGATGATGCAGAAAAGATGTATTGTTTTGCCATTTGTTTAAAAAGATGTGCCCTGTACAAGCCTCTCATCAGCTGAAGAAGCTATAATAGCCTTAGTGGATTAAGCTTGTTAGCTCATGTTAGCTAATATAAGCCTGGCTTTATAATGCTGCCTGTTCGATTTCAGATACAAAACATCACAAGATTTGATCCTATAGGTGCTTAATGCTAGTCACCAAACTAGATCTGGTCTAATATCTCCATAGTTTAAGGCATGCTAGGTCAACAGCAGGCAATGGGTGACTGAACCCATTTAATCTAATGAGTTTGGGATGCCACGTTTAAAAAAAAAAACCCTCCTAAAAGAAAAAAAATTAATCAACACATGCTAAACCTTTAACTTGTAAAGTGTAATTGCAAACAAAGTACCATTTTTAAGGCCCCTCAGACACCCTGCTTTGAAACCTGGAGCACCCTTGATCAAACAATACACTACCAGTCAAAAGTTTGGACACACCTTCTCATTCAACGATTCCCTTTGTGTTTATTATGGGCTACATTGTAGATTCATATTGAAAACATCACCTGTTGCTCTGATGACAGCTTTGCACACTCTTGGCATTTTTTCCCTCAGATTCATGAGGAATCGGCCTGGAATGGTGTTTAATTAACAGGAGTTTCTTCCTCAAGAGTTCATTAGTGGAGTTTCTCTCCTTCTTACTGTGTTTGGGATCATCAGCTGTGAGTCGGGTCGGTCCACAGTTAGTGATCCTGTTCCACTACGGTTCTACTGAGAATTAACAGGTGAAACAGGTGTTTCTGAGCAGGGAAATCACCAAAACGTGCTGCACCACGACCCTCCAGGACTGGAGTTGTCTATACAGAGGGTCCACAGTTTGATGATTTATCTGCTCAAGTGCACCTGGTTCATCTGTTTATGGTCAGGTATCGTAAGTGTGGACACTGACCTCCATCCTGTAGGCGAACACCCCAGATCCACACGATTTTCAGTTCATTTTCGTGGCTCTACATTGGCCCCGCCACCACTAGAGGGCATTGTTGATATGAACAAACCAAAGACGCCTCTCCATCTTAGATCAATCATTTGAGTGAAACGCATTTGCATCATTTATGGTTTCATTTTTATGCGCAAAAGCCATCTACACTCTTTTAAACCACAGTAACTAGAAATAAATTAAAAAAAAAACTTTCAAACCATTTCAGCTTTTATCCATCTTCTACATCAATGCATTAATGCATTTACGCATTTCTCTTAATTTAGCCACAAAAAAGCCGTATTTTAAAAAAAATCTTTTTGTTCTTGAACACACTGAGACAGGACTTTGATAAGTCTGACTTTGAGAAAGCCTGACAGACAGGAGACATTGTGAAATTTCAGGTTTGCAGTGAGAGACATTTCCTGCACTGAGATAAAACAGGTGGGAGATATGGATCCCAAAGCAGAAGGTTATCTCTTCGCCGCATCCACAGAGTGAAAAGGTTGGAGTTCTTAGGAACATTTTCGTTATTGTTGTTCTTTATGAACGGCTCAATCTAATGTCATGTCTGCTGGGCTGAAATAAACAGTGACCTTCAGTTAGACGGAGGCTGGCGTGTTTTCTGAGCAGCTTGATGTGGGCCTTGGGTTTTCAGTCCCATTTTTTTCTCCCAAATCGTTTAATTAAAAGACCCATATCCTACATTTTTTATTTTGTACTCAGTTTAAGTGATTTCAGTCGACTCTTTTATTTTGTACTCAATTTAAGTGATTTCAGTCGACTCATTTTTGTGTGTATATGTATTTGTTTCTTTTCATGTGTCTCTAAAACGTGAAAAGTCCATTGTGTCTATTTTTAACACACAAAAAATGGCAATAAAGTGGAACCGAACTGAACCAAACAAAAATAAACAACGCCTGAATGCATCTGAACACAGAGACCGTTCTTAAATGGTAGAACGAGATTCACACTGAACCCTCTCTCACTTAATAGGGTCCTAACACTTATTTAAGAGGGGACCCACCACCATATTTCTCTTGCGCTCCATTTATGTTTATGTGATTTTATATACCAAAAACAGTCCATTTTCAAGCCCTCTTCATTTTTGCAAAACTAAATAGACCATTTTAGTTACTGTGCCTTTAAAACTGATATTTAAATGATCTCTCTTCTGATTGGGTGCCCTTCACTCTGCCTCATTCAAATAAGGAGTCAAGTCTGAAACACTCCTTATAGCTTCAGTGTGACTTGGGGGGTGGTGGGGGCACAAACTGCTACAGGCTATATATATATTTGCACTTAATTTGCAAATATAGAATTTGTGAACCAACTTAATGTCATTTTACGACTTAATTTCATTTTACCTTGACACGGGCTCCTTAACCCACTCTCTTATTCCTGATGACCATCTTGACAAAAGGTCATTTACCTCACTTACCTCCTGCCTGCTTAAGCATTCATCATCTATTCTATATATGGCATATAGGTTATCTGTGTATTAACTAACATGTGCCTCGTACAATCAGATTATGTGGCAGGGGTGTACATTAGAAAATCATTTAAAACAGCACGCACTCTTTGCTTACGCCAGTCATGGAAACAGATATCCAGTCGCAAAGCATTTAGCTCAATCATGCTGGCCAGATGATCTCTTTTGCATTGGATTACTGGTGCGTCAGGAGTGCAGCATTTCATGCCTGGAGACAGACGAGGACGCAGGGATGGAGCGGGAGAGAGAGAACGTATCCGCGAGGGGTCAGCAGGTCACCTGTTGCACAGAGAGTGCACTTACATCTCCGTGCTTCTGTGCATGTGGGCACATAAGAGTGTGTGTGTTTTCTGCCAAAGCAAGGACAAGGTGGTCTAGTCCCGTGTGTCAGGACTGGCCTTCAGATGAGTGACAGCATGGCCAGTGCACATGAATGTGATGCATTCTATCATTTCTCATTTTTCCCAAATGTCCTACAACGTCCAAAAAGGGAAACATTTTTCTATTGAAATGCCTGTTTCTAAAGTACAACTCCTGCACATTTTTGTATGGGCAAATGTGTTTATAATTAAAACATTTTGATATTCAAAATTCTGTATTTACATCTACTACATACTACAGTAGTTATATCAGGGGTGTATCGAGCTGTCTGAAAGTGGGGGTGTTCTGGGAAGCCAAATTCTAAATACAATCTGACCATGTAGCATCGTTTTATCTGACAAAAGTGGGGATGTGGGGGGGGGGGGTGTGTGGCGGGTTTAACCGCTTTTCAGCAAAGTAAAAAAAAAAAAATTCCAAAACTTAGTGAGTTTTGGAAAATCCACCTAATCGTGTATTGTTTTGGTCGGATACACTATTGCACATAAAGAGGAAATAATATGCAGTAGTGTTACCTAAAAATCACAAAATATTAGTGAGTTTCGGAAATGTGCTCTTCCCACTAGCTAGAATCTATCAATCACTCTAACACACCAACAATGGGAGGGTTGGTAAACGCATGCTTCCTACATGAGAAATATCACTTCACGTGTTTCAAACTACGGTTATTGGACATTTTGACATGCTTGGAGAACAAACAATTCTGCTACACGGACACTAGCTGGCACTGTGTTGAGTGTTTGGGGACGGTCATGTTACACACCTAGAGAGAACGACTCTACGACTCTCAGCTATAGACTTTCCTGTAAAAAAGGCTCAAAAGAAACAGCACCATCTCAATATCGGCTAATCATTGGGCTAACAGTGTTCCACCCATGTGACAAAGATGTCGCTGGTGTCAGATGTGTGAGCTCTAGCTATTTTTTGCAGTTCCTCTGTACTGTAATATTGGGCAAAATGGGATGAAATGCTGCTCAGAACAGTGTCAGTTTAGTATAAAGGTCAACAATATCTGTGCATGAGTAGCATGTGTACAGGATAATACTGCATGAACAGTCCAGGACAATTAACTGAAACACCAGTCAATTTTGTTTTTATAGCACAAAAAAGAGAGTCTTTGAAAAAGGTGCACCATGCCGACTACTCGAAGTCCCCCAATGATTTTTGCATCAGATTCTTATGTAGGTATTGTAGAATATATCATGTTTATGTCATGAGTAGACATTCAATCTTTCAAGAATTGTGTCAAAGTATAGTTCAGAAAATATAATATTTTAGAAAGACCTTTTCTTGTAGTAAAATGGAGAAACGGAGTGTTTTAAATAAAAGAGTGACTGAATATAACGCTGGGTAAAACATTTTCATGAAAGGTCTGTTTCGATGCAATTTTTGATGTTTCTTAGTCAAGTTTTGCTGATTCAGAAAATCAGTTTTTTCCTACCTTCAATGGTTCTAGAGATAAACTAAATTGTATATATATATCTTTCATTATAAGGTTGTTGTATATAATACTACAATTATTTTCATATTAGTCTCACTGATCCCTGTGTAAACCCTGTTATCTACATGAACAACAAACAAACAACATATTAATCTGCAAAAAGTTATAAGCAGAACAAAAGACCGTCAGCCGAGCTTAGTTTTTTCGAAAAATGACGTTTCTAACTAAACCCTTGAAGCTACATGAAAATAAACGTTACCACCGAAATCAGCGCCGAGATTGTGGGGATTTCCACATAAAACTTAGAGTTTGGCTCTAAATCCGTGACTCTTGATCCGTGTAAAACTGGGGGATTACTGTATAAGTATCCCTGTTTTTAGTCTATGTTGGTCTGTTGGTCGGTTCTCTGTGTTTTTGTCTCTGTGTTTCTTGGCTCAGTTTTTGCTCTGTGTGTATTTCAGTTCGGTCTGTTCTTGTTAATCTGTTCATCATTATAATCATGTTAGTTCCTCAGGTTAGTTGAGTGTTTATTTCTTGTTTACCATTTTGTTTTCCCCCCATTTTATGCTTATAAATCCCAGTTTGCTTTTACATTCTTCTCCATGCCTTTCCAACTACTGTGCAACAACTGTTTTAATTGATTAATTAATTAATTAGTCTTAATTAGTTGTTTCTGTGATGTTTCACGAACCAGCACGTTTACACATATCCAGCTTCATTCAGGAGCTCCACACATTCACAGTGAAGTTATAAGGAGTGTTTCACGCTGGGCGGCTTTTGGAATGAAGCACAAAACACAGCAGCCAATCAGAACAGAGACCCACAACGTATATCAGCCCTAACAGTACGGTGCACGGTTTGATTCTGTGTAATTATTAAAAGACGCTGGAACATATTAATAAATAATATACAACAAAACTATAATAAGAGCTCGGGGAAAAAATAACAAAACAGGGAAAATGTAGGACATGGACCCTCAGACTTAGACAATTATTGTGTAATTGTAATGTATTAGATGAGCTGATCCTGAACGTGTTAGAAGGGGATAAATCCTGGACCGCGGGGGAAACAGACATTCAGTGCCACAGGATGTCTGAGGGCTGTCATTTTATCGGGAGTCCAATCTGCTCGTGGGTCATAAGTGAGTGAAAATGATGCTGTATTGTGCTCGTACTAACTGACGTGGTCCTTTCTCCTACATCCACCTCCCATTCGTGTGAATGCACCGCTCTTGTCTCCAGCAGGAACACGCTGTTACTCCAGCCCTGCCCAGGAGGGGCTCTCTGTTCCTCGGCTTCACCTGGACGCTGGAGAGATGACCTTGGGGCCTGGATGATGCTGTCAGGTGCGGCGCTATTTGCGCAGCAGGGGTAGATGGCACAGATCCAGAAAGAGAATGAAAGGCAGAGGTGAAAAGAGAAATGGGACTGGCTGAAGAGGAGCAAAGTGTGTGTGTGTGTCCTTGTGTGTGTGGCGGGTAGGGGGTAGTTGGGGGTTGTTTTTCACGTCTGACCCGGGCCGCGGTGACCTCAGTGGGAAGGCGCACAGTGGCTCTGTGGAGGCCGGAAGCCCCGAGCGAGGGATAAGAGGAGGAAAGAGGGAAGGGGGAGGAGGGGGAGGGGGAGGAGACACACTCACCTCTCCACCGCGCTTCTCTGCCTGTGAAGCACTGCAGGGTCTTACTGAACCACAGAGACAAAACGACAGATCAAAACACAGCTGTGGAGGAGTGACACACACACACACACACACACACACACACACACACACACACCAATTACATCCCCCAACACACATGAAGGCTCTGAATGCTATAATTCCCTGCACTATAGATACTTTAAGCCATACTGTAAGAGAAGTGGAGAGTTTGTATCAGTGGCATATGTAGAATTTCATTTCCGGGAGGGAATTGTTACTATTTGGGGTACAAACAATCACGGTTTTCTCTTTTTTAAAGGTTTTTCCATTGCCACCCCCCCCCCCCCCCACTATCCTTATAAAATAGATGCAAAGCACACCAAAGTATAATTTACCTGTATATTAATATTGGAATGCAATACCTATAACTGGTACTGTGGCTTTTTAAAAACAATTATAACAAAAGAATATAATGTACAGTTATATCTGTGAACTCTAATGCAGCAGAATGTGTGTCTTAATGCTTGGCAACTGAAGAAAGCAGAGGTTGTTCTTATTCAAAAAAACAAAAACAAGTCTCCATTTTCTGTAACTACATGTCGTTACACTTCATTTTGAACAATTGATTACTTTATTCAAAATGTGCCACTCTGTTCTGACATAAGAGAAGATAAGATAAGCCTTTGGTAGTCCAACAGTGGGTGTCAGGGGCCAGGGGGAGGAATCCCCAGGACCCTGAACTGCCTTGTGATACTACCGAGGCATGACGACAAAAGTCC
>JBBPDC010000038.1:4763384-4774800 GCA_037974485.1 Hemigrammopetersius urotaenia
ACACACACACACACACACACACACACACACACACACACACACACACACACACACACACATATATACATACATACATATATATTTGTATATACATTTCTTTCTGGCAGACATTTGCACAGTTCTGTATGTGTAATTTACTGAATAAGAAAACCAAACATATAATTTTGTTCTATACATAAATTATATATTATAATATTATATATCCTACGCAATAATTTGTCTTATTTTATATATTTTCTATTAGATAATATTAAATCATATTTATTTGTGCATTTCTTTTTAGCATGTTGTTTTTTAAAAAAAAGCAAAACTGTTATTATTTTGTTATATATAATATAAACAGGCCTTCCGCGCGCTCCCATTGGACGCGTGAGCTGCGTACGTGTCCCGTGACGTCACCCCGCCCAAGTTTTGTTCACGCCCCCATGTCCGCCCGCCGACAGTGATGTGACGTCACTCGTGTTGGCTCCGCCCCCCTCGCGCCGCCGCCGCGCTCGCGTTCATTTCATTCCAGCCTCATTCCGCGCATTCTTCACATCTCTCGACCGGCCCGACTCCGAGAATAACTCCACACTGTCCGCAAAAAAGAGACAAATAATAAAAAAAACATTTAGGAAAATAATCAATTACGATTATCTAAAGGGGGCGAATTTAAAAAAACAGAGAGAGAGAGAAAACAATTGTTATCAATTACGGACGTTAAGGTAAGTTTGTAGGTCATAAATGTGAAAAAAAGTTGAATTTTATGATTTTCTATAGGGGGGAGGGGGTTAATAAAATAGCTGTCACGTTTTTATCCTGGTAAAAGGCACTCTAAAAAGTGTTTTTTTCAGAGGAGAGTGAGTTGGCCTGGTTCTGCTCCTGCAACAGGGCGCTTTCACTTTTGCGCGCTGCCTCAGACTGACACAGCGCGAAAATCTTTCACATTTTTCGCATTTTTGCGTACAGAAGGCCGGGCTGGCGCTCCTGCTCCGCAGTGGAGCTCCGCACCCCTGGCTAGAGAGCAGTGCTCGTCGATTTTCGGGACGTTTCGGATCTGAATGGTTGCGTAAAAATGAGATTTTTGGACACGATGACGGAGCCAAATGTTGCTCTTCTCTCCGCAGCAGTTCTCCCCGCAGGGACCCGCAGATCGAGCTGGAACCTTTTGGAAGTGGCGCAAAAACACGGCACGGGGAGACTTGTTGCTTTCTCCTGCACCACATTTTCTCCTTCTTCTCCTTCCAACATCTCCACCGTGAGTACACCTTCCACCTTTTTTCCTTATTTACTCTCTTCGGTTTGTTTTTGGTTGCGTTTTTTGTTGTTGCATCGGTCCCGCATTTTTACATTCCTTTCGTACCGAGCGTGGTTAAATATGTCCAGTTTATTTTGAAAACACGACAGAAATGTATCTTCTACTCCGTGCTTGCTTTCCTCCAGAAACTTCTCTGCAACTTCTCTAGGCAATCTGTTGCATTCGAAGACCTTCAGTTACGGGCTGAGGCAACTTCACAGTAATACTACACCCTGTTTACATTTGTTTTAGCCGGGATTAGCAGCAGTAATTTGGTTTATATCTTTATTTTTTGCGTCCTGACCTCGTCAAACCGGTCGGGCACTCTGTTTTTGTGAAGGAATAACAGCTGAGGAATAACAGCTTAGCCTGTAGTTTTTTGTCATTTCCTTTGTTGGGATTGCCCGCCTTGTTCTTCTGGAGTCATGGCGAGGAAATAATGGACGTTGTTGTAATATTTGGCCAAGGCAACGTCCTAGTTAATATAAAAACCAGGACGACTCGTTCCATAAATGATTGTGTTTGTTGAAAATTTCACATCTTCTAAAGGCTAAATGGTACAATGTAGCAGAGACCATGTAGCACTGTGTCAGCAGGCTAATGGTGACTCGAGCTTTTAAAAATGTGAAAGTGGTGAGAGTGTTGTGGTTAAGCTTTGAAACACACTTGGTGTTACTGGAATTGTCTACGTTTGCCTTTAACCTTAATTAGAAACTTGTATTTCTTTTAAGAAGCAGTAAACTAAGTTCAGTTCTGACCCAGTGGCTCTTGCTAATGTGCTCCTAAAGACCAGATTTGAGGACACAGTCATATTTTGAGGGGGGGAAAAAAACGTTTCTGTGGTGATTTACTTTGTTTAAGCTCAGAAATGAAGTGGTGAGAGGCCCAGTGCCCTCGTTTAAACTGTATTTAGATCAAGGAGGGCTTGGAAGTGTCTAATCTGGACAGAGTGAGGAGTAGCATAAGCTAACATTAGTGAAATTCCTGCTTTTTCCTTTGTAAAGCAATCTGAAGAGCTACAACAACGGGCCTTTTTAAGGTTTTAATGGATAAAATCTAGGTCGGGTCTAAAGCATCTGAGGGAAATGCCTAGTACAGTTGCTGCTCCGGCTGAAAACAAGTTGCACTGTTGTGCGATTTGGGAATAGACCTCCTTTTCTTGCAGTTAATTATTGTCTTATATTTCACTGTGGCCTTTTTAAAAAGAGGGGCCAGCGAGACACAATGCCTTATTTGTTTCCTCTAACTGGGCCATTATCATTTACTACAGTAAACAGATTGACTTCTATCAGACTTAACCCCTGACATGTCACGATGTTGAGAAGTAAATCTGCTTGCTGTGTGTGAGTGAGTGTATATGTGTGTGTGTGTGTGTGTGTGTGTGTGGGGGGGGGGTAAAAGGTGCTTTGTTTTCAGGCCTTATGCAATGAGGAGACCTGTTGGACGCGAGCGTGCTTAGCATTTCCAGCTCCGGGACCCCGTGTCAGGGACACATCTTTTGTCCTGGTTTTCAGGACTTTTTGATTCACAGCTGTCTTCCAGCTGCTCCATTTAAACATGTAGGAGAGCTGCCAATGTTTTCAAAAGACAAAGACACTCCGCACGCATCCTTGGCAAATAGGAAACTTACATAGTCTGGTTAAAGGGAGAACCTTTGCTTTATTTGTTCCAGGAGGTCACACTCCAGCAGCCTGGTTTGCTTTGGGGTACAGCTGGTATTTGTGTAACTCTGTATAGTAGTACTGGATAGATTTTATCCACTAAAACCTTAAAAAGGCCTGTTATTATAGCTCTTCAGATTGCTTTATAATGAAAAAAGTAGAAATTTGACTAATGTTAGCTTTTGCTGTTCCTCAGTCTGTCCAGATTAGACACTTCCAAGCCCTCCTTGATCTAAATGCAGTTTAAATGAGGGCACTGAGCCTCTCACCACTTCATATTCGAGCTTAAACAAAGTAAGTCAACACAAAAACTGTATTCTTTTCATATATATATATATATATATTACTAATATGTTACTGTTACATAGCCCATATAATATTTGCTGGAGATGTCTCTTATTGGACAGAAACATACAAGAACGAAGGCCTAATCATTTCCATACAGTTCTGAAAAACGATTCTAACAACGAGTGCATGTGCAAAAATGGAAAATGTGTCTGAACACTTTTGAAAACTTTTTTCCTGTCTTTCATTCCCTCATTCTACCCTCCAGTTAACCCCTGCCAGTAACACGAAACCCAGAACAGTAACTTAACTGTAGTTAATGGTTAATGCTAGACTCTGTGTATGAACTGGACATATTTTTGGTGGTTTTGTGACACGTCGGTGTTAATATTTCAGATTTAGCGAGCAGATAATGGAGGCATTTTCAACCGCCCTCACCCCCCCACCCCCCCCCCCACCCCCCATCCTGCGTAAGGTTTTATAAGAGTTCACAGTCGAACAGTAGAACAGGTTTGTAAGATTAGAAGACATTTTAGACTTAATTAGGTTTGACTTGCGACTTTTATTTTGAAATAAAAGTACAATCAGTTTTTATAAATAGTACCTGTGGAGTACTATAACAATTTCCAAATAACATTTTCAACAGTAGAAATGTAGAAAAGTGTGTGTGTCCTTGCACCCCTTGGAACAAGACTTGATCCCTGTTATTAATTCTTTATTAATCGTTACTTGCGTGTTGTTGGGACAGAGCTGCTGTGTTTCCTCTGGCCAGCGCCGGAGCTGCAGTAGTGATGCTGAAACAGCGCACTAACCCCTGTGTTGTCACCAGGCGTGCATTTTTGCGGCTTTAATAATAAATCGGAATCGGAGGGGTGGAAAAAGAAGGCGCATTCATTTTGATACTTTCTGTATGAGTGGTGCTCATCAGCGTGGCTGAGGAGGGAAGAATGCAGTCTTTCAGTTGTGAAATGGGAAGAGAATAGGTGCCTTGCTCAGACATAGTGGATTGGGTTACCTCTGGGAATGGAGGATTGTGGGGGAATGGAAGAACACACAGAGAGACCCTATTGTCTTTCCTGTTGCTGAGCCAGGGAGGAGTGAGTGTGTGTGTGTGTGTGTGTGTGGGGCTGTTGAACAGCAGAAGGCAAACAGTGCCGCGTTCGGGTCGACATCTGGTTTAGACCCCTTCTGCACCTGTAAGGGGGGGAAAAATGCAAATATGAACGTTTGCTCTCGCATTTACTGCTCGGAGGATGCAGGCTAACGACCATTTGTCAACCTGCGGCTGCCGCTCGACGTCCAGGCCGGGCCATTGTTGTGCCAGCAACAGGCGCTAGTGGCCATGGCACCATATGGCTCCTGTATGCTTCAGATAAGATATCTGCTCACTTAACTTATCAATGGCATTTTAATACGCTTCATATTTCAGTTGCCAACTGTTTATGGCTCGGTATGAATTTGTCTTTGGTAAAAAGGACGCTCGTTCTCTCGCTGAATAAATCGAAGCTCTCTGTCTATCTGCGTTTGAGTCACTCGCTGGGTCTCGGGGGCCAAATATTTGTGTGCATTCTCGGTTTACTGCGATGTGCTTGCTCAGATTCTTAAAGAAGAACAGAAATTCCTGTTCGTACCAAACTATTGTGATGGAAAGCATAAATCAAAGGTTAGGATGAGATGAAATGGTCAGTTATGAAGAAACCTACACAGATTTTTGCCATGCTAGTGATAGAAACCAGGTTTCATGGGGTCTACAATGCAAATATGTGTTACCTAAAGTGACCTATGAAGTTTTTTTTATTGTTTTTAATGTTGTAATGGTAAAACAGAAGTAACTGTGAAGCGAAGTTTTTTTTGGGGACCATTTTCTCATATAAGGCTCTGCACAAACCTCTGTATGTACCAAATAAATGTAATGGAACGCGTTTTCCCTTCCGAATTTGCATCATGCAAACGATACAGGTGTCACAGCTATTCATATTTGGTCGTAACAGGGTTGAATGTGTAGATCGATACCTGATTGACTGGATGAGATAGTACTCCCACATCTGTAGCGTAATTACTACTATTGACTATTGCCTTATTTCCTCGTGGCAGCATTAGTAAGGTAGTAGAGGAAGGCAAATGGCTTAATTTGATATGAAATTCATTTTTAAATTAACAACAGGCTTTGATTTGAAAGAGAACAGAGCTGGTCTTGTTTTTTTTTTTCTCCTTAAGTGTTGATGCTTTTACTGTCTTTCAGAATGTTTTATATCCACTTAGCGAAGCAGCCTGGAACCAAATAGGTTTATAATGGCTATATGGTAGGAGCGAGGGGTTTACCTCAACAAGGCATCAAAAGATATGAATGAACCACACGCGAGCATCCTTGCCACTTTTAGATGCAGCTAACTCACTTTCCTCCCCGCCTGTGGTCACGGGGCAACATGAACTGCTAAGCTCTGCTGGGACGCAACCCAACACAAACAGCCACGTCCTGTCTGTTTTATTCACCCTCGACATCATTTCCTATTAGAAGCTATCTGTGGTCAAACAGGAATCAGAGCGATCACTGGGTAAAAGAAAATAAAGCCTAAATAGATGGAAAATATTACATGTGAGGTGATCTTGGAAGATACTGATTGCAAACATTGACATAATTGTGGGCTTCTATTAGACAGGAATTCTCCCCACTGCGCTGCATTATATTATATTTGGGCTGTGTGAGAGCAGCGGTGGGGCATCGGAGGGGAATTGTTACGCCTTACAGAGAGCAAGAGCTATTCCTGTCCCCTTTTCACTGGCGCATTCTTCCAGCGATGGAACCAGCTGGTATAAATAAAGAACCGAACTGATCAAAAGCGGTTTTACACATACTCGAGTATTATTCACTCTTTCCAGAAGCAAACAAAGATCTCCGTGCTTCAGATGGCACAGCGGTCTCTCGTAGGTTTGCTGTTTTTGCTGCTAATGCAAGATGACATGAAGATACTAACAAAATGTTGAAGGCGGTCTGGAGCAATTGTGAACGGCCACTGGCCAGAAATAGAGAAAAATACACCAATTTTTAAAAAAAAATGTTAAAATACATCGATGGTTAAGATGAGGTCAGTTATGAAGAAACCATGGTAGTGATAGAAACCAGGTTTCATGGGGTCTACAATGCAAGTATAACCATTTATTGTGGTACCCAAAGTGACCTATGAAGCTTTTTATTGTTTTTAATGCTGTTATTGGTAAAACAGAAGTGAAGCAAAAGTTTTCTTACGGGACTGTTTTCTCATACAAGGCTCTGCATGTTCCTCTCCAACATAAATAATAATAATAATAATAAAAAAAAATCCCATTCACTCTCAGCATAGCATACCACTATACAGCTTCCCATTGCTACTAAAAAGCAAACATTTGAGTGAACCCCTGAGTTTCTCTAGAATGATGTAGTTCACCTCAGACTTTTCCAAACAGTTTAATTATGATATTTTGAAAATCCATGATACTCTTCTTTAGTCACATGTAAATCTTTTATATCTGCTGCTTCAGTGTAGATGAAATATTGTCAGATCAAGGCCTGTAAGTTCAACTGATTGTTCTCTTTGAAAGGTTTTGGAGCGTATTTGCCTTCGTCTTATTGTAACCATGTATCTTCTAGCTGTACCATGACGTTCTTTCACTTGCTTGTGCTTTTTGAAGCCGCCTCGTTTTGCTTCACGTTTAAAACATTAGAGCCTTTTATACCAAATGCTGGATCTGAAATTTAGTTTTGATGGGCATACCTGTATATTCGAAGGTTTTCTCAATGATTTCATGACTCAGACCCTCTCAGGGCTGACATTTGTGTAGGGAATTCAGCTGTTATGAATGCAGATTATTAGGCCTGATTAAGTTAGATTCCGGAGCTATTCTTCCTGGGGTGATAGTGGGAAAAATCAATCAGTCTGCGTTCCTTTTCTGCCCAGTTGTTGCATTAAAATCGCTTAAAGCTAATCTGGCAAGCGTCTTGTCTGTTTCCCGGTGCCATTAAGTGTCTTTGTTGCCTTCGTAGGTTTAAGACTGTTGTCAATAAGGCGATTGACTGAGTCACACATGCAGGAGCACTGAAGCATTCCTAGAAATGTGTTGGACGCGAGGATGGTGGCGCATCTCGAGTTATTTTATGGACTGATTGGCGAGGCCAGAGGTTTTTACAGATGTGATTATGCGAAGCGGTGAGAGCCGTTCTGTATCATGCGGACGAATGTTCGTTATTAAGTCTAATAGAGCGCCAATTAGGGCCCGAGCACTGATTAAAGCGACTCCATGGATTACACAGTTAATAGAAGGCATTAAATCTTGGCCATGCTGAATACAGACCTTTTGTACAACTTCACTGTGTGTGTGAGAGATTAGCTGTTGTTCAGTTTTATATTGTTTAACCCTGACTGCACATAGTTATTTGTCTGGGGACGAATATGTTTGGAATGTATGTTTCCAATTTTCTGGACTCGTTGTTGTTATTAGAGTGATATTTAGCGCTTCATCACTGTTTTATTGGTCAGCATGTAGCGAATCCAGCACATGACATATCACGGACTGCAATGCTCAGTAAGAACTTTTCCCTCGAAACAATTCCATTCATTCAGTCATTCCAAAAAATGGAATAGCTTCATAAAGTGTGTGTGAGCATTACAGGCCACACCGAGGTGCGAGTGTGACCTGAGGAGAACTGCGTCTCAGAGGGAATTCGTAAGCATGGCTTCCTGCTCAGTAGTTATAGCGAGGCCTTAATGCAGCTGAGCTCCATTGCCTCCAAGAGGAGAAACTGGCTGGAGGCCACTGACGTCATCTGAGTAAATGTGCTTCAGAACAGCAGCTATAAACCGGCTGCAAACTGCCGAGTGCACTTTGGCCTTGGTGACCGTATTTTTTCTTCCTTAAATCGTACTTCACTTCTCGCTCTTAAATACGTAATTAAGAGACCGGCGCTTGTTACTTGTTTTGCAAATTTGTCCGTCAGACACGTAATGGGATATGACCTCATGCGTTCGACTCCTGCCGGTTTTATGTGCTTACCTGGACCGGGAGTTTCGAGATCACTTTAGCTGAAATCTTTTCCGGCATGTGTGAGAATCCGCCAGTTTTAGAGGCTTTGCTCTCAATCCGGAGAGTCGTCTGGCGCTTTAGAGCACATTAAGGTTTGCTGTTCTAGTACTTTCAGCCTTGTAACTGAAACCAGATGGGCATCGTTTTTTTTTTAAGGAAACAAATTAATGTTTTTAATTCAAATGGCGTGCTCACCACTTATTGGGAAAGCAATCATTCGGACAGGGCCGTGGCCCTGTTATGACTTGCGGTGTTACTGTGTCCCTCTAGTGTCCGCCAGCCGTCCCGCAGACCTTAAAACGCGGTGTTCCGTAAGTTCGTGTTTAGACAAAACTGTTTCTCCAACCAGACACACATGAAAAGCAATATCTAATCCATGAATCATTAGATGAGTCAGTTCCTGAAGCTGCCATAAACCTCTGCGTTCTTGGCCTCAGCTGAAAGCAGGAAATCCAGGCTTCAATAACTTCCTTTCCCAGTGCTGGCCATGGTAGCGGTTAGTGTGCGCTACTCCGAACTAGCAATAGGAAGATGTACGCCCTCTGAACAAAGACACTCACTCACTTCATTTAGTGAAACTGTTTATAATTTGTGGTCTGTTTTCAAACGTGGAGCGTCCAGGATCTCTGGCACCGTATTCCCTGCTCCTCCGTCGCAATAAATCCCCACCAGGCCTTTCATTAAGGGCCGCGGCATTGTTATCGTGGCCGTCCCAGTCCGGGCGGACTCCCCCCTACCCCGGAGCTGGCCTGGATTTAGAGTGCGGAGATAGGGACCGTGGGCTAGCCTGGGAGCATTAGTATGCAGAGTGAGGCTGCTGAATGAGTTTGAACTCTCGCTACAGTGCAGCCTCAGCTTTGTAAACACTGCCATGCCGATTCAACACCACATGCAAATATGAAGAGCCCAGATGTGGAGAGATCCAGATTTATTTTTGTGTGTGTGCATAGTGTACAGAGCTCCCAGCAATACATGCTGTCGCATCACTTTTTGGGACTAAAAGTGGTGGGTTTTTTTACGGAGTGTGTTAACATGGGTTTGGTTGAAGAGGGTGCACATAGAGACGTATTCATTTGTTTACTGTTTGAATACATAGATAAAAAACAAAACTGATTTCCTAGTACTAGTTCCTAAGCACAGTGTTACTCCATATGAACTTAAACACTGTTTAAGTTTTATTAACACCGTTTAAGACATTATTACCTCCATTGAAATTAATGTTCTCACTACACTAGTTACGTTTTTATCCTGTTTTATAAATAAAGGTGCTGCGTCATGGCTCTAGTGGCTCCTGGCTGACTTTTTCCCCAGATGGCAGTTTTCACACAGGTGTACTCCATGGTGACCTGACAAGGATTTCACCGGCACGTTTCCATGGAGTCGAGGGGAAGCGTCTCTTCTGGTCACGAGGAGGCCATAAGCATCCCCGCGTCACCACACAGCAAATAAAAAGCCGGTCAGAAATTCCACGCGACCTTTGTGCCATTAGCGGTTCAGTGGGAAGAGGCGGTTTACAGCAGATGGAGATTTTGCACCGAGCAGACACACTCTGACATGGAGGAACTCGTGAAATGCAGATGGCTGTTCTGTCTCTCATAACACACCTCCTGTAAGAGAGATCCCTTATCTGCCTCTCTCCTTATTTACAGCTTTAATTTCCTGTGCTTTTTAAAGCCCCGCCTCACTCCCCGCATTGTGCAATAGACACGTGAGGAATTGCTGGAATGTGCTACATATTTCTGGCAGCCGTAGAGGTTGAGAGATATTGCTGTCATTTTGCCACCAGATTCAAGCGTATCTGCATTGTAGTTGAATAAGCAAGGATATACATTTACATCTGGTTTACGTATCGGGGTAAAGTCTGCATTCTTCTGTTTGTTTGGATGGGTGACATAGACGCGGCAGAGCTTGAATGTGCACTTTTGACAGAATTTCTTTACTTGTGAATATGAGGTAAGTAATATAATACATTGTGCTTTTGATGACAAACGATATATCAGGCCTGTAAGAGAGCCGAGCGTTTTCCTGCCGCGATGCTTTCTGCCGGCTCTTCCTGTGGAAGTACTTCATTATGACATGACTACTCTGCTGCATGTCACTCTATCAGACTCTAATGGTGCAGTTTCAAACTACAATATTCCAGACCCATAAATAGAGACCCGCCCTGCAGCCCTCTGCGCTGCAGCGGTGTAATGGGCTGAACAGTGTCCATGATTGTGCCGCATCTGTGGCAGGTGGAGAAAGCTGTTTTGACAGGCCCTGTAAATCAATCCAGCGTTCTGGCCAACAGAAATTGATCCCAGAGTGGCCTGTAGTAGCGGCGCCGGGCGGCAGGCTTCGAGCCTCAGCTTTGAGTTGGATGTTATCAGACGGATTCACGGCGTCCAGTCCTGTTGGTTTAAAGAGGCATGAAATAAACGCCAGCCCGCCGCCAGTAGGAGAGGATCGTTGGCTGTCCACTCCATTGGACCCTTTGCTTTTCTGGTTTGGGAGAGCGGTCGAGATGAGCTCAATCGTTTATTCATCCATCAGCGCTCAGGGCCTGAAGACGTAGTCATGAAGCCGGGAGGAAAATCCAATGCAAAACAGATCAATTCTTCTCCGTTTACAGCTACAGTCGCGTGGAGGTCATGGACGAGGGGGCCATGGAGTTCGAAAGGCTTCGCTAGTGGCGTTCGTGACCTGTTAAATTAGGTTGAATTTCATTCAGATGTATGTACCCTTGGTAGAGTGGCCATTCCAGCGATTTTTATCTCGGCATCCTGAAATTTGGCAAAAAACAGAAGTAAGTTGAAAAATGTTTGCAGAAGAAGCCTTTGGTTTGCACTGAATGAACCAGACGGCTATTTTGAATATGCCGGTGATTGGTCTGGCACATTTGTTTGGAGAAAAATGGGAGATTTAAAAAATTATTATTATTTGTATGAAAACATAATTATGAACACAATCTGTTTCTGGTGAAAAATATCCCCTCAGTGGTCCTACATTGGTCCTCTGTGGTTTGTACAGAAGACGTTTCTTTGTGTTCATTATACATTCCTGCGATTATGAATGAATAATGATGGCTCACACACACACACACACACACACACACACACACACACACACACACACACACACACACACACACACACAC
>JBBPDC010000038.1:4786852-4800056 GCA_037974485.1 Hemigrammopetersius urotaenia
GAGTTGTGTTTTAAATTCCGTGATATTGTTGACAGAGCGGAGTGAGCGTGGTAGAGAGTTCCAGAGTTTTGGCGCATGGACACTGAATATTTAAGTGCGTCTTCAGATGACCCATAATCAAAACGTTCACTAAACACTAATAATAATAATGAAAGTAAAAATAATAATAATCTAACATTATTATTATTTGTAGACGTTCCCTGTTTTAGACTCATTAGAACAGTTAAAATATGAAATGATGCTTAAACTTTGTCCAGTAAGAAAACACAGTGAACCCGGTTCAGTAAAAGTATTGCCTGTAGTGTATTATCATCTTTAATTTGTTCATGAAAGGGTCATTTAGCGAATCAGGAATTGCATGCATACATCGGCATCTGTTGCTGTGGTGTCTGTAGCAGCTGAGTTTGGCCAGAACTGTGTTTTTCCAGAGAGCTGGAGTTGGTTTGTGGTCTGAGGATGTGTGGAAGTCATGATATCTGACTGCAGCACTCGTTTAACCAGCTCAGCTTAACAGCTGCGACTATTTCTTCTGATGTATTTGCAACAAATGTGAGATATCCTCACCTTTTATGTGTAAACGTTCAGTTATGCTCATGTGTTACTTTGGTTTTTAATGAAATCAAATATTAACGTTTTTAATAATAGCTTTTTTAAAGCTGAGTTTTATCGTTACTGGGCAGTGACTCAGCGATAACTTGGTTAACCGCCTCCGGACAGAGGCCTACATCCACTTCTGAGACTTCAGTTACTGGCCTTTTTCCTTGGACTCGGCTTTTATATGCGTCTCATAACCTCGCGCTGATTCAGCGAAGCTCGAATGGGAAAACCAGATCCTCTTTGGACGAGATCAGGCTCCCTTTATTTCATTGAAATAAGGAGAGCTGAAAGCGATAGCGATATTGCTCGGGATGTTTTGGAAGCAGAGGTGCTGCGCTTTACACAATCGGCCGACATGATTTCCATCCAGATTTAAGGGGCCGTTTGAAGGTCCGGGCAGCTGGCCTGAAATTGGCTCGCCTGATAAAGGCCTTTTTAGAGAAGAAAGTCTGCTGCTTTACGGGAGATGCCAGGTGGTTTTGGACGAGTGTTTTAAGATTATACGCCTGCTGTCTCCTCGTCCAACCCCATCTCATTTCTCAAGGCAATTGGGTCGTACTTGAAGTGCACTGAGGTGCCTCTGAGAAAACAGAAACACAATCTTAATATCTGAGCTATAAGAATCCCTTATGGGAGCCAATTTGGTTGTTATCACTACGAAAAAATGGTTAAACGGTTTCCGTGGCTTACGCTGGCCTGAATGAAGTTTGTTGTGTTTTGCACGTCAACGTTTGGTCTTTAGAACGTGATGCATCTTTCATGACTTCTTCAAACTTACAAACTCACGTGGCTTCTGGAAAAGCTTGAGTGTCTGATTCTCATGCTTCTTCCTGGTGGGCATCCGTTTTGATTTTAAGGAACCAATTACTCCAATTACTAATAATATTGCCTGTTATCTTTTAATATGGCCTGAGACTGGTAGTTAAACAGGCTTGTCAAATATCAAATGTATTGTCAGATTTATTAAATGAGCACAGTCGTACATGCTTAATGGAAAATAACCACCAGTTTTGTGTTCGTCACCTCTTTTAGGTCTCACCCTAGTCTGCTCCAGGCTTCGGCTTGGAGGTCCCAACCGCCACCATTGATCCCAGCAGCTGGAGCGGCAGCGAAAGTCCTGCCGAGGACATCGAGAGGATGAGCGACTCGGCAGACAAGCCGATGGACAACGACGCCGAGGGCGTGTGGAGCCCTGACATCGAGCAGAGCTTCCAGGAGGCTCTGGCCATCTATCCCCCCTGTGGCCGCCGCAAGATCATCCTCTCAGACGAGGGCAAGATGTATGGTAAGAACAATCCCTTTGACTTGAAGATATGGGTGCATGGTGTATCAGCCGCCAGCATGCTTTTCCCATATAAATGAAAAACATAAGATGGAACTACTAAGCTGGAGACAGCTAGCATTAGCTGCACCTTTGGAGTTTTAATCTGTTACACATGCTGTGCTTTGTGTTTACAGTCTTCTGCTAAAGTTTGGGTGCCCCAGTTAAAACATGTAATTTGACGACTGTATGATAAAATTATTTAAAATACAGAAACCTAGATTGACCCACACTGAGGTACTGCATATTACTTAGCTCTATTAGTAAGTTAATATTGAACCGAAAGTCTTGCTGTTTTTGCTGTTTTTTTTTAGAAAGCCTTGGGTGAAACTCGAATCACTGTGTAGAATCAGAGCTTTCAATGTTTTTATGACTGTGTAAACGAGTCTTACTTTACTATTGAATGTAGCCGGCTCAGTTTGAATCAGGAACTGTTGATTATTGTTTCGTTTTAGCATGTTATTGATGAAAACTGTCAGATTTGTGATTTGCATTACTGTCCATGCTCCAAGAGGGAGTCGGTGGCGCAAACCAAGTGGAGGTCTGTGGGTTTGGGGTTCTGTGAGGTCACGTTCTTTTGCATATGAAACAAATTCAACAGCAGCATTGAGAAAGCATGTTAAGTAGAAGAGTGGAGTAAATGGCAGGAATAGGCACTTTTCGCCTTTAAAGGTTAATTCCATGTCTTTATTCTTCACTTGAAGAGCACTTTAAGCCAACGGCACCTTCCCGAGCGTTCGCAGCATTTCAGCCGGCACCTCAGACGCGGTACTGCGGTAGAGATGCATCGCAGCCCGTAGGGCGGCTTCTTCGAGAAGTCTCACAATTAAATTAACCCAAAGAGCTTCGTGTGACACAGACCCACCGGGTGAGCTCCACCCCGCTGGGCACCTTGATCTGTGCGGGCGAGGAGGGAGGGAGGTGAAAAACGGAGCGGAGGACTCTGAGGAAGCGGGCAGTAGAATGTGAGAGTAATTGCGAACGAGGAATTAATGTGTTATCTCACCTGGCTTTAGCAGCCTCGTTCACCGGGCTGTGCCGGAGAAGCCGGAGTCTATAAGTAAAGCAGCATGAACTATTAGTCAGGAGCAGATGGTACTGCGGCTGCCACCAGCTGTGCCGCCCCCCCTCCCCAAAATCCTGGCTGGGTGATGTCATGGAAAGAGGGCATATTTTCTTTCTGCAGTGTTGGAGGCTCTCACAGCCTGTCAGTGTCAAGTGAAAGCAGAAGGCCCTGGGGGTGTTCTTTGCAGCTGTCATGTGACCCCTCTGGCCAAATGAAATGTAAAGTTTAGGAGTCACAGCGATGGCTCTCAGCTGCCGCTATAAAGAGGGGCTTCGGAGCACACCCAGTCGGGACCCTCAGCGTTCCAGCCCCTCCTCCTCCTCCTCCTCGTACACCGGGAGTGCCAGAGAAACTCACACTCTCTCCCTCCACTCTGGATTAAAGCATGACAAATGGCGTGTCCCAGTGAGTTTTAAATGATTAACGACAAGAACAAGGCCTGCTAGTGCTCATCGGCCTGAAGATCCAAAAACGAAATCACAGTTTGTTAGTGGAATCGCTGTTGATGTGTGTAAAAAATGAACACATATTTGTAGCGCCGCGTATTTCTGATAATTTTACATTGTAATAGATTTTACAGTATAATTAGACCTGTATATTTCAGTCATTCCAGTGCAATTAAATTATATTTTCAGTATGTTTTTTTTTTACATATCAACCCCCCTTTTTTTTAAACTTTTTTCAAGATTTTTTCCACCTCTCTTTTTGAAATGGGTTGAAATTGGTCGGGCCTCGTTTTGAAATTGGGTGAGATGAGTCTAATGGTTGCAGATTGATTGTCAAAATAAGTTTTGTTAGAGGCCTACATTACTGATAACACATTTGAAAGTGACATTTGGGTAAGAATCCCACAGCACAACAAACAAGTGTGGGTTACTGTTAGGTTGATGGGGGGTGCCATGCAGTTTTGTCCTGACAACTCAGTAACCCCACTTTTCCTATTTTTTGGGGCATATTTACCTCCTTTTATGTTTGTGTTGAATGTAGACCCCCTGCTATGCCCCCCACCCCACCAGTCTGAACCCCAGTTCAGAGCGTTCACGATCATGTTCAGCCATCTCATGCATGACTTTTCTCAATAATGACTTTTACATCATTCGTCTAAATGAGCCGTCGTTATAGGAGTAATTGGAGTGATAGCTCAGTGTCAAATTCTGAAGTTGAGATTAAGACGTCTTAAGTGTGTGTGTGTGTGTGTGTGTGTGTGTGTGTGTGTGTGTTGTGTGGGGGTTTGGATAAGCCGTGACCTGTCTGAGTGTATAGGGATTGAGCGGAGGTCAGCCGTGCCAGATGTTCAGGGTGTCTGGTTGCATGTTTACTCAACAGCTATGTCCATCTCAGGCTCTGGTGTAGCGTTTCCCAGCCCCGCAGACCACAGAGAGGCAGCAGAGAAGAGAGCAGCGAGGCTTTTGGAAATCGCTCATTAGCCGGGTGCCAAACATATTGACCACATATTGTGGATTAATCAAGTCTTGTTTTTCTTTCCTGCTCATCCTGAGTCACACTAAATATTAGACCGTTAGTCTGTGTTTCAGTCTTACAGGTATCTGTCCCTCTCTTACCTTGGTGTAAAAAAACAGACCCACCATAAAGAAGGATTTGTTAAACAAATGCTTTTGGAGTGCCGTGAGGCTGTGGGAACAGGCGAAGGGGCAGTCGCCAAGCAATACAGCCTTTTTGTGTTTTTGTTGTGGCAGGTTGACAACCAGCTCGAGCCACGGCTGCACCTTTACAGCCTTTTCTGTCATTTGTTAACAAATTGTATTGAGTTAATGGACGAATAACTATTCCGCCTTTTCTCTCACTTTGCGGCCGGAGTGGTGCGAGCATAGATCTGTCTTTCTCACCTTATGGAGCTTTATAGACCCCATGTCCTACATTTTTCTTGCTTTGTCTAAAGTTGGTAGGGATTTAAGTACCAAAACATGGCCATTTCCAACCTCTCTCGATCCATTAGAATCAAACAGGTGCTCTGATTGGCTGCTCTGTGCTCTTATAGCTTCAGCACCAACAAGTGGTGTTAAACTGCTGTAGCCAGATTGAGTGGGCATATGTAAACGAATTGGTTTTTGTGACATCACAAAACCGCTGAATTCAAAACAGGCTGTTTTTGGCAGTTTCCATTTTAGGACTATATGG
Organism: Hemigrammopetersius urotaenia; assembly: GCA_037974485.1. NCBI lineage: Eukaryota > Metazoa > Chordata > Actinopteri > Characiformes > Alestidae > Hemigrammopetersius > Hemigrammopetersius urotaenia. Next base: position 4,791,976 of record JBBPDC010000038.1, read on the forward strand.
ATCACAGAGTGAACGATACATTTTTAAATGAACAGTGTGAGGAGAATTTGGTTTTTTTTCATGATACCAGTCCTTTAAATGGTCAGTACATTGTCAGTAACAATAATAGTGTAGCCTTTTTTTGATTATCGGATTAGCATCATTCAAGCTAGGGCTGTCACTATCAGTTATTTTAGTAATCAAGTAATCTAGCGATTGTTTTGATGATTATTATGAGTAATCATTCCCAAAATTAAAAACCCCAAACATTTTGTTCATTTCTAACTACACCTTACACATAGCCCTGGTAGTGTGGGTTTCCTCCCTTTCAGTGAAGTGTTTTGTGCTAAAATGTCCATGCTAAAATGCAGGAAATGGCTTTATAAAGACCTGTGGATGATGTTTATTACGCTGATTAGACTGAGGGCAGAATTTAAGCTGTAGCAATAGATATCCTGTGATTTTGAGAGGTTTAACTTCCTCCACAACACAACATACCATATAATAATGCTTAAAAAATAACAAAGAATTTTACAGTTGTAAGTAAGTGTGTAGTTTACAGCTTACAGGGAATTACAGACCTGGAATTCTTACTGTCAGACTCTGGACTGATTTACACTGGATTAAAATCATTGACCTCGTCTGTGATCACTGAAATTGCAGAACCTCTGCAGGTAAAACTAGCCTGGCTTGAATAACACTTGCACCCAGTACCCGCGGGCAGGCCGGGGTGGGGGCAGATACTAGGCGGGAGAGGGTGGTTCTGAAAGGCAGCGTGTGGGCTGGGACTCTTTCTGCTGAAACTCGTTTGGCGGGAGAAAGCTGAAGGCAGCAGATTGTGGCTCGGCGCTCTCTCCAGCGAGCTCTTTGTAGGGGCCAGACTCGTCTTTCAGCCCCGCAGCTGTCGCTGGGTCCTAGTGCCAAAGCCATCGCACCGTGAACTGTGACCCGCTCACTCACTCAACCATTAACGAGGGCCGTTACAACTGTCAAAACTGTCAGCGGGGATGCCAGGCAAATTAGAAAAACAGAATTCATTAATATTTTTCATGACCACACATTGATGAATGAAGCATTTCCTCCTTCGCGAGCGCTCCAGGAACACCTGTGTTGTGCGTGTCTGTAAATCAGGGATGTTGCGTAATCTGCTGCTTTGTGTTTTCATGAACTTCCAATGAATTACTCCGGCCTGTCAAAACACCTCAAACTGCGTCAAGTGAGGCTCTACGAAATACTTTGCGTCACATCGGTATGAGTTTTTCTTGATTAAGCAGTATGACATTAGAGATGCATGCAATATTGCTCACATTAAAGCACCTCGGAAAACATACAGCAGTACAATCAGAATAAAATGATAGAAAATAATTGTAAAAGCAAGGTTAGCGAATCCTACAGTTTGAATGCTGTTTAAAATCATTTATTCATGCTGGAATGCCGAATGGGGCTGAAGTCCTTAAAACAGTTCATAGAAGTGCTCTGCCTTGTGTACTTCTGTACCAGCTGAAGCCAATTTCATATTATTTGGGCAGTCCAGGAAAAAAGTGCTTTATGATCGTCTAAAAGCAAAAATCGAAAGACAGGAATCCTGCTGTGTTGCAAGGTCTAAGTGCAGCAATATTTTGAAAGTGGAATAAAGTGGTCTTTGTGAAATCTGTGGAATTAAATTGGAGTCAAAGACATTGAGATTCTGCATTTCAGGTCGCACTCTTTGCATTCCCTATAATCAACTCATACGATCACACTGACGACGAGGATGTCCAGGGTTTTGCTGAATCAAGAAGTTTGGCGTGGAGGCAGTTGGGAGGGGCACTTTCACTTTGTCGGTGCGGAGCAGAGAAACAGCAGACGCACAATTTTCAGTTTAAACATTCACATTACTGGTTAAAGTGACAAATAAAAAAACAAAAAAATAACCCCCATAGCCCAGAGTCATGCCATGTTGGGTGTCTGAAGTTTGCTTTTTCTATTCGTCCTGAAGCTCCAGGGCTACAGTAGTTAGACATTCCTAAATCACACATTTTGTTAAGTAGCCCAAATGGACTTGCGCTGTCATGATGATGACATTTTAGGATATGAATACAGATAATAGCAATTCACAATTCTTTATTATCATTTCCTGTTCATTCTATGCTACTATTACAATACAAGCCATGGCTCTTTGGCTTACACTATACTAAGCGATGTACTGCACCACTGTGTATGTGATCAAATGTCTACAGTCAAGCAGAATTAAATGTAGTTGGTCAAATGAAGCTTAAACATGCAACAGCACCGAGTGAAATATGTTTCAGTGTGTGTTTCTTTTTTTTGCCTCAGTCCGACTGATGAAAATGTACCAATCCACATTCAGGTTGTGACACAATATATGTGTAAAGTCTAATGACTGTGTAATAATTGCAGTCAGCTCAAATGATGACAGTCAGGCTCTCCTGTAGTAAAAACTGACAGGGCTAGGTTTGATGCTGTATGACACACTGTCACCTGTGAAAATGGGCGGGCTTTGGATACCAGACGCCTGCTACAATAAGATGTTGACTGATTAACTACTGATTGCTTTTGGCAATGCATTTAGAAAACAGGCACCAGACAACGTTCTTCGTGTAGAACTGCCTGCTGTAGCCCCCAGCACTTCAACACCACAATAGAGAAGCAAAGTACCGAGCCACTGTTTTTCTCTCGTAAGCCTTCTGTTCAAGACGACTCCTAGCAAACCTGTCGCACCGTATTTTGGAAAACATCTGAAATTGCGCTGCCTCTTCAGCTGTTGCTTTAATGAAATTCGCTTGGCAGTAGACCTTCTCTCCAGAATGCCACTGGAGCTGATGAGATCCTCTTTGAGTGGCCCTTGGTGCTGATGGAGCACGCTGATTGGCCTGGGACGCCATGAATATTTTTGTTTTTGGGGCTCCAGGCCCCCCGGACGCCTGCATGATTCCCGCAGCCCTGTAATTGGTGTCCGTCGACCCGCCCGCGCCTCTGATAGGCTGCCGACCGCACTTCTCCTGGCATGTGTGAAGTGTCGGGGGGAGGGAGAGGCTCAGGTATTTTATTGAGGAGATTTGGATGTGGGTTGTGGGGGGGTTTGCACATGTGCAGTGCATGCAGCTCTCTGCACGAGACGCTGTCCTGAGTGCCCTTAAGCCCTTTATTCCCCCGGCTGAATGCAGTTAATTAGCAACAGTCACTATAGCAACTGCCTCTCGCTTCAAAACAATGTCTAATTTTTGCAGCTAAGCTTATCATACTGTTTACCTGAAGGGCTCGCTGCCCTGAGTTGTGCCGGCGCTGGCTCCCCGCCAAGCCTCCGAGGTTAATTGTGACAGCAGTGAAAAACATCACAACAGCTGCTTTGTGGCGAAGAGGAGCCATGAAAAAACGGGAAGAAAGTGCCGAGTCCCCCTCGCCAGCAAAGAGCCAAAGACACAGCACTTACATAATTCACCTGCTTTGCAAGCCTCCATTCAGCCTGGCTGCAGACAATTACATACCCTCTGGAGTACATCACTGAACACATGACCAGATGTGAAATACGACAAGAAAGGCACAATGGGACATTGAGTTCCAAGAAAATGCATTTAATGGGTGTTATTGTGCATGCGGGAGCGCCTTAAGTCAATTTGCTTTGAATAATGCACTTCAGTAAGTTGCTCTCCGTATTGTGACTTGAAGTTTTTGTGCATCTAGTAACCTTGTAAATGCTAAAATTCTACCAGGCACATTTCACAATTTCTCAAATCTGGGGTCTTGCTCTGACTGATGAAGCCTAGGCAAATTACGGTCCGTCCCTTAGTCATACATATTAAATAATATACTCTTGCTGGGTCGAACATATTCAAGCAGTCTAAATATCACAGTATGTTTTGGACGAGCCGAGGAGAGTATGCAGGCTGTTATGATTATTATGTGTGAAAGCACCATCTGTTTCAGGAACTCTGGGTGCTTTTAGTGGCTGCTATCAGGCCCCGGCCGCCGGAGCAGTCTTTACAGTGCATCTGTTTGCTTTGAAGGTGGCAAACGTTAATCATATCACGCCTTTTTTGCGACCTGGACGCCCAGGATGGAAAGACATTTGCTTCAGGATCAAGGTACGCGCGTAATTGCCGAGCATGGGCCGGTCAGCGTCGGCTTTGTCCCCTGGTCGCTTTGATGAGGCATTTGTTTTTTCCCTATTACAGATATGCAGTGTGCTCAGTCATCTCATCAGGGCCGAGCGGCCAGCTCAGACGGACACTAAGTGGCACTTGGTTTGCAGGGCCGCTGTGGATCGGTTAAGCGTAATGAGCGAGCCTGGCCCTCCCCCTGTGGGGCTGCAGCGAGCGCGGGGGCCCAGGCATTGCCTCCCTCGCGCCGGACCGCCTCGCGTTCACACCGCCACCGCAAGCCGGGCCGCCCGCTGGGAGGATAATGAGGAATTCTGGGATCCGCTCAGGCTCCCTCAGCTACCTGCATTCGCTTTCAAATGGAGTCTGGAGAACTTCGGCCTTGCTGGCGCACGCACACACCTTCGATATAATCCCTCGCTTTTGTCGGCACGCCATTGTAGGCTTGGTGGCAGCGCCGTACTTCCGCACCCGCGAGGAACACGTTTCCAATTACGGCATGATTTACTGTGCGCTGCACGAAGATGAGCTAGGTAGCACCTGATTCTTTCTCGACGCAGGCAGCGGGTTCGGTTAACATGCAGTCTTTCAGTCATGTGGTTGAAATCATGGAGGGGTTTTTTTTGTCATTTTTGCTGGTGACATGCTGTTTGGCAGTTCATTGTTCACTTGAGGTTCACTGTACTGCAAGAGCACTGCTCTCAGCATTTCGAAGGGAGTTTGTGCCCGTCACCATTTTCAGCCTGGGCAGTACGTGGATGGCCTTCTGATATTAAAACGAATCCTCGGTCATAAATGTCCAATTACCCCATATGTAGCTGTTCAGGAAAGATGGCGTCCATTTATTGCTTCTTAGTTTATCATTGGAGTGGCTTACAAGCACTAGAAATGAATAGTCATTAAAATCGTTTTATAAATACATCTACTGTAAATACTACGCTATGGTGGCACAGACCATTGGACTGCATTGGGAGGCTTTTGATTGGGCCGTGAATCTAAAATCGAGACATGCCAATGGCCGCAATTGGTTATTTAATATCGTCTAATGTGGCCAAGTGGGCCTCTGCAACATGCCGTGATAAATAGGTGCGCCTTAATGCTGAAAAGGTTGAGAACCATTGGTTTGGAGCACAGTATGACTTACTGTGAGCTATAAATTTCATCAAACTGAGCAACCTTTTCAGACGGCAGACAATCGGATCTTTAGACAGTCTGTGCTCACAAAGGCGCGAGGGTCGTAGGATCTGATCTAGTGTGACTGTCTGTAGTGATGAGGTTTTGTTCTTTTTCTTTGCTCTCTGAGTCCTAAACTACCCTGTCAAGGCTGGGCCACCTTAACAAAGAGCTGGATGTTGTTTGTGCAGGGAGCTTTTGGAATGTATTAACACTATGAAAACTATTTGGGTGACTACTGACTTGTGTTTGTTAGCAACAGCCCTGTAGCTCCAGCACTAAATAAAAAGTAGCAGAATTTAGTTGCCGAATATGTCTTGGCAGATCTGGAGTGAGAAGAAAATGGTGTAAATTTGATTTTTTTGCCAAACTGTTCCTTTAAGGCATGCATAGCAGTGGCAGTCCTGGCCTGCAGGTCTGTCACTGCGTTGTTTTGAAAGGCTTTCATTTCTTACTCTCGCAGTGCAGCCACTTCTGACAAAGCCCAATATTGACAGTCCTGTTGGAGCTTGTCAGCACCTGTAGTTTTCCACCAACCAGTAAAACATGAGAGATGTTTTGTCCATTTGGACCCTGCTCCTGAGGCAGGGAGGAGAGGGTGGTCAAAACATATGGTCCCGTCTGCAAACTGTTCCCCATGTGCTGGGCACTCTCTACCATTCTCTTACTTCTTCCTGTTTGTGGTACAGACAAATGGTTTTAACTACGTGTGGCGCTTTTGCTTTCCAGAAGTTTACGGCGAGTTCCTTCACCATTTTAAAGCATAAGCTGTGTTTTGGTTTGTTTGTGTGTGTTTTTTAAGGTGTCATGCAGATGTTTGTCTAACACTCACTCTGATGAATGAGTGTGTATTGGGTCATTTACTGCAGTATTGAGTTTCTTCACTAAAAATAAACAGCTGGCATGCTTGCACAAAAGGTTGCACAAATGTACATATTTTAGTTGTACTTTTTATACTGTACTGTTGTGTTGTACAGTTTTTATTCTACTATTTTTGCTGCTATTTCTTTTATACTGTCCACCATAATATTCTGCAATAATGGTGTAAATGTCTTACTTGTGGGTCTAATGAAGGTTTATCTTATCTTACAAACCCCTAAACGTCCCCACGATACCAAGTTAGTGAAGTATGTCTCAGTGTGCCGGCCATAATGATTGTCAGGTTGTTTTGGGACTCACAGCAGCTGGAACAGGTCGAATTCGGGCTTTAATCTGATATCTAATGTGAAATGTTGAATAAAAAGATTCATTTTTAATTTTTTTTGTAACCTAGAAAACGATTCATATCAATTATCATAAAAATATGGAGTTTTGGAGTGCCATATTTGTGCCATATTTTGCAATGCTGCATATAATGAGGGTGTTTTAACGTTATTTATGCAGTTTATTGATGGTAATAATAATAATGATAAGCTACAGAACAATAACAGACCCTTTAGACCACTCTAGAAGGAAAGTAAAAAAAACTAGGAAGCCTTTAAAAAGATTAACATTTTTTAAAACATGCTAGAAAATGGAAGATATATGTGTGTCCTCCATGTTGTTGTTGTTTCTTTGTAGAGAGACCAGTTATTTGGCAGATCCAGTGTTGTCTTTTCGGATGTTTGACCACTTAAAGTCTCGTGCTTATCATATCATTGGGTTCATTAATTATAGAAGAGCTGGAACAGAGTGCAGTTATTGTTAAGTTGAGGTGAGGAGTTGGAGCGAGGACCCGTTGGCGGATCCTGACCTTTTAAAGGGGGTGTAAATAAGTCGTGTGCTGGGTTTGCACGTCCACACAGGTTTGACATTCCACTCACCTGTCAGGTGACCCATCCCACGCATGGCTGCCTGTTCTGAACCACAAGCCCTGGGCACTTCTGCTGGTAACACCGTGGGCAGTGATATTATTGACAGCTCTAAGATTTAGTTTTGAGCTGGGAAGAGGTGTTGCGTCCCCTCAAGTTTCACAGCTTTTACCGTTCGTTGCTTTCGATGGCCGTAACCTAAAAATGCCTTTGAGATTTTGGTATCATAATGAATTCCAGAGCTAGAAAAATAAGACTCGCTTGTTTTCGGCCCTAAGAGGACTGTGTTATCTGCATCTGGCTTTTTGCTTTATAGGCATTCTGGGGCTCCAGACTTCACACGGGTCTCCTCATCAGTATGGAATGTGCTGGGGAATCTCGTATTGCTTTATTTGCTACATACACTTAAGCATGTGAACCCGGCGAGGAGGGCTTGCGAGGATTTTCCAAGTTCAAACCTCAGTACAGCAGTCCTACCTCATTATTAATGAACGCTTATAGGACCGTATTGACACAGACACAACCCATAAATCTAACACATTCTTATCTGTGGGCACGAGGGCTGCCCAATATATCGCAAATTTACAGTCATCGTGATATAAACATGCGCAATATCCATATTGCAAAAAAATATCCATATCGTGAAAGACTGACTGATCTGCAATAAATGATGTTTTTCCAAAACTCTCCACCCAGTGCCACAGAGAAGAGGGCAAAAACATGACTGGGCAGTTTCTCCGTCCTCTGTGCTTCTGTTATAGATTGTTCCTTTTGCTATTTTTTTCTGGCTAAGAATGTACTATAATTTAAATTATGTTTACAATTATTTAAGATTTAAAATGATTAAAAAAAATTTCTGATTTTTTACACCAATGTTCAATGGTTCAAATGTTTTATGGGAGGCATTAAATGCTCTGTTTAAGTAAATTCTTAAAAAAAACATGCTGGAATGGAAATATTGTATTTCATTTTTTTCTGCATAGACTAGTCAGCGTCTGGAGTCCAGTAAATCCACAGCAGAATAACATTAACACTGTAA
>JBBPDC010000038.1:4825707-4846779 GCA_037974485.1 Hemigrammopetersius urotaenia
AGCAGTGTGTGGGACGGTACCTTGCTCAGGGTACCTCAGCGGTGCCTAGCGGTCTTGGGAATCGAACCCGGACTTTCGGATCGCGGGCCGAATGCCTTAACCACCAGGCCACCAGCTACATAATACTATGTATTATGTACATAGTAAAGACAGTTCAAGAGTTATCCTAGCTCACAGATACAGTCTTACTACAACGGTTTATGATCAGTGTAATACAAAGCCTGATTAATTTTTGTATCTTTCAACAAATAAAATGCATCATTCTCACTACACTTAATGTATTTGTTAAGTAGGCATGGAAGCTCTATTCACAGTCTGGTTGAATGTATTGTTTCATGCATTATTGTAATTATATTTTTATGATGTAAAGTGTGTGTGTGTGTGTGTGTGTGTGTGTGTGTGTGTGTGTGTGTGTGTGTGTGTGTGAGTGAACAGGTTTCCAGTCACATTCAGGTTCTTGCCCGACGGAAGTCCAGAGAACTTCATGCTAAGTTAAAGGTATGTGTGTTACATTATCTAATCATCAAATGTTTGTATTTAATTCATAAATATGTGTGTGTGTGCGCTCACCAGTCTCTGTTTGTGTACACACACATCTTGTATCCATTTCCATAGTGATGTTGAGTGTGCGGATGCCCTGCTGCTGGGCTGTGTGTAACCCAGATTCCACGTGTTTGTTTGTGTGTGTGTGTGTGTGTGTGTGTGTGTGTTGGCGTCCTGCTCAGTATGCGCTCGACCGGCTCTAACTTCTTTTCTCCTGCATGTTTGTCTGTCCTCTGCTTCCTTCCTGTCCTCTACAAAAGTGTATTTGTTTTGGAGGGAGCTGCCGGGCATTGTAAGGACACCCTCAATGAATCATTTAATGTGGATGCTGCTTAGCAGGTCACAGTTGGGGTGGGTTTTTTTATTTTATTTTATTTTATTTTTTAGTAAAATCCATTCAAGGACAGCCTCTGTCCAAATACAGCCTTGTCTTCAAGTAGTTGAAAATAATCTCTAAAAATGTCTAACTGACCAATTTTGGAAGCGGAACAAAAATTTTGAAAGCTTTTCAGTAAGTGAAAATTTAGGATCTCTCAACCGGCCAAATCATCAGTGACTGAAACCTTTTCCTTCCTTGATAGTGGCAGGAAGGAGAACTTCCCTTTTACACTCAAATTTTAGTCTGAATTAAAGCTTGTTTCAATTAGTTGACATTAGGGGTGATGAAGAATTTGAAAATAGGCCAGTACTATAATAGTGTTTCCATCTGTATTTTTACTAGTGGCACTATATGGGCTGTTCAGATACTTTAGAAGTGTAGCTGAGAATAAATGACATTAGATTCCATTTGCATTTATCAGCTAATTTTAGAGCAGTTCAGAAGTGACAGAAATGTGAATTTGAACTGGCATGTCTTTAGATAGACATGACTGGGGGCATAATAAATATTTTGGGATAGCCCTTCTTTTAGTCATCATTGTGTCTGGTCAGTTTTCATGTGGTATTATAGGGTTATAATTGACTTTTACATGTAATATACTTTGAACAAATCCACCTTGATGGAATTTTTATACATCAGCCTGGCTGCATACATACTAGCACAGCTTTTTCTGAACATCTTGCGCAACTTTTTTTTAACCATAAATAAAATTATTTCGATTTTTAAGTAGATATTAAGGCATCTTAAGCGAATGCAGCGCATTCACTGGGCAATTCCATTTTAATTCATTCCAATCAATGTTAATTCAGTCACTTCAGCTTATGAGCTGGAGTTCAACTCATTACTGCTCACCAATGCGTTCTGAGCGGACGTGCGTGTGAGTAATTTAATTAATCTCTGGAACTGATGATGAATTGAAGGAACTGACCTTAAAACACGAGGGGTGATGCTTTCGGCACAGACTGAGCACTATAACACGGCAGTATGCTGTATTGAAATGGCTGCAGCTGAGACGTGTTTGTCGAAAGACCTTTCTGTCTTTCCTATTTCTTCTCCCAATCAAGCTTTTGCTCTAGACTGTAAATGCGGCATCTGGCTTCGGCTTGCACTGTGAATAGATCCGATATGAAAAAATGATGTGATTGAGAGAGGCACTTTATTACTCTTAGGTTTTTATTCTTGTTACTATTTTTTTTTGGTTGAAAGCAGAGCATTTCTATTATTTATTCATGTATTTATTTTGGACACACAATTCATTTAAATGGGGTGTTTGGCACATTTTCAAAAATATTTCACATTTAATTAATTGATCCATTTCAAAGGATCATGCCATGTCAGAATTGTTCACAGTGGTGGTGTTAGGAACCAGACAGACTCTCTAATGTCTGTGAAAGCTCCCTCACAGAAAGTAATTTCATAGAATGTTTATTAATATACTGACTTAGGAACATTTCTGCATTTCACATCATCAAACCATTCTGAATGATCGTTTTATTCCCCTTTACTGCCTCATAACTATTTTAAAAGAAATTCTCTAACAGTTAAATGACCTTAATACTGGTCCTTTTTTGGAAAGCATGTCCTCAGATACGCAGTCTGATTAAAATGAGCCAATCTGTTTGTGTACAGGTCACTAATTTGGTGAGTACTCCTGACGTACGCTGTTGCTTTGCTGTTTGGCCCTTGGATGACCATGCAAAGCTCTGTAGCCCTCTACTGTTCCATTAAGCTGGACACTACTAAACACCAATTTCGGTTTCGCCGTGTGCCGTTTGCATTGCGACAGCATGCTCAACCAACAGATGCATTTAAAACCCTGCCCGGCCGAAGCTTTTAGTTGCTGCTGTGTCACGAGAAAACCTCGGAAGAGGAGAGAAAAGTAGATTTTGATTTATTATACGTATTTAAGGCGATTAGCGGTGAGAGCTTGCCGTTGAATTTCGTTCTAAATGGGGAAAAATAAGGTATGAATAGTTGTCAGCTTCCAGTTCAGTTCATTTCAATTCACATTTGTGTCGCACTTTTCTCACACGCAGAAATTCTCACAAAACATCAAGGTGCTTTAATTTTTTTCAATTAACAAGGCATTCTTCTCTTTGATTAGCAGGATGCCAGTGTGGATCCACAACGGCCGCTTATTAAGTCATTTATGTGTAACACAAAAAATAGTCAGGAGGTTTTCTCGTGAGGCAGCGACGTGCTCTAGCTGGCTGTGCTCTACGCTGCAGTAGCGCCTGTTCTGAAATCCCATTCGCTTTAACATAAGCCTCCTCCACTTCACATACACTAAAAAAGAGGGCAGGATGAAGGGGGTGCGTGTTTAACAAACCTCGACTGTATTTTTTCTTTTCCTGTTTTTTTCTTTTCCTTTCTTCATTCTTGTTCTTTTTATATCATCTGTTTTCCAGAAATCCAGTATTTTACAGAACCCACTCCTGTACCTAGCCTGTATTGTATAGTCTTGTATTGTATGACTGAGTTTAGTTCATTCTCTAAGTACATAAAACTGTAAGAGTGTTTTTATTCCTTTTCACATTCCTTTTTTGTGTGCTTGTCTCTAATTCCTCATATATTGTCATTGTCATGCTCTTGTACCTTTGCCATTTTGGACCATTTCTATTGGTCAAGAAACGCTCATCCAACACAAAGGCCACTGAAAAATAAGAATAAAAAACGGAGCGTTAAAGTGTGGGTGTGGGTTGAGTTTTATTTTGTATACTGAGCCGAGTTCTCGTTGTTAACCGTATGATTTGTTCCGAGTTAGCCCCCTCAGTGAATTGAATGAATGCCCACTCCCCTTCCTGTCCTTGCATGCAGTGTGTGTATTCTGTCGATAGCTGTTTCTGCTGCATCCCTTACGGCGTAACACACACAAACATGCACTCACACTTAAAACACACACACACACACGTGCACATACTCTCTGGTTAAAACCTTTTTCCTGTGTTGTTCAAGGATCAAAGCGTGAAGGACAAAGCGCTCCAGAGCATGGCGGCTATGTCTTCAGCTCAGATCGTCTCGGCCACGGCCATCCACAACAAGCTGGGGCTGGCAGGCCTGCCTCAGCCCAGCTTCCCCGGAGCATCAGCGGTAAGAGAGACCCTAAAAACACCCTAAAGGCACCCTAACACTGTCAAGCTCATTTCCATAATGGCACTGTAGACAGGGATTCACAGCATAAGCGTTTCTTATTGCTGTAGCAATGCATTGTGTTTATACCCGGAGAGTAAATACCCCCAAACACAGCAGCAGTTATACCGCAGCCTTGCCCTCATACTGAGAACCCACATAATAATTGGAGACGTTTCAGTTTCGAGAACGTCGCCAGGTTTTGTTCTGCTGGTGTTTGTGGTGTGACTGTTTTCTGTTTGTTTCTTTTGTTACGGATCTAGTTTTGGCAGCTTTCGACCGGGCATCCAGGATCTTCACAAGAGTGAGTAAAGCTGCTCAGATTTATTTACTGCATCTCTATCCTGTCTTGCTACTATTATATTAGTAATTAAGGGCCTGTCCCTCCAGCCACCCATCCATCCACTTACCCAACCCATCTGTTCAGAAGCCGAGCAATAATCAAATTTAATCGAGTAATCAGGACAGCCCTATTCCTGTGCGCTCATTTATTTATTTATACTATTTTTAGATGCAGGTTTAAAACCACAGTCACAACTTCACTGAAACAGTTTCTGCTGTCTCTGATCGGGGGCTATTCTGAATTCTCTGGACCAGGACCCACACACAGATTACACAAGTAATCCTGAACTAACAGGATTCAAAATGAAGAATCCAGATTAGGAATGTAATTTGGTTGAGGCATAATACATGAGTCTGGAAAATCTGCATTTGAACATAGGACTGTAGAGAAGTGGAGAAGGTGCCTGACGTTGTTTTGTAACCTGAACTGTAATTGCATGTTTCCACAGCGTCAAGCCATTTGCACAGCAAGCCTACCCCATTCAGACGGCCACGGCTTTATCAGGTACATTAGGACTTCACACCGATTCAGACAATCACTGTGGACATAAAAGCAACTGTCAGTGGAAACTTACTGTTTGTGTGTGTGTGTGTGTGTGTGTGTATGTGTGTGTGTTAGGTTTTGAGCCCCTCACAACGCCGGCAGCCACTCCCCCAGCATGGCAGGGTCGCTCCATTGGCACAATCAAACTGAGGCTTACAGAGTTCTCCTCATTCTTGGAGCAGCAGAGAGACCCAGAATCTGTGAGTACACACAAACACGTACACACACACACACACACAAACACATACAGTGGATTGTGTTGAATTGATCTGAAGGTAGTGATACAGTGGCATTGATTGTGGAATTAAATTGATTTTGAATTGTAATATTGTTTAGTCTATACCCCCATTAACAAAATTTTCAAACAAAAATCATCAAAAAAATATTGTTTTGTTTATCCTCCACAATTGTGCAAATACTTCCTCCAGTCACACGTTTAAATTCTAAATTAAGCCAAAATGTTTACTTGAATTGTTTTTTAGCTATGAATTTATGTGGTATTTTATTATGACATGAATCCAATGTCCAGTGGTCCTTAAAGGCTTCCTGTTTAAAATTCTCCTGCAATTTTCTGCAAAGCCAGAAGTCAAAAAAGGGACTAAGAAATGGGCCTCAAAAGTGTATTTGCCCTCTAAACTTGTCTGGAGTTTGTCAGTTTGTGGCTTCTGTGCTGTATGTTTGTTCCTCTCCTTTTCTTAAAACACACCTCAGTGATCGATCACTCTGGCAGAGGGACTAGGATTTTTTTTCTTCTATGTGACAGCAGCTATTTATCTAGTGGGTACAACAGAAAGATAATTTGTGTTTCATTTTCACGTAAAGAAAAGTTCCAACTAGGTGCAGGGAATTGTTTTAATAAAATCTGATATATTTAATGTTTTAAAGCCACAGTAATTCAGCTATTTAAAAAATATTATTTCATTCAGTAATTTATACAATATAGATTAAAACCGTAAACTATATTCCAGAAGAGATTTTAAGTTTTATTTAATGTTTTGGGATAATTTGATAAATATATGCTGTAGTGATGTATTTATAGTCTGTTATTTATAAGCTATCTGCATAAAATTAGATCACCACTTTTCAAATGTGAGGTATTCTGGATAGAACATTGTAGTAACTTGCTGTACTTATCTACTGTTAGTATTTTACACTGTAACAAGTTGTAGAAATATCTCTTATTAGAACCTACTGTACCAAAATAGATTTTACATTATTACAAACAGTAATTCCAAACTTTAGAATGTTAATGTACTTGTTAGTGTATTTGGACATTTCTATACTTAAACAAATGCATAATCTGGCATATGTTTAAAAATAGAAATGAGAGTTAGATTTTCATTTTGGAGTCTAAACGTAAACTTGGCCCTGGAGAGGAATACAGTATAATACAATAGCAAGAAGCCACGTGTAAATATTTTATGAGTCTGATCACAATTTGTCTTTTCAGTACAACAAGCATCTGTTCGTACACATCGGTCAGACAAACCACTTGCACAGCGACTCACTGCTGGAGTCGGTGGACATCCGTCAGATCTACGATAAGTTCCCTGAGAAGAAGGGAGGCTTGAAGGATCTGTTTGGAAAGGGGCCCCAGAACGCTTTCTTCTTAGTCAAGTTCTGGGTGAGTTTCTTGGTCACGTATGCTGTTGCTACACTTGTTATATGTTTGCAATAAGTATCACAGTGTGGCTTGATGGATGGCTTTTAGTACACAGGCAAACGACATTACTTAATTTATCTAATAAAGTGTTCACTTGGTATGTGCGTGTAGCCCTTCAATTGTGTGAAGAATGGAAGATTTCCACACATGTCCACCAGAATTCATTTTTTCCCAGTCACTTTTAATAAATGCACAAATAATAAGCAACAAACCATACTCCAGCACCTACTACCACTTATTACCACTATTCATAAAGAAGAGTAATATTAATAATAATAATAAAACATTGTAATAACTGTGCTTTTATTAATAATATATATTTTTAAAAACAATAGTAGTAGTATTGATACAAAAAAATAAATAAAACATTAGCCTATTTTTTCTCGGTTTTAGAAATTTGTCTGCTGTTTTAAAGATTATTTTTACTCTCCCTCTCTCTCTCACACACATACACACACAGTTATTTCCCACGTGCTACAGTTACACAGAATCATGTGTAAAGTGGGAAGAAATAGTTATTTTCATTCTAGTGCGTAAAAGAGCCTAACCACTTGTTTTCCATCTGCTCTATAGCATTTTAAAGACAGTATCAGAATTTTAGTTTTGTCACATTGTAAACGTGATCCTAGCCACTAATGGTCCAGAGAGAAATGAGAGATGCGGGTGTTGTGTCTGCGTGTGCCGGACGGTGTTGTGGCTCCTGGTGTGAAAGTGCAGTGGTGTGAGCAGTGGAGTTGTTGAGCTCTGCACTGCTGTAACGGCTGCGATGCTGCAGGCAAAACAGAGGCTTTGTTTAAACACCTGCCTCTCCGGCCACAGGTGCTGCAGATCAACCCCCCTCCCTCAGTTACATACACACATCTCTCACACTCTCTTTCTGTTCAATCTTTCTCTGACCATCTTTGCTTTTTTCTCCCCCTCTCTTTCTCGTGTTCTGTTACACACATCCCCCACTCTCTCTCTCTCTCTCTCTCTCTCTCTCTCTCTCTCTCCCCCCGTCATTCAATCT
This sequence comes from Hemigrammopetersius urotaenia, assembly GCA_037974485.1. NCBI lineage: Eukaryota > Metazoa > Chordata > Actinopteri > Characiformes > Alestidae > Hemigrammopetersius > Hemigrammopetersius urotaenia. The sequence continues at coordinate 4,833,317 of JBBPDC010000038.1, forward strand.
GTCACACTCTTTTTCTTCCTTTTTCTCACACTTTACTGCTCCCTTTCTGTTACACACACTCCCTCCCTATCTCCCTCTCTCCTCCCCTCCTCTCTCCCCCCTCTGTTTTTAACTCTCCTTCACGTTACCTGTTTCTGTCCATATATATTTTGTCTTACTCTCAACCTTCCCTTATGTCTTTCCCCTCTCTCATTTCATCTTTTCCCTCTCTTCATCATGCTGTGGCCCTCTGGCACCTCTCTCTGGAGATTCACACTCATTACATCTTCAGAGTGGATGGTGACCACTAACTTCTGGATTTACACAAACCCACAGGGAGGGCTCAGATGTTAGAATGGACTTTCTCACATCTCACTTTCTCACATCTCAGTTCATGTGAAAGTCAATATGTTCAGGCATGTGGGTTTTGTATTTGTGTGTCTGGGTTATCGGCCATTGCTGGCTTTACTGGAACAGAATAAATATATATAAAATAGTAAGAGACTAAAAAAGAAAATAAAAGAGGATTAAATATGCATATATTTAAAAGAAGGAGAATAGTGCAGCTTTTAGCAGCTTTTTAAAGTTGGCTATAACAGATCTGATTGTAATAAGTGATAGAATAGTGACTACATGCCATTTCACCATGTTTAGTTTGAGCTCTTTTGAGGGATAAGTGTGGATGATCATAAGCATGGAATAACTTGTGGCTCTACTCTTTTTTACCTTACACATGATTAAGTTGTTTCTTTTTTCTGCATAGATTTCTAAAAGATTATATTATTATAAGCTAGTTTGTAATGCTGTAATAATTTTTTATTGTGAATTCTGCATCCTCAGGCGGACCTGAACTGCAACCTCCAAGAGGATTCCGGTGCATTCTACGGAGTGACCAGTCAGTATGAGAGTCCAGACAACATGACCATTACCTGTTCCACCAAAGTGTGTTCTTTTGGAAAGCAGGTGGTGGAGAAAGTGGAGGTGAGAAACGAAAGCCTTGTTCAGAGCAGGGCGTTCAAATGAGGCCGTTAATGGAAGTTCTTGACTCGAATAATGTGAAATCATTAATAATTATTAATAAAAGTCATAGGGTGGTGGTGGTCTAGTGGGTAGGATACCTGGCTCTGGACCAAGAGGTCATGGGTTTGAATCCTACCTTCAGCAAACCACCATTAGGGACCTGAGCAAGAGCCTTAACCCCAAGATGCTCCAGGGAGACTGCCCCCTGTAGTTTGGGAATGGAAGTCACTGTGGATAAAAGCATCTGCTAAATGCTGTAAATGTAAATAAAGCCAGTAATTACATTTAATGCTTGTTAGTGCTCACAAACTTTTACTTATTTTCAACCATGTTAGAGCTGTTGGGTGAAGAGGGTTTTGAGATGTCATAATCTTGGTAGAATTTTTGTAAAGGCATGTTTCAGTCATTATCAGTCATTCAAATCTGCTCTCTCCACCCCCACCACCACCCCCCCACCCCCCCCTCAGACGGAGTACGCCCGCTTTGAGAACGGCCGGTTTGTGTATAAAATAAACCGCTCGCCCATGTGTGAATACATGATCAACTTTATCCACAAGCTCAAGCACCTACCAGAGAAGTACATGATGAACAGTGTTCTGGAGAACTTCACCATCCTGCTGGTACGTCCAGACCTCATTCCTGCAAGTTAAAAGGCCCATTTCTTTAAAAAGTGAAATTTCCTAACTTTTTAAAATTAGTTTTTGTAAATAACAAATGTATGATTCACTGTGTAAATATTGTTACATTTTTAATAACAATGTTAGATAAAAGAACTAGCCAGTTGGGATGTCACAAAGACAGACTGTTTAATTTTAGTGGGATGTAAAGATGAATTGTTTATAGTACATAAAATAGTTGTTCTAAGTTCTAAGGAACTTTTAGGGGGAAAATGTAGAATGAATCCCTACTGAAGTAAGTAGTATACCGTAGTAGTGGTAGGTACATTTTGCTTTTGATGATGATATTCTGAGAGAATTATGTATATCATCGTTTATCTGGGCAGTAAGCATGAGATTAGACATTAGAACAAAATAAAAAATACATTCTGGTCACCAGTAGTTACCATTCAGCACCTAGTTGATCCAAAGAGTCCCTAATTAAACTGAATCTGGGGCTGTTGATGGAACTAAAAAACCCTTGTGAACGCACCAGGAAGTCAAAAACTAAAACTAACGTCTAACTGTATTTGTTCTATGTATTAATGTTTCACTTTACATTTACATATAGTATATATGCATTCATGTTTGCTCTTGTTTTATAGTGTTTTCACTATCAAAAGCACACTTACCTGTATATATTCACAATGCTCATACATACTCAAACATATTCATAAATATATTCATATATATTTTTGCATACACACAAATGTCCATATTTATGTTTTTGTATTATTTGTACAGTGCACTTTTTTTTATACCATACTGTTGTATAGTTTTATTCTGTTGTTTCTTATTCTGTCCACTTTCTGCTGTAACAACACAAATTTCTCACGTGTGGGACTACTAAAGGTGTATCTTACTGCCCAGACTAATAGTTTGCAATACTCGGCTGTCTGAGTATGGTACTGTGTGTTAGAAAGAAAGGGAGACTGATAGAATAACCATTAACACTCTTCTTCCCGTTGCAGGTGGTCACAAACAGAGAAACCCAGGAGACGCTGCTGTGTATGGCCTGTGTGTTTGAGGTATCAAACAGTGAGCACGGCGCTCAGCATCACATCTACAGACTGGTCAAAGATTGAGACGCCTTCACTCTCTCTCTCGCTCTCTTTGTCTCTCATATACACACACACACACACACACACAATCCACTAAGGACACTCAGCTGGCTGCTGCCTTGCTCTGTCAGAGAGTTGGAGCCCAGCACTATCTCTGTCCACAGAGATGCAACGTGTCGTGGTTTCAGACAGGCTCAGAGTCTTTGGACTGACTGAGTGACAAAACAAAAAAGAAAAGCTCATCTGAAGTGGCTGTGCCTCTGGACTTAAATACACAACATCCGGTATGCTGTTGTTACATCTGGATGGGACTGTTATCAATGACATTATTATTATTGTTTGTGTTCTGTGTTTTCTGAATCTACACGGGTGTGAGTGATGGTAAAATGGAGGTACGATTTTGTTACTTTATCATTTAACTCTGATATTCTTTTTGTCACTGAATTTTCTTTCTATAAACATGTATTTCTTAGTACAACAACATGCCCCTCAGATAATCAAAAATCTATAACAGCATTTCATATTTCCTCTCTTAAATATTTTAGCCATGTTTAGGGACTTAAAGCATAATCTTAAACACTGTAATATTTAATACCACCCAGTAAGACTGTGGGCCCATTTTAAGATGGATTAAGTACCAGAACACTAATGTTTAGACACAGAGCAACTAGAAGTGGACTCAGAAATGAAAATGTTTGTGAATAATTAACTGCCATAAATGTTACATGTTTTAATGATACTAATGCAAACAAGCATCCAAACGGGCAGATAAAGGCTGTGGTTTCACTTTAAATGCATTGTTGTGAAATGAGGCTGTTTTTGAGGCCCGTTTTGATCTGTGCTCAGAGCCTCAGCTGTCCTGCACTACATCATCAGCTACTTATCAGGCTCTTCTTGGACTAAATGAGGTGGAATTGACCATTAGAAGCTACAGTTAACTGTGATACTGAATTCAGTTGAATTTTTTATTACCTAAACACAACTGCATGTGTGTAAGTAATACTGAGCTGTTTTATACAAAATCGATCAGCGTTGGCATACTATCATGATTTGCAAAAAAGAAAACACCCTTTACATTTTGAATATTAATATAATTCAGCAAACAATTACACCAATTACTCAACTTCTAAGGGTTAAAGCAGGTTGGTGGACTGAATGGACTCTCAGATATTTTCCCCCCATTGCCTGTATCTTGGTGTTGAGCCATTACACATCAGTTTATCCCTTTTTCTCCAGAAAAAGCTGTGAATTTTCTCCTGACGTTGGGAAAAAAGCACATAACTGGAAAGAAATAGACACAGCAACATAGCCAAAGTTAGTCTATGGTGCCTTAGACTTTTTAATGCAAAATCTGCTCAAGTTCTATTCTGGAGAAGGAAATATATATCTATATATATCTATATAAACCCATCTTGTTGTACAAAATGGTGATGGGTGCATAATGTCTTTCTATCAGGCTCAGTTGCGCACAGTATGTCAGTAATATTGCCTTTTCAGTAGTACACCAAAAAATATTGCATCATCAATTCAGTGCAGCTCACGTGTCCCATCGCATGTTCTGCACCATGAAAGTGCCTTTAGTAAGGACTTTTCCAGCTTAAACAAGGAGGGTATTGAAAAAAAATGGAAGCAGCCCAGGCCAAGGGAACATCTAGTGCTATAAAAAAAGAAAAGTATCTAGAAATAAGGCAGAGTATATTCTAATTGGACTGACCAGCATGGAAAAATTTTAAAACACTAGGAGTTTGAAGGTTGTATGGTTTTGCTGGTTGAAGGTATCTGTTTTGGTGGATGTGAGTTTAGGATTTAACTAGATGACTCCTCTCCTATTACCATCCATTAATGCTCCACATGGTCTTAGATTGTTCGTCTGTTTCTATGGTGATCACTGTCCCATGACTTCAGCCCTCCAGTGGGCAGTAACTCAGAGGTTTGATCATTTTTCTGCATACCGGTTGTAGCAATTCTAGTGAGGCTTTTAATGTCAGATCAAGTCGTTTTCCTGATGATTATATAACTCCTTTTTTCAGACACCGAGACATGACAGTGTGTTTGTGAAGCATTTCCTTTTACTGATTTTGAAAACACTGGTCATCGTGACTGCCTGAGTCTCCTTTAAGCAGGACTGTTAATGTTTTACAACCTGACGCTGTCTGCCATTACCATGCGATACAGTCGAACATCATTTTAATGGACGTTTCCTGAAGCTCCATCAAAACATATTTATTATAGAAGTCAATGGGCAGTTGCTGAGTTCTGTGAATAAATGACTGAAATACATGAAGACTTTTTAAAGCCTTTATACTCAGTTTGGGTTTCAGAATGGGACAGATGTGAGGGTCCCACCAAAGTTGTTCTCAAGAGGTTTTTTAATTTTGAACACGGAAAAAAAAAACGGATTTGTGGTTACTTTTAGGACTTTCACTGAAAACATCATCCATGGTTTTCATAAACATTTACTGATGGAATTCAGTAGGGCTGATAATAGCTGTAATTTGTTTTGGGTTCTTTTTTTATTTTCCTTTCCTTTTTGTCAGCGTGAATGCTTTAGTTTTCCAGTTTTACTGCGGTGGGAAGCCCTCTGAGGCCAAACAGCATCACTACAGTATTCTCAGTACATTTATTCCTAATGTTGGTTTAATGTTTAGATGGGAGCTTGGGCAAACTTCACAGGGGCAGTTTTCACTAATAAGATTTTTTAACGCACTGAAGCTTTGATGGGCTTTTACTAAACACTCAGGCATGAAGGAAACAAGGAGGAAGAAAAAAAAACCCCAACCAATTCAACCTGGCACTTCTGAAGAAGACAACTCTGAACCAAAGTCCATCACTGACCCCCACAGGGCAATGCATAGAGGAGGAGGACTATTTCATCTTGGATCTAAGGAAGCCGTGAACGTACTACAAACAGCCATGAGTTCTAATGTGAACGAAACGACAGCGTTAATGTTGATGTTTGTTCTCAGTAAAGCCTTTTGTTTTGATGTTATATATTTTTGAACTAAAAATCTTTCACTTGAAGTGAAAAGGCCTTGGGCTTGGTCGCCCCCCTCTGGTACAAATGGAAACTGTCATTTTACTGAATGTCACTGAAACATATCTGGTTTATAAACTGACAAATCAATATTAGCCAATAATCATTTTGCCCTGTTTAATTGACTCATCAAAATCCTTTGTCCCAGACCTAGAATAGAATACCATCGGCCCACTGACTTCTGTTATAAATTGTGTGACTTGGTTTTCTGTTTACTGTGTTTGTGGAAATGGGTTGACTGTATTACCTGTGGTAACTGGTTGTGCAGGAGGTTGAAAAACACTAATGTGTTCCTTTAAAGCACTAATGGTTTTGCTGTTTGTAACTACGTATGAACAGTGGTCAGTGTGCTGGAAGTCCATGTGTTCAGTGACAGTAGAGCATAAGTACACCAGGTGTGTATTATGTTCCTGATCTCAGTGTGTGTGTGTGTGTGTGTGTGTGTGTGTGTGTGTGTGTGTGTGTAGAACAGAGATACAGTAGACAAACTATGAGCAACAACTAACACCAGCACTACTGAAACATGCCCCAAGCTGTTCAGAACTGTGTCCTCTGCACGCAACGCCCGGCCCTGTTCACCAAATATAATGGGAAATGATGCAGAGTAGGGCTAGAGGAAAATCAGCCTGACATCATATTTCAGTGGCTTGTCGGTGTCAAGCTCCGTTTTTGTCTGTTTGTCACCATGTAGGTACTGGTACCTTTTAGTGTGTGATCGCCGAAATGTGGTTGGGTTCTTGTCTTTGTTTTTTTTAAGATGGGAAATGTATGTAAAATAAAATTGTCTCTTGATTCTTCTGTACAGGTGTTGCTTAAATTTTTGTTCTCTTTAAGATGAAGGGATGGCACAGAATAATGAAAGTAAACTGTGTGTTCGTTTGGTACCGCAAATAGTTATTTTGGCTTTCTTTTTTTTTTTCAACATTTTATCGAATAAAGATAATTTGACATTTTTGTTGAAAGATGTTTTTGTTTTGGGGTGTTTTTCCAAGAGTTATGTTATACATAAAACTTATTACCCTGGACAAATATTGACGCCTTTAAAAACCCAGTCATGTTGACGTCCGCATTTTAGGCTGCTTATAATTGTAATGAAACACAGACCATCTCAAGCATGCGTTCAGTTTCATTAGATTAGTTAATCTGTTCACTCTTTGATACCTCGGGAATTACAGGCCATACCACTGGCACTTTTGATGCTTTCCACTAAAATTGTGCATCTATTTCTTTAAATATATTCTCTGATTTTTTAAATAAACAATTTAAGTAACGTCTCACTGAAGACCAGCAGTCATACATGACAAACTTTTCATGAAACCTGACACCTGACTGCAGAAAGGTTTATAAGGACTTTTTCCACTCAGGATCCATTGGTACAGGGGCGTAGCAACCGGGGGGACACTCCCAGAGGATTTACATTTACGGCATTTATCAAATGCTTTTATCCAAAGTGACTTCCATTCGCTAATTACAGAGGATAGTCTCCCTGGAGCAACTTGGGGTTAAGGGTCTTACTCAGGTACCCAGTGGTGGTATGCTGAAGGTAGGATTCAAACCCATAACCTCTTGGTCCAAGTATCCTACCTACTAGACCATCACCACCCACCACTCATCTCCCATCTCTGTTGGAAGTGCTGTCATTACTCCCACACCAAAAACACAAAATCTAGGTTCTGGTAGATGAGGAGCTCTTATTTTCACCTCACATTAACAGTCTGTCCTGAATTTGAAGGTAATTTCTTTAAAGCTGGTCATCAATACAGCAAAATTCTCACACACACTGGGTTCCTGTGGTTCTCCATTAGACTAAAAACTCCAATGCTTGCCTGCAAACCACTGATCCGACAATGAGCCACAACTCAACCTCTTAAATAGCATCAGGAGCTCGACACTCTTCTCAACAGTTAAAGACTTGCATGCAGACTTTTCTCAGCTTTGGCGCCAAATATTTGGAAAGAATGTCCTCTGAACATTAAAACTGCTTAGACCCTCATTGTCTTCTAAGCAAAGACCCTCCTCTTCACTGAGCACTGAGGAGAACAACTACATCTTCAAGTCTTAACTAAGAAATAAACTCCACAGATAAAACAACTGCCTTCTGTGTGTGTGTGTGTGTGATCTGGGCCCTGGTGGAGCCCTCCGTTATTGATACGTACTTGTGCTGCTCAAAGTGGTCACAAGATGGAGCTCCAATTGAAAACTTGGCACCACACCCAGTCAAAAGGTTTTCTACATTGGTGTTATTTAATGTTGACTAAAATACACTCAAAATTCTTTGCTAACAAATACATTTATAACCTTCTCGCCATTTGAAAATATTTATTCAAGACTACACAACAGAAGACTACACTAGCCTGTTATATTTATTCATCACTACTGACCTACAAAAACACCTAATACAATTATAATGTGGATCAGCAAACAACTGTTAGATATTTAAGGAGCTATTAAGTGCTTAAGTTAAAGGACGGTCTAGAATTTGACTCTGCATCACCAACAACCAGTTAATAGGAGTCAGACCTGCACTGTTACCGATTCTTTTAACTATATAGGAACTATATATTGTTTTATTTCACATATTTTCATTTATAGTTTTTGTTATAATCACTCAACAACTTTCCAGTGTTTAACAGAAATAAAAATCTGCAGTTCATGAAATAAATGAATAAGTCGCAGAAACCCGAGGAGTGTAAAAACTTTTGACCGGGTAGTGCACAAAGACTAGGATTCAAACCCATGACCTTCTGATCTATCCAACCACCACATGCGCCAGTTCATATGAAAACAGAGAAGCTGTCTGAATAAGAAGTAGAGTTTTAATCCACTCATGTTTGATCTATTATTTTCAGGGAGTTTCTTTCCCACCCGTATCCCGCCACACTTCGTCTGTACTGATCGTCCCATGTCAGAAAACGGGTGGAGGATAAAAAATTTTTATAAAATCTTTGTGGTCCCGTGACTCAGAGGGGGCGTGTCTCGTGCTCTGTTCAAAGACTGAGGTGCGGGAGGCTCGCGCGCAGTCAGAGCTGGAGCTGCAGGCGCGTGGAACACGCACATGGAATAAAGACGCGCTGGAGTTTAATGGGATTTTTTTTTCATTCAAATTTTTGTCTAAAATGCGCGCGGACTGTGTAAATCAATTGCTTTTGTGGATAAGATGCTCGTGAACAAGCTGCGTAAAGGGGTCGCGAGCGGGACGTGAGTCAGGACTTGATGGTGCTGATGGAGCGAGGCGAGTGTGTGTCGGACAGGGTGGAGCGTGTGTCGGAGCGCGGGGAAAGTGTCTCGGACAAGGAGGAGTGTGTGTCGGAGGACTGTAAGGTGTCCGTGTGGGTTTGTCGCGAGGAGAAGCTCGTGTCCGGCCTCTCGAGGCGCACGACATGTGCGGACGTGGTGCGCGCGCTCCTGGAGGACCAGCGTTCCGCCGCGTCCCCGCGCGCCTACTGCATCGTGGAGAAGTGGCGCGGCTACGAGCGCGCCCTGCCCGCACGTACCCGCCTCCTGCGCCTGTGGAACGCGTGGGGCCGCGAGCGCGAATACGTGCGCTTCATGCTGGTGCGGAGTGACGCGTCCGTGCCGAACGGCGGCGCGCGTAGCGCCGAGGCCCGCGTGGTGTCCAGCGCCGGAAGCCGGGAGCGCGCACCGGAGCGCGAGATCGCCACATGCTCGCGAGAGAAGCAGAGGCGCGTGGTGCGCAAAGCCTTCAGGAAGCTGGAGAGGATGAAGCAGAGCAGAGGGAGGAGAGAGGAAGAGGAGAATGAGGACGAGGATGAGGATGAGGCGGAGGAAAAGTGCCGCACATCCCGGGACAGGACCTCAGCTGAGAGGATGGAGACACTCGTGCACCTGGTGGTGTCCCAGGACCACACCATCCGCCAGCAGCTGGAGCGGCTCCACGATCTGGATGGGGAGATCGAGAGGTACGAGGCCAAGGTTCACCTGGACCGCGTCCGGATACACGGGGTCAACTATGTGCAGGACACGTACCTGGCCGAGAGCAGCTTGGACGAGCAGGACGCGGCGACGGTGGCGGCGGAGAAGGAGGTGGAGCGGTATGAGGAGTACGCTGCGCGGTGGGACAAGGTCATCAAACTCCATGAGGAGCTGGCCGAGCGCGAGGCCCTGCTGGACCGGCTCACGGGACAAATTGAGGAGGAGCTCAACCACAGGTGGATGCGGCGGCGACGAGAGGAGCTGAAGGAAAGGGATGCAGGAGGCGGGTCCGAGGCACCCCCGGTGACGGTCCCTCAAGTGGAGGCTCCGCCACTGGAAGAGGAAGAACGGATCAAGACCCAGCTGGACACCAGCCTGTACATCGGGCTCAGACTCAACACGGATTTAGAGGCCATCAAGAGCGACCTGAACATGAGCCGCGAGCTCTGGGAGGCCAGGGACAAGGAGCTCAGGGACCTGCTGGAGAAGGTGGACTCTCTGACCGAGGGCGGCGAGGAGGAGGAGCAGGAGGGTGAAGGGGACACTTCATTCACTCCTGTCGTCCAGCCTGCTGCTGAAAAGAGTGCCGGCTGGGTCGAGGAGGCCAGGGGACTTTCCAAGAGCTGCGGCGGAAACGATGACGACTCGGACACGGGGCTGAGCTCCATGCACAGCCAAGACTCAGACAACCCACCTGTGTGTGAGTCACTGGTGTGACATGCAAATAAAGGACGGAGTTGGGGTGAACAATACAGACAAAAATATCATCGCTGCATGTCACATTTAGGGATATTTCCACCTTTGATGGAACATTATTACTGAGCAGCCTTCATTATTGTGACTAGTAATGTTTTACTGAGATCAGAAGTACATCTGTGATTGGTCAGGATCCAACAAATTCATGTGTAGCGATATTTTATGGGACACAGCTATAGATTAGCCTGTGCTACTGTGACCAGAGTTGCGGTCAGGATGTGCTTGGGTGGATCATTCATCTGCATATTCCAGCTTTCAGTATCAGCATCAGTATCAGTAAAAGCTAATATCACAATTACACTCCATAACCGATATATTGTGCAGCCCTAGGAGGCACTCAGGGAATATTATGCCTCAAAGGACATTATGAATTATCTCTTTAAGAGAGACTCACGTGTGAAATGTGTACATCGTTAAATCTTTAACATACTTGCCTCTAACTTAAGCCCCTGGAATCTGCTTCTAAGGTGCAATTCACCAAATAGTTACTAATTAACCAGCGTGCATGGGACTGTGCTGCATTCCTAGGCTTAAGCTGATAGGCTTATAACTGTTTTTGTTTTCTATAGAGCCTGTTATACACAGACTACACTGCAGAAAAGGATCCTGGCAGGCAAACATGTCTTAGATCTAGTCCGTAAGAGTCATTTCGCTTTGTGAGATTGTTGTACGAATATTGTAAGATTATTCAAAATTACTATCAATGGCAAGATGCTTTTACTGTTTATAGTAAAATAATGGACAAAAGGACTTAAAATGACTTAAAACAAGCTAATTAAAATCATGTTAAATTAAATAAACAGAAATGAAAGGTAAAAATTGTTACATTTTGAAATGAAAAGACACTTTTCTGCACATTTTAGAGCACAATTGACATTTATTCATTATTAGAAAAAGCATAAAATATACTTGCACAGGCCACATTTTATGTTAAAGTCACAGTAGTATTGCATTAAATGTGCAGAAGTGTGTAATGGATGAAAATCAACAAAACATGTTATATGACCGGGGGTGTCCAAACTTCTGCCTGTCATTTACTCTGCCAGGGTTTTTGCAGGGTATAAAGACTGTTGCTCTGTGAATGATGTCGCTGTAACACTGAATTAGGTCTATTTATTGTAGAAAACCGACCACACTGTTCCACAGAAATGTAGCGAAGACCTTCATGCTAGATGTGTGATCTCACCATGTTGTGGAATTAAACTGACGTTCACTGAACTGTGTTCCTGTGTGGAGAATCAGACCTTTGGGTTCAGAACTTTACCTCCTGAAGGGTTTAGAGCAGTCCAGCTCCAGACAACGGTCAGAATCGAGCTCAGCCATAACTCACAGACAGCGAGGCGTGAAGTGGTGTATGATGAAGAACTGCCCTAAAAGCACACCTTTAGAGAACGGTTTCGTGCTGCATTTTAAAGTAAGACTGGTCTGACGAACCGCAGACGCGAAGGAATTTGGCACTGAGAGATTTCCTTTATCCCTGTAATGCCCTCTCATTTTCCTGTCATGGGCTTTGACAAACCACTCAAAGCTCAACATTGTTTGTTGTTCACTGGAAAAACACAGCTTGAAGGTTTTCCCAAGTCAGAGATAATCCCACAATTAGGCGCATAATAGCTGCGAAGGCTACCGATGCACACAGGTCCTGCTCTGCAGGCCGCATGGTGAACTGAAGCCTCCTCAGAAATGCTGCTAATGGTGTAGAAAAACAAGTACGGCCCAGTTGAGTGGCCAGAAAATTGGGTTATGTTCAGGTTCTCCCCACTCGTTTCCATAAATTCTCAATCACTAGGCCTTTCCAGCCAGATGACAAGATGACAAGACATTTCTATTCATGTTTTTAATGTTTATAGAGAAATGATCTTGTATTGGCAAACCAAAAACAAGTTAAATAGTAAACAAAAGGATAAATTCTTTACACAACAAGACCATGAACTTATAAATGATACGATACAGAACGTTGTAATCAGGGTTTGACATGAAAATGTAGCTTACAAACAAAAGACCAGTCATCGTTTTCAGCGGCTGAAAACTTTAGTGTTTATAACCTGTAATGGTGTGTGAAAACAAATAAGACACAGTCAGCAAAACGGCATAAAGAAAATGTTCAGGTTCTCCTCACTCATTTCCATGAACTGGCTTTTTCAGCCTGATGACAAGATGCAATAAATGTCTGTTAATATCTAGGAGCCTGTATTGTTTATAGGGAAATTATTCTGTATTGGCATAGCATTTGCCTGTATCAAGAAATTTTTAAATCGACAGAAGGACAGTATATCTATATACAATTGCTTAGTCAAAAATGTTTTAGTCAAAATGTTTTAAAATGTGGTAAATGATATAATTCAGAACATTGTCATCAGGGTATGACATGAACATTTAGCCTCCAAAGAAAACATCAGCCTGTAATAATGAAACTGTACTGGAGCTTTTTGTTATTAGATGACAAGTTCATCCGAATTGATGCAGATTGATTTTGGGATAGAAAAGGAACTCTAACAGAGTCCAGTCCGATTTAGCTTCTCTATATGTGTGTTCCTTTCTTCAGGCAGGATGGGACAGAAACAGGTCGATGCTGACATTTTATGATAAAGGCATTTCCAAGGTGTCCATCTGCGCACTCGTGTTCAGATTTTGTTAGGTCAGTTTATGCTAGAGTCTAATTTCACACTATCTGCAAAAAGCTCTGCTCACAGCAGCCAAACGCTAAAAGTTGCAACAAAAATACTGTTAAACCTCCCATCTCCATCAGAACTGCCTTCAAAAGCCCATTGTGATGGATACTCACGCAATACTTTGTCCAATCTGAAATTGCATACTACTTGAGTAGGTACTACATTTGAATTAGAACGTACTGCTCTACCTTTAAAACAGTACGTTCTATTCAGTATGAATGAGGGCAGTATGAATGGAATTCGGACGCACTACATCGTGTGTCGTCACAACAGCGCGTTATGTTTTACCTTTACAGAGGGCATTTTCTCACAAGTGTAATTTAACCACAATGAACGTGTAATTTAACGTTTT
>JBBPDC010000038.1:4862858-4877057 GCA_037974485.1 Hemigrammopetersius urotaenia
ACACACTCTGTGAAAAGGCCTTGGGCTTTGTCACTCACCTCAGGCATAAATGGAAATCGTCTTACTGTAAAGTACTTTTGTGATTTTGCAATTTCAGTCATATTCAGTGTTTTTTTTCTCTTTTTTCCCCCCAGTGTCTTCCTGGCAGCGGGACTATCATTATTTTTCTGTGAGTTTAGGGCCTGCCTGCATGTCTGGAGGTGAAGGCTGTCACTGAGGACTGGACGCTAAGGTATGTACCCTTGGCAGCAGAATGCAAACCTCACACACATTTAGCTCGTTGTACACACTGAGTTATGAGCTTACATAATCACCATATAACATTGAAAAAAATATAAACAAACACAGAAGCAGAAAAGCAACTCTTGTGATTAAAACGTATTGAATGAAGTTGTCTTGGGGACTTCTCCTTGATGTGGCATTATTACATTAAATATAAACCTGATTTAATATAAAGAATTATTGATGAGCGATACCAGCTACTAGAAAAAAAAAACAAAAATTCTGATAAAATACTGTTATAGCATATTGAAACAGCACTTTCCTGCCATACATCTGGACCTTTTCTACTCTTATATCATGCTGACCTTTTCTTTGACACAGCTTTGTCTTTCCTTAAGCCCCAAAATGTCCCCCTCAAAACATTCCATCAATGAAAAAGGACAGTGATTGTAACTATATGATTGAACGCTAAAAAATGCATGAATCAAGTTTAATAGAAATAGGTTTAATACAGGCATGTTCCACCTTCCCTCTGTTTGAAAGGAATGACCACTGCTTTTCACTCTGAAGCTAAAAGGCATTTTTAGATGGCTTGGTTGGTGCAAAATTTAGGATACAGGGGTGGAATTAAGCCATGATATGTTTGTTGGACTGCGGTGGGCTGGCGCCCCACCCAGGGTGAGTCCCTGCCTCGCGTCTGTAGCCCCGGGATTGGCTCCGGGCACCCGCGACCATAGTAAAGGTTACAGAAAATGAATGATTGAAGTTTGATGTATCATTCAAATATGTAAGCATGAGTACCCAAGTATCGCTCTCTGGTGAGGACAACGCTAAATCCAGCAGCTCAGATCTACACAACTGTTTATTGGGGAGTTCTGGCTTCTCCCTCCACCTCCCTCCTGGTCCTGCTCACATTCAGACATGCCTGTTTCTCCCATTTTAAAACCCCATCAGTATACGATTAATATTAAGACATTTACAGATACATTATTATGGCTTCTACAACATTCATATTCTTTGATACCCACTGAATTAGGAGTGTACTGTGATTCTGCTGGTACGAGAGAGATCGCAGTCCTGGGTTTGTTTAGACTGGCCGAGTTGAGGTTGGTCTTCGAGGCGACTGTGAGAAGAGGCAGGAGAAGGTGGTTAAAGCACTGCTGACTCATTTAAGCGCTGTGTGTTAACAAGCTTATCCAGATGACCTACATTTCCGGAGCCGTTGCTTTTTACCTTCTCTCCATCTGACCAAAATTCACCGTGGCCTTATTTCCGCACCGCTAATGTACCGCGTCTCCTGTCAGCAGAAAATATAATGATGGATAATTTCAGCCACACATCCTCTCCACTCTCATCCTTTTATTCTCCATCTGTTCTTATTTACAGCAGGCCTAAAATCAGAAGTACTTTTTCAAAAGCACCTTTTTCCACTTTGTTGTCTGGTGAAGCTCATTATATCGCAGGAGAGTAAAAAGATAGAGTTACACAT
Source organism: Hemigrammopetersius urotaenia (assembly GCA_037974485.1). Taxonomy (NCBI): domain Eukaryota; kingdom Metazoa; phylum Chordata; class Actinopteri; order Characiformes; family Alestidae; genus Hemigrammopetersius; species Hemigrammopetersius urotaenia. The sequence goes on from JBBPDC010000038.1 coordinate 4,864,570, forward strand.
GTTTTCACGGATGTCTCTAGAGATCATGAGTCCTAGAAATGGATGACTCAAGAGATCATGGGTCCTAGATCCAGCCCAGTGATTATTCTGCAGCCTTGCTTTGAGTATTTCCTGTAAGTATTTACCACACACAGCTACAGCTAGGATGACTTGTTTGTCCTGCTTAGTCAGTTCAGATGACTTATTGGTGTTTATCTTTTTGATGATGATAAAAGCTAATGATAAACTGGGAGCACTTTGAAGTGTATGAAGCTTATGTGAGGCCTGAGCCTCATTTGGCATTTGCCCAGGAAAGTGTCCGATTCTTCATAAATCATCAGCTTTGGTCCACAAACCCAGACATGCTTTAATGACTAAAGGCTAGGGGTGTAATGGTACACAGACTTCGGTATGTACCACGGTTTTGGGGTCATGGTTCTGTACGGTTCATGATAAAGCTTATTTTATTCAGTTTGTTTTTGCTTATTTTAAATAAACAGCAGTGTATCAACCAGTAAACACACACACCTGCTGCCTTACACATACATGAAAATATGAGCAAAAGTGTTACGCCAGTAGGTGGCACTATTGCACCACACTACGACCCAGGTTTATGATTTACTTGCGCTTTTTGGTCCCTCTGTGATTCCGTATAACTTCAATCACGTCTTCTCCATCGTACCGTGTATTCTCCGAAAGACACCATGTACCGTGACGGTTCGGTACGAATACATGCACCGTTACAGCCCTACTAAAGGCTTACCAGTGTGAGAAATTAATGATGAGGGGTTTCAACCAGGACCACTGTATTTGGATGAAAATCTAATTTCTGAGTGAAAATCTCACCAGTATAGGGTCAGTATTTGTTTCGCATTATAGTTAACACGCATTTCCAACAGTTTTGCTGGAAATGTTGAGTTAGTATAACATTTGGCTGTACTAAGATTATCCGATATTCAATTTTTTAGCTCCTCAATTTAAGAATCAGTGATTGTCTATAGGCAAGAAGCACTGTCTGCTGTAGAAGGTGCTCGTCTTAGACCTCTGCTGAATCTTGTGGGGGGGGCTGAAAGTGTTACGTGAAGTGTCTGATGTCTGAAACCCCAGCATCATCTAGACTGACTGCAAGGTAGCGAGCTAGTAGGGGAGAAATAGGTCACTGGAGAATCTAATTACAAGGCGAGCGGCGGCCTGGAGAGCTTTAGCACTGGTCCGATTCTGACAGCAGGAGGTAACCTGAGGTCTATTGCTGTTCACACATCTTATTTTAGGCCCGAGGAAAAAGTGCAGCCGTGTAACAGCATTAGCTCCTAATGCACAATGAAAAGAAGACCTGCCTTTGACAGTGTCATGCGCTGTTAAAATGCTTTTAAAACATAATTGTGACAAGCGTGAGGTTAACAAGGTAAGAGGTATTAAGCAAAGCAAGTGAGATCAGAGGCGGTGTAATTGAGTTTGGTAATATACAGAGTCTCTAATGCTACACTCTTTGTATACTAATGTGATGAACTGTTTCTTAACCCTCAGAACGCGAGCAGCACAGATCTGTCCCGGAAACTGTTGTCACACAGCCAAACTGCTCCTTATGTGTTTGTTCTCCCGGGTTAATGCTGGTGCTCGAGGTGTCAGACGTCATGCGGAGCTCTGTTTCATGTTTCTAAGTTAATTTAATTTTAAATTACATTAATTATGTAGCAATAAAAACCACTGCTGGGGTTTTAAAAATGGCTTCACGCCCATAAAGAACAAAAAGGAACAGATTTATATTAGGTCTTAAATGGAAAAAACACAAGATCTTTGGACCAGGGAGGACTTTCAGGGTAGTCTCCTTTTCAGGGTAGCCTCACAGAGTAGAGTGGCCAATTCATGGATGTTACTTTTCACGAAGAGTCTTTTTTCACGAGTGTTTTTCACACCTCAGTGTTTGAAAAAGGTTCTTGGTTTTTGTTACACCGTGTGCTTTAGACTGTGCACATTAATAAATCGCAGCTGCTGTTTCATTATCATCAGGTGTCTTTGCTCACCTGTCCTCTTAAATCCCCCCCCACTCTCTCTTCCCCTCTCTCTCTCTCCAAGTGAAGTTTTAGCGGTTACGGATTTGGCCCTGTGATCAGAAGGTCATGGGTTCAAATCCCAGGACTACTAGTGGCACCTCAGAGGTTCCCTGAACAAGGTACCATCCCCAAATACTGCTCCCCAGGCGCTGTGTTCCTGGCTGCCTGCTTTACTTGTAGAATGGGTCAATAAATATGGAAAAAAGGGTTTTTTGCTGTTCATCTCTTTTGGTTGGACCTTTTTTATAGCTGTTATTTTGGTCCAGGTCTCACTGAAAAATCCAATGGTCCTGAACCGTCAGCGCAAGTGTGAAAGCACCTTGTATCTTCCATCTGAGAAATCCTGAAAAGTGTGGTCTCTGCCATTTTAGTGTCTGTAGCAGAAGGCGTGTGGATCTGTTGACTGTTTGGACTTTGGTTCTTGAATCTTTGAGTTCAAATCCAGGCTTTGAGTTTAAATCCTTAAATCCAAATTGTAACATCCAAAGGAGAAAAACCTCTTACTTTAAAGTAGTGTACAAGCTTCAGATGTCTGAGTTAATCCAGCATGGCAAACATCCAACTTTGAGTGTGTGTTACAAGGCGTCTGTGTTATTACACAGCTTTGTAATGGCATGCCTTGCTGCCACATAATCACGATTTTGGTCATTTTAGCTTAAACAAACTTACAAGTCAAACGTTTTTGTTATCTTTATACCAGAAGTGGCCAAAGTCTTTCCTATGAAGAACCAAAAAAACATCTGGATGAAAAAAATAAATGCTGGCCCAAAATAAACATACAGTGGAGGAAATAATTATTTGACCCCTCGCTGATTTTGTAAGTTTATCCAATGACGAAGCAATGAAAAGTCTCAGAACAATTTAATGGTATCGGACCCTAATCCAATAGAAAACCTATGGAGGGAGCTGAGGCTCAAAGTTGCACATAGACAGCCTCGAAACCTTAGTGATTTAGAGATGATCTGCAGAGGAGGGGACCAAAATTCCTCCTAAAATGTGCGCAAACTTGGTCATCAGTTACAAGAAACGTTTGACCTCTGTGCTTCAAACAAGGGTTTTGCCACAAAGTATTAAGTCTTTTTATGTTCGAGGGTTCAAATACTTATTTCACTCAATGAAATGCAAATCAGTTTCTATCTTTTATTTAAAGTTATTTTTTCAATTTTCCTTTTGATGACAACACTGTGAAATCACAGATTAAAGAGTAAGTAAGAGTGACGGTTTTCATTTAAAATGGAAAGGTTGAAAATCCACTTGCTTTATCCATGATTTGCCCACTGTCTTGCTATGGGTGTCCCCGGCAGGTGAGGGTTTTCCAGGACAAGCTGATTAGGGCACTCAGTCTCAGCATCCACAGTCAAACAATGTTTAATGTGGTAGTGTTTAGTTTGGGATGGAGCCAGTGTTTAAAAATCCTACACAACCATTAAAAATGCATCCAGAGTGATATAGATGTATGTGAGTCTTTGCAGGAAATAGCTCGTCCATTCTTCACGATCAGGATATACCCGAGGTATCCTACCTGATTGCATCCTCTTGTGCTTTTGATGGCTGGAACAGAGCACATTGCTAAGTTTAGCTAGCAGGTCGTTTGCCTTCTCCTTTCAGTCCTGCTCTATAATCTGCAGCAGCCTTTGTGGAACCTTCAACCACCTCAAAGAGCCAAAGCCCCTGCCGAAACATTATGCGGGTCGAGGCAAGCAGGCTGGAATTTGCAGAATCTGAAAGATTCAAGTGAAGTGAAGTGAGCATTCTCTCATACGTGAACACACCACAGTACAGCACACAGTGTGAACAGCACAAAATTCTTCCTCTATATTTAACCCATTCACCAAGTGAAGCAGAAACACAGCAGTGTGTGGGGACGGTACCTTGCTCAAGGGAACCTCAGTGGTGCCACTAGCAGTCTTCAAATTCAAACCCACAACTTTCTGATCGAAGGGCAAACATCCTAACCACTAGACCACCAGCTGCCCCAAAATGCCAAAGAACGATTTACAGAACACAAACAAAAACAAGGGGTCCCGGGTACATGAAAAGATGAGGGAATACATAAACATTAGATGATCCAGGAATAGAAACCAAGAAGAAAATAAATGGGTTTAACAAAAAGCAGAAGCAAGTTTTTCACTTGTAAAGTGATGAGAGGCTTTACAAAAGATCCACAAACACAGACTGAACTACAGGGTATTTATACTAAACAAGCAAACAAGAACCCCTGAGCAGGTACAGGAGACGAGAACTAGACACAAGCAAACAGGATCACAAGGGGGCGGAGCTAAGACTAAAACATACAGTCATAAACAAAGCCACTTGGAGAATGTAAACAACAACAAACAAGAAAACAGGAAGAAGACAGAACATTACACCAGCCCTCTCCACCAAGACAGCCAATGAGAGCAGACGTCATTAACATACAAAATCAGCACTTTTTGTTCCTGACTGAAAAAGAACGTTTGTTTTTAAACTGAGGGGGAAAATATGTCTAATTTAACATATGGCCTAAAATTACCCTGAGAAACGAATGTTTTTATTCTGAATTCAGCAGCACAACATTTACAAAATCATGTAAGTGTATGCTGGGCTGGTTGCCAGATATGCGTGTGGGGTTTTTTTGTGAAAAAAGTGAAAATGAGACGCGGATAGGCGAGGCCATCTATTTTCCCACATCTGCAGTATTGTCATTGAGGAATAATTGTCTTAGCATGTCGTGTCTGCCGTCTCATCAGAACCTCTTTACCTTTCATGTCACACACAGTGGGAGAAGTCTTCATGGGATGGTCTGACAACATCAGTCCTCATGAATCTCTGTGGTGAGACCAGCTTTCGTGACCCTTTTGCAGTTTCTTTAGTTTCATGCTTTGTTTCCTGATTAAAATCAAAATGTCGCTTTCCTGAGAAACTGTTCCAGGTTTTATATTTTTATAAATCTGTGTATATATAGGCGGTTTGACCATTACGTTGTATGAGCGTGACAGCTGGGCAGATTTAACATCACATTAACATTAGCACATTCATTTAGTTATTTAAGATATGTTTCCTCACAACAAATTTGACTCAACTTTATGCTAAAAATGGAGACCTGAAGTCATAAATACAGTGAGTTTGGAATGAGTGTTATGAACATTATAGAGCCAATATGGTTCTAGGTATTTTCAGGTATCCGATATACGAATCCTATCCATTTTTATAGCTTTCAATGAAAGCTGTAAAAGAATTAGAATCTTTGAATGAACTTTTGAAAAACCTTTAATGTTTGAGATTTTTATATGATTGCAAAAGCAAATAAGATCAAATAAGATATTAAACACAGTTTAATATCTAGATTGAGGTCAGATCTTCAAGTTACAAAGTTATTCTAAACCTGTCAGTGGCCGTGGTTTTAAAAAGATGGGGTTTTTTTCTCTCTAGATGACCTAATGGCAGACCAAAGAATGGACATTTCCTCCACAATGAATGACTTCATGACGCCGAGCTCCACTGACCTCATCAGCAGCTCCATGGGCACACCCGGGATGGAGTACACCCGCAAGAGAAAGGGCAGCTCTACTGACTACCAGTAAGCCATTCTCTATCTTTCAGAGACTTTCTCAAGGCTCTTGTGCTGCCTCAAGATCAGGGGTGTGGATCTCCAGTCCTGGAGGGTCGCGGTACAGCAGGTTTTGGTGATTTTTCTGCTCAGAAACACCTGGTTCACCAGTCAATTGTCAGGTTTAGTGAATGAGTTTTGAGTAGGAGAACCACCAAACTGTGCTGGACTCCTGGCCTAGAGTCATTTCACTCTTTGGTTTGTATAAGAACTGCCTGCATATACAACTTGTACTGAAAGGTTTTTCTCTTGCTTTTACAGAATTGATGGATTTTCATTCGAGTAAGTATTAAAAACATCATCATAAAGTTCAAGTATTAAAAAAACAGCCAAATAGAGCTCCAGGAAAAAATAAGAGCCCTCTGGAGGCACAGGAGCAGACCTCCATTATTTTCTTTCTTTATTAAAATAAAAAACAAAGCAGGCACAGGGGCCAAAACACCAAAACTTGATATACAAGCTGAATCCAAACAGACACAACTCTGGTAACTGTGTTGGACAACCGACTAAGCAAGAAACTCAAAGCAGGCTATTTATGATTGGACATGAACTCAAAACAAACGTTAGCAATTGGTGTCTTATCCCTGGCAGCTCAGAACCCTTATTACTTCCATCTGCCAGAGATGAGACCACACCCCCAGTCAACCTAAAAGTCCTTAACCAACAGCGCCCCCTAGCGGCCACTGACTGGGGATGGGACAGCATCATTTCTCTTATTCTGATGTTTTGTCATTTCCTTTAAAATGATGCTTTAAAGATCAATATTTTTATTTAGAAATGGGGAGAAATATTGTGAGCAGTTCTTAAATACTAAAGCAAAGCTGTTCAGTTCAATACTTGCAGATAAAACCTGAGAAACTGAACATTTTTCCAGTGGTCTCTTGTTTTTTTTGCCAGAGCTGTATATTAATGTTTCTTGGTGAGACGCATTTTCCTGTCACAGGTGATATCAATGTAATGGGAAAGAGATAAAGTTAGACCTGCATACAGCTCTGTAAACACCTCTAATAACATCAGTTCCTGGAAAGCAGAGTAAATCATTTACCAGCTTGTTTTTTTTTTTTGCTACCACGTTTTTACACATTATTAACAAAGTCATAACACACGATACCATCTTGAGGATAGAGAGAGCATTTCCAGTGGATTAAACTAATATGGAAATATACTGTACAGTGGCTTGCAAAAGTATTCAACCCAATTAAAGTTGTCATTATTTTCTCAGTCATTGCCAAATTAAACCTATTTAAATAAACAAGCATTTTTTGTTTGCTTTGGAAGCTCTACATTTGCACAAACTACAAATGAATCACAAACAACACAAAGGTGACACATATTTGACCATAATTATCCAAAATGAGGTACTACTTGTGAGGAAGGTTGTATCTCTGGATATAAAATGTTGGAAAATTGCTGCAGAAATGAAGACAAAGTCGCATTTCAAGCACAAAATAATTGAACTGCACAATGGCTACAAAAAATAAGGATCCACTGTTGGATCCATCATTGGGAAGTGGGAGTTCGTCACATCACAGATTCTTTTTAGTTAAATATCTGCAGAAAATCATCATTATGCTTCTTGTATTGAAACTGACTTGTATTGTCATATTGTTAAATTTATAATAATAGTTAGAATTCTTTGTTGATTTTTGGCCCTGTAATGTCTAGTTAGGGACGGCCAGGAAAGCTCACCCATTGGTTTGGCATTTAGGAGCTGAATTGAAAGGCCTTTAATGTTCGATTAACTATTAAAGTAACCGGAAAGTGACAGTGGAAGCGACCATTCCAAGTTTTGTGGGATCAAATAAAAGTTCACTCTAGGTCCCAGATACATCGATTATTAAGAACATGAGTCACAGAATAACCAGGTCCTTCCGCAAGAGCTTTTTACTGAAGGACTTGTTGTAAAATTGCAACATACGAGGTAAAAGATGCTCATATGTCAGACATATTGTTCTGATGTAGATGTAAAAAGGGCCCTTTTTGTCATTTGTGCAAACCGCTAGCATGCTGCAATTGAAGGTCTGATATATATGTATATATATATATATATATATATATTAATATATATTAATTATAGGATTACAAATAGACGGTCAGAACTAATATTATTGCTTAATTTTTGAAGGGACGATATGGACACAGACAAGGACACGGACAAGCAACTTGGAAGGTAAATATAACAGCCTTAAGTGCTTATTCTGACTTGTTCTAGAATGTGCCTGTATTTAATCACATGTACATTTTAAGCAAGTTCAAATGTGGTCCTTCTATGATTGTTCCTAAATAGAGCAATTCATTTGTCTCCTAACAGGGACTGTGTTGATCAAGGCCGGATAAAGAATGCCAGGTAACACTATTTTCCCCAATGCTGAGTCTTGGAGGACGGACATGGTTTTATGCTCCATCACTCATCCACTCATGACTTACTAGTTAAGGGTACACAGTTGAAATAGGCCAAAAGGGAATCTGGTTGCTTTTTACAGTAAATGCACAGTTTGTCAAAGCATGTGAAGAGCCTATGTTTCATATTAGCGTGTAATTTTTCCTGCTTATTGCCTCATCAAATGTTTCAGCATTCAAAAAGTGGAATTCTGTAGGGTGCCATGTCTGTATGGTAGTAGTGGCCTACTGGGGGGAAAAAACCTGCCTATGAACCCAATGACCACAACGTTGCAGGTTCGAAGCCCCCCCCCCCCCCCCCAACCGACCCCTGCCTTTGTGTCCTTGAGCAAGACTCTTAACCCTCCAGGGGCACTGTCCCTATAACTAATGGCTGTAAATTGCTCTTAATAAGGGCATCTCCCTCTTTTTAGGATTCAAACTCATGACCTCTTGGTCCTAGAGAAAAGTATCCTACCCTCTTGGCCACCACCAAAGTAGAATGAAAGTAAGTCTTTGTTCTGTTGTCTTCTTCACAGGGAGGCTCACAGTCAGATTGAGAAGAGACGCAGGGACAAGATGAACAACTTTATCGATGAGTTGGCCTCTCTAGTGCCTACCTGCAACGCCATGTCCCGCAAGCTGGACAAGCTGACGGTGCTGCGCATGGCCGTCCAGCACATGAAAACCTTACGAGGTGAGGATGACGGTCTGTCAGGGCTGGGGTGAACTTTATGATATATTAATTACACATTGATCTGTGAATGTGGGCAAAATTACTTATATTTGTTGGATCATTTCAACGTCTTCCCAAACACCAACAGAAACATACACTGTATGGACTTAAGTATTGGGACGCATGACCATGGCTCTCCTTTGCTGATATAACGACTTCCACCTTTTTTGGAAGGTTTTCCGTTCATTCTGTAGAGCATTTATGAGGTCAGGCACTGATGCTGGATGAGAAGATCTGGCTCCCAATCTCCATTCCATGTCTTTATGGAGCTCGCTTTGTGCTCTGGGACACAGTCATGTGGAATAGAAAAGGTTCTTCCCCAAACTGGGTCCACAATGTTGGAAGCATGATGTTGTCCAAAATGTCTTGATCTGCTGAAGCATTAAGATCCTTCACTGGAAGTGAGGGGTCTCCTGAATTCAGTAATTAAGTGGTCCCAATACTTTTGTCCACGTAGTGTACCTGGATACTTTGTGATTTGTCCGGATGTTACACACAATAAATAAATATTAGCATATTCCAGCTTTCTGTAATACAAATATTTCAGAAAAAGGCAAGAAAAACTAATAGTCCTGAAGCGCAACTATAAGTCTGACCTGCAGTGAATCCAGTTGCCAGAATGCTTTAGTGCGAGATGATTTTTCACTGATATCCATAACATGCTGCTCCTTGTCATTACCATGCTTCATCCATAAGGTGCTGCAAACCCTTACACTGAAGCTAACTACAAACCAGCCTTTCTGTCAGACGACGAACTGAAGCATTTAATACTGCGGGTAGGTGGAACACAACTTTGGTCAATTTGCGATCTAATCTTGCTTTTTTTGATTTTTGATTTAATTCTTTGTCTGACACACAGGCCGCTGATGGCTTTCTCTTCGTCGTTGGCTGTGATCGGGGGAAGATTTTGTTCGTTTCAGAATCTGTGTACAAAATCCTTAATTACAGTCAAGTAGGTCCTATTATTTTAGCATATAATGCATCAATACTTCATAGCAAACATGGGAAGCAGCATCATAATCTCTCTGATGTAACCTCTTTGTGCTCCTTGTCAGAATGACCTGATTGGCCAGAGCTTGTTTGATTACTTGCATCCTAAAGACATTGCCAAAGTGAAGGAACAGCTGTCTTCTTCGGACACCGCGCCAAGGGAGCGACTCATCGATGCCAAAAGTACGTCCTCTTGCATCTCGGATTACTGATCCGTCTTTTGCCTCACTGGGGTGAGGAAAGGAGTATTATAAGGTCACGATGTACCAGAGGCAGTGAAGTGTAATATGAAGGTCACAGTTACATAATTTTATTACATGAAATCTGATGTCTGAACTTTGAGGGACACCCTTTAGTGTTCGAGCCAGTGAACCCACTTTATGGGTAATTGTAAAACCTCACTCTGGGTACCGTTTTAACTTGCTTTGCCTGGAAAAACACATGAAGACCAATATATTCATTAACATTTCATAAAGCACAGTCTGAGGCCTCACAGAATATTTATACAGTTTCATGTAATATTTTCTTTGAGGTAGCTTTTAGAGTCATTAAACTATTCATACATCCAGTTTGTATCAACCTGACTGTGAACAGATATGACTTTCCAAGGGTGTATTTCATCAAACCAGCTCAGTGGCTTTGCTCATAGATTTACATTAAAAAGGAATGAAGTTCTTTGTCATTATAGTGCATTCCCTAAGATCAGTGTAGATCTGAACGGTAAAAATGGGAAGTGAAAGGGAGGTGACCGCCATGTTAGTAAACATAATGTATTTGATTTACATAAGGCTGTGTACTGGGGCAACTGGTGGCCTGGTTGTTAGGGACTTGTACCTGCGATCATAGGATTGTGGGTTCGACTCCCAGAACTGTTAGTGGCACCACTGAGGTACCCTTGAGTAAGGTCCCCACACACTGCTCCCAGTTACTGGCTGCCCACTGCGTCACTTGGTGAATGGGTTAAATGCACTGTGTTTTCACGTGTGACTACAAGGGGCCACTTTACCGTCGGTTCCTTATGTTCTAATGGAGATGGATCGGGTAATGGAGCCCTAAAGGCCAGCCGACTGAAGCTTCTGGAAAACTGGCTGTGCTCTTAGGCTACTCGTTGAAATTTAAACCAGTGAAAATCATTCTTTTGACAACATGGCAATAATGGGGTTCATTGTGGAACAGTGATTTAACACCATGGTCTATTGATGTAGGCTCGTCTATTAATCCGGTGTTGGCAGATGTGTTCACATTTAAGTCTACACACAAGCCAAGGTTAGATTAAGTATATACTTTTTGTACATTTATAAATGGGACAGTCCCAAACACCACTATTACCTTGGGTTTAATGTCCAGCAAACAGTCGAAACAGTTCAAGTATGAAATAAGTTCATCAAAATTCCAATCCGAATAGAAGTTTGAGTAACCAACACTCGGACAGACGAGAAGCAATCAGTCATCTAGAAACTTCCGACCGAGAACAGTCCACAAGTTCATCTGCTGTCAGGATCAGGACAGTTTGCGGTTAACTGGTGTTAAAAAGGCTGTTGGTGTCCAAGACACTTTGAGACCATCATGAAACCATGAGATGTGTAAATGTAGAACGGATACTATTTGAAAGGTAAAGTGACAGTTAGTGACACCAATGCAAATACTGATGTAAGCTAAGGGTGTTTTTTTTTTTTTTTTTTTGTTTGGGTTTTTGTTTGTTTTTGTTTCTTTGTGTTTGGTTTATCCAGATGATACCGGTCAGACATTGGTTCAAATAAATAAATAAACAAGTAAATAAATGGTGTACATACCCTTATATGGAGACCTTCTAGGTAATTTGTTTTACAAATAGTAGGCAGCACAGGCGACAGGCCATTACCTAAGACGCCAAATGTCAGGGTGGCACCGCAAGAGAGAGTTTTATTCTCGCCCTTTCATGGCGATAACGGAGAGACACACTATTTGTGGCATGGTGGAGTAACTTGGCCTCAAAAGAATTCCATTAGAATTGATTCCCTGCACAAAAAGCTTTAACAACTGTGTTTACAAAAATTGCTGCTTTAATATTTTGTGTTTACTACGTTTATCTACAGAATAACATTGCAGTGATGCTTATTAATGACTCATTACAATTAGGATTCAAAGCAATTGTTTTCCACACAGTTTAAAGTACGTATTGAAATTGTACTTTAAACACTGTGGAGATTTGAGCGCTGATCACTTCAACTGTTTCAAAGAAATTAATTCATTCAGCCAAATCGAGTTGGCTGTCAGAGTTTGCTTCTTTAGTCCTTTTAGATTAGATTCGATTAAACTTTGTCATTGTACATCGTACAAGTACAGCTACAACAAAATCCAGTTTTGCATCCAACCAGAAGTGCAAATAGTAGAATAAAGTGCAGGAATCAATGTCTACAGAATGCACAGAGTTAAAGTGTAGAATGTTGTATATACGTAATGAAAGTTTAAAAGTACAAAAGGCTTTATTTTATAAGTGATATTATGGCATATATATGATCTGTGTTATTTGTGAAATACGTATATGCTAGGGCTGTAACGGTACATGTACACAGTCATGGTGCATGGGTCACGGTTCGGTACATGCTGTCTTTCGGAGAAGACGGGATTGAAGTAATACGGAATCACAGAGGGACCAAAAAGCGCAAGTGAATCATAAACCTGGGTCTTAGTGTGGTGCAATGGTGCCACCTACTGGCGTAACACTTACACATACATGAAAATATAAGCAAGAGTGTGTTTACTGGTTAATACACTGCTG
>JBBPDC010000038.1:4882300-4918515 GCA_037974485.1 Hemigrammopetersius urotaenia
CTGTCTCTGTAACTAATGACTGTAAGACTGTCCCTGTGACTAATGACTGTAAGACTGTCCCTGTGACTAATGACTGTGAGACTGTCTCTGTAACTAATGACTGTGAGACTGTCTCTGCAACTAATGACTGTAAGACTGTCTCTGCAACTAATGACTGTAAGACTGTCTCTGTAACTAATGACTGCGAGACTGTCCCTGTAACTAATGACTGTCCCTGTGACTAATGACTGCGAGACTGTCCCTGTAACTAATGACTGCGAGACCGTCTCTGACTAATGACTGCGAGACCGTCTCTGTGACTAATGACTGTAAGACTGTCCCTGTGACTAATGAATGCAGGTCTCTCTGGATGAGGACGTCGGCCAAATGCCCCTTTAATTTTTGAAACCTGTTTTTCAGATTCATAATGGTGGAACTCCAGACATTCCTTCAGCAGGGATGTTGTCAAGCCAGGACTCCATAGGATATCCTTACTCAAACAACTCCCTTTTAAGTAAGTTTTTAAATATTAAATTACAGATTTAAGTTCAGGTTTTGAAGTGGAAATGCCAGTGTCAGCGCTTACCTGTTTTTTGTTGTCAGGCCCTGGCAAAGCTAATAACGTAGCTGCAAACTCAGCTTTGACTTTTGATAAATTGTTGATCTAGTAAACTGGCAGTTATTTTGAAGATTAAACAGTTATTACATTTTTTCCTGAAATGTCCCCAAAAATTAACATGCATGCCTTCCAAAGACATCAGGATTATTGCAAGCCTTTAAAAACTTAAAATGAAGCAAATCATTTAAAAAAAAAATCATATGTGGGTCACCAAGCTGTTTCTTACAGTCAGAGGCCACTTTAAAATATCCATGACTCAAAATCACCAATTCATCAGGAAGATTTTACTCAATTTTAACAGCTCAACTCTTAAATGAAAACCGAACCTTGTAGGAAATACCAGCAGTGCATCTGTGTCCTGATTGGTTTGGCCAGAAATTCAGGCTTGGTGAGAGTAGAACGAAGGATCCATAGCATGCGAGAAGTGCACAAAAAAGTCATGATACTCCAAAGAGATCAGAAACATTAAGGTGCCTGTAGGGCATACGAATGAATACTGGCCCACTTCAAGCACTAGTTAGGATACACTATATGGACAAAAGTACTGGGACCAGGGTTTGGTCTTGGCCATTTACTTTCACTCTGTGGACCCAGTTTGGGGAAGAACCTTTTCTATTCCAGCATGACTGTGTCCCAGAGCACAAAGTGAGTTTCATAAAGACATGCTGGAGGAGTTTAGTGTGGAAGAACTTGACTGGTCCACACAGAGCCCTGTCCTCAACCCCATCCAGCACCTTTGGGATGAACTGGAACAGAGATTGTGATCCAGACCTTCTCATCCAACATCAGTGTCTGACTCTACAGAATGAATGAACACAAATTCCCACCGAATCTCCAAAATCTTGTGGAAAGCCTTCAGAGAGGAGTGGAAGCTGTTACAGCTCCATATTAAACACAATGTCATTAAAGTCTCCGTTGGTGTAATGGTCCCAGAACTTTTGTCCATACAGTGTACATTTATCACACGATTACCAATACAGAAATCGTGCACAGATGAAAAAGCATTAATATGCTCTACTGTACTGCAGGTGATAATTCCCACATTGGCATCGGCGACATTATGGACGACCCTGGCTCCAGCAGTCCCAGCAATGATGAAGCAGCCATGGCGGTCATCATGAGTCTACTGGAGGCCGACGCAGGGCTGGGTGGACCTGTGGACTTCAGTGACCTCCCATGGCCTCTGTGAGAAAAGCCTGGTGACCGAGACTAGAGCGAGGGACTGGTTGGACCCAGCGCTCCGTTTCCACCACGAGTCTGTATCATCAGGGCCAGACTTTTCAGAAGCATCGCAGTCTAATGATCGCTGTGAGGAGTATATTCTTGTCCGAGTGTTCCCAGAGAACGTCATTAGGCTGCAGAGCTTCTTCTGCAAAGGGCAACTACGCCAGCAGCCGGCAGCAGAGACACTTCTCTCTACATGTCACTTCTTTTCTTTCCTGTATTTTTGGTGTACTTACATGCAAAAATCTCTTCTTGCATATATTTTTTTTTTCAGAATATGTATACGGTATTATAAGTGTATTGTATGAGCAGTGACATTTTTAAAATAAAACACTTTTTCTCTTGATGTATATACATATTTTTGGACCGTCTTAAAAAAAAATGATGGGGAAAGAGCTTGAGTTTGTGCACCAACCTCCTTAAAATCCATACAATCTTATAAGAGGTACTATGGTTTTGCTTTGATGATTTTAAAACCGACCGCAGAACGGCTTAACACCAGGCGCGTCTGTTTTACAGCTTTATTTATACAATGATTCTCAAGCTCTGAACAAAGGAATTCTGACCACATGAATGTATGTCCTGCCATGGAGAAAACAGAAAGTAACACTGCATTCATTCACCAGGCAAATGGAACCCCTTTGGCTATGAGCTGCAAAGGAGCTTTGAGGGGAATTCTCGAACCGGGATTGTGGGAGAGCTTTCCGAGTTAAACAAAACTAAATAATACAAATAAAAATAATAGTAATAATTATATTAACACAGTGGCACCACCCAGGATACATCCCAAACTTATCAAATAAAATAAAAATATTATAAATCATAGTGTCATTATATTGAAAATGGAAAAAATGAACAATAGTAATAATATAATAGGCCCAATTACAAAATAAGTGATTAATTTTTCTAACAAAATAAATTTCCTTTGGTCAAGTAAAAAACAAAAGAGAGAAAAACAGGAGAGCACTGCCCATGCCAGTTTCCCGAGTCAACTCAAGAGTTTTTTTACACTTTTTTTTTCCCCCTCGTACAGTAGACTAGATAGTTGAGGCTCTAAGGCTGCGAAGGAGGTGCAGAAGGCAATCCGGTTATGGTGTCACTCTCGCTCCATGCTGCAGCATGCTGTGGAGGGGGAGCGGGGAGAGGAGGGAGGGAAAATTCCGCTTTTAGAGGGCAGGCGAGGCAGCGTCGGGGTCGGGCTCATTGTTGTAGTTGTTGCTGTAGTGGTGGCCTGGAGGCGGGTGGTTGGGCAGAATGTCCAGTTCGTCCACCTGAGGGCCGGGATGCATAACCACCAGCTGGTCTTGCGGAATGTCCGCCGCCGCTGCCGCGAGGTTGGTGATGGACTTGCTCTTGACGCACTGGAAGTCCACGTGTCTGCTCTTGCCCTCTTCCTTCTCCCAGGACATGCGGATGAAGGGTCTCTGGACGTAGTTGTAGATGACCTCGGGCCTGCCGCCTGGGCGCTTCTTCACTTTCTCTTTGTATGTGGGATACCCTACGAAACATTTAAATATGTAATGTCAGCTTATCAATAATATTCTCTTCTAAACTGTTCACGTTTAATTGTTCCATAACAAAAACAATATTTTGGTACTGAATGCAGCTGACACCACAGAATGTGGTCATGGGGACGTTTCCCCTCACCTGCATATACACTGCCAGAAACATTTTATCTTTTGTTCTCTTTACATGTGTCATCTATACCGGCCAACATGATGCATTTTCTGGACGCTTTGTTAAAGCTTCTGTCCATATTACCTATTCAAGTATAAGGTGCCTCGTTCAGAACATTTTTAGAAGTCACTGAATTTGTGACAAATAAACCAAAAACGTACCTTCGATGCCTAGCCGTATTTTCTTCAGCCCTCGTTCTTTTAAAACCGATTTGGCAACATCTCTGTTTTCAATGTACTTGAAGAAACGGTAAAGTTTTGTACTGTATATTACTGAAAAACAAGATGAAACAAAATGCATTTAGCCAAAAGTAGAAGATGTTATCTTCGAGAGACACAGATAAACACAGACGTGGCTTTAAAAATAGATCAAATTACTATAAAAAGACACTGCCCTTGTTACCAAAACAAGGTGCTTTACAGTTTGTTTCTTTAAGGCTAGATCTATGCCACAGTTTATGATTCTGCATGAGTGGGTGTGACAAAGGCTTGATGTATAATTCACAGGTCATTTCAGACATCATAACCAAAAAGTGCTAAACAACTGAGTGGAATACACTTCTGGCACAATTCAGACCTTTAGAACCTCCACAGCATTAGGAGCTCTCACAAAGTCAACTTTAAACACAACTTTAAAGTGTGTAGCGATACTTACTTTGGGAATACTCCTCGCCCATCTGGGGAGGGTACTCCTCGTCCCAGTCCACTACGTCATCATCAGTCAGTACAACGATGTGGCACTCCCTCTCTCCACTCTGGGCACTGGCCACCATCAGCGGCAGCACCATCTCCTCCAGGTAGAACTCAAACTGCCGCCGGGCGCCATCGTTCGACAGCTCGTGCATCAAGGCACCTGTGGAGTGTGGCACAGTCAACTCAGAGACAGACAGACAGACGGATCCCTTTTCTCATTCCTCAAAACACATGGCTAAATCCTGCTGTAGGCCGATAATCACTGTGCTGATACTGTAAGATCTAATAGTGCTTTATATGAGACACGCACCGTTAGAGCTGAATATTAAGCCTATTTGTCAAGACGGGGAATGATGCAGATTATATACTTACTCAGGTCCCTGCACTTGATCGTGCTGTAGTCGAAGGAGATGCACAGATAGTCGCATGCTTCCCTCAGCTCAGGAATGGAGATTCCATCAGGGCAGCGGATTATCCCAGATTTATAGTAATCCTGCCAGTTAGGGAGAGTGCAGACAACACAAAGGGAGCCATTACAGAGGCTGCGTCGTTCAAAAACCTCAGCCACTAAAAGCAAAATGGCACAGGTGCCAAGACTCTTAAAAGTGCTGACAATGGCTGACTTTTCAGCCGGCAAAGGTGGCGATCACTCAGCTGGAGATAAAAGCGCAGAGTTTTGGGCGACTATAGGAATGCAGTTAAAAACCTCCCACACACGTACGTTACCTACATCCTCCTTCGCTCTGGCTGTCACAAAAAACAATTTAAAGCAGAGGTCAAGAGGTGCTGAGGTATTTTACCAGATACTCAACGGTCCCATTACTGACTCCCTCTCGCACTTTCACTCCAGCACACACCTGTGCAGCAGTGCCATTCTACAGCGTCCTGAAATCAACCCCTTTACATAACCGCATGTAACAGACACCAGGGCATGATTACAGCACCAGGTTGGACGGCAGCTTTAGGCCTCCAGGGACTCCAGTACAAGGCTTGAGCATATTGAATCTGGGCTGATGTAAGAGTTTTAGCAGCATCATTAAAAAGCAGATGCTGACAAGTATTATGCAATGTTACCCAAAAACAATGCAAAGCACAGACTGAACTTAGGGTTCTTCAGCCTAAATATATCACGCAGCCACTGCTTTGACAATGCGCTTATGCAATCAGCCAAAAAAATTTTTATCTAATATTATCAAGGAGCTTTATGAAAATTAGATTTGAAGCCATCATTCCCAGCGGATTAAAATGTGCTATTACATTCCAGTAAAGAATGTATCCACATCATACGCTTCGCTGGTCTTTACCTGTCCTTAGGATCAGCATTAAAGGCCTTCATAATTTAACCAAATTCCAGATTAGCTGTACTTTATTCCTTTTAGCTGTACTTTAGCTATGCTCTTATTCTACCTCCCTAACGGCTTAATTGGTGAACGAATGCTTGTAGCTTTACAGTCAGAGGTAACAAACTCCATTTGATTTCCTAAAAACAGCACAGCAAACTTACCAGAATGGCCCTGAACACAGTGGAGCTGATGCCCTCTGCTACCTCAAACTCTCCTTTCTCATTGGGACGTGTGAAGTTGTGTTCTCTTCCTGAACCAAACATTCTACAAGACAAAGCGTGTTTGTGATTTTAACAATGTTTCTTTTTTTATGTGTAAGTTTTAGGAAACTGAGATACATCAAATTTAAAAGTAAGAACGTGTGCAGTATCTTACCTGCCCAGCATTGTGTTGGGCTGTGCGGTAAAAATTGAGGGGTCTACTACAAATCGTGTGTTGTCCACAATGAGCGTGACTCTTTCTGAGGTCCGGATGCTGCGGGCCCCCTCCTTTGCATTTTCGTAAACGAAGACCATCTCTCCCACGCCCGTGCTCTTAAACGTGCCGTCTGAGCTGGACAGGCTGCTGTTACGACTGCTGACCACCCCACTGCTGCTGCTGGAGCCGCTGGGGGAAACTCTCTGAGGCCTGGGGCTGCTGGGCCGTGACGAGCCGCCCTCCCGTTCTGCAAAAACAGTGCAGGTTCAGTGCGCCGTTCGCAAAAAATTTTTAAAAAAAGCAGCTTGTGGCCTAGTGGTTAGGAAGTTGCCCCTGAGATCAGAAGGTTGTGGGTTTGAGTCCCAGGACTGCCAGTAGCATCTCTAAGGTACCCTTGAGCAAAGTACCAACCCCAAATACTGCTCCCTAGCCATTGGTGTTAACCCACTGCACTGGTTCCCGTGCCGGTTCCCAATTTTGGAACCAGTGCTGCGCTTTTCCACAGAAAAGAAATTGGTACCAAACTGGCCCCTGGTCGTAGCGAGAACCTGTGATGTCACGAGCGGTGGCCGGAGTCTTGCATGTAATCGTTGTCAATGTCGATCTCTTTCAACGGTAATAACACGCTGAACAACACGCCTTTGGATACTAAAATAAATACTCAAAGTTTGGAAAATGTTTGGCCATGTTTGTTTCTGTTTAGTGGGCGTGACCTGTGATGTATCATGTGGCTCCTGCTGAGCTTTTGTCTAGTGTAAATGCGGGCCGGTTCTCGGCTGGTTCCCAGTTCAACACCTGGCACCAGCACCAGTGTAGTGGATCAGGGGTATTGGTGAATGGGTTAAATACAGAGAAAGAACGTGCTGTGTTCACACGTTACTATAAGGGGTCACTATACTTTACATTAAACCATATAACATTTAGCACAAAAGAGAAAACAATACATTCCATGTCTACTCGTTGTCTTCAGCATTCTATCACAGTCCCTTGCTTTTTTCCGACAAAACTTATTCAACATCTCTAAGAATGATAAGGGAGGGGGTTCTTACCACTAGTGTGCTGACGTGTGGGTGAGGTGACATTGCGGATACAAGGTGTGAGCTGGCCTTCGCTCCGTTCGTGGGAGGAGTCTCGTGAGCGGTCACTCGACCGCCGGCGATCTCGGGAGCGGTCACAGCCCCCGCTGGCACCATGCAGGCTCATCTTCACCCAGCAGACTAGCAGGCCTGGCTTCAAACGAGATAAACAAAATCAATACAATTCCTGGAAGTGTGACGCAGTAAACAGTAACTGATACCATGACATTGCAACATGAAAGGAAATGACCTTAGTTATTTCTTAACGCCTCAGTTAACCTAAATACTGTTTCCTTCAATGCCTGCTGCTACCAAGCAACTGAGGACATACCAGTGTGTGTGTGTGTGTGTGTGTGTGTGTGTGTGTGGTTGTGAGTGTGCATGTGTGTATATGTATGTATATATATATATATATGTGTGTGTGTGTACAGTATACTTTTTATAATATACTGTTGCATCATATAGTTTTTGTTCTATTGGTCATGCTGCTTCTGTGTTCTTCTGTTCACTTTGCTGCTGTAACAATGAAAATTTCCCACCAGTGCGACTAGTAAAGGTTTTCTTACTTTATTTTATAATCAAAACCTAACACACACAATGTCCACATATAACTAGTACATTCATCAAATAATTAAATAAACAAAACCAATAAAAGACCCAATGCTGTGTGAGGTTAAAGGATAAATGTCTAGTGAAATTACTTCTAAAGTTTCTAAAGGGCTCAAATTCAGGCAGACCCGTCTCACCAGAAAGTCTACAATAAAAATAAACTCCAATATATAAATATTTCAACTAGTTTGCATGTTGGAAAGAAATGCTATTGAAGTTCCCCTTCCCCAAACGAGCCCGTTTCCAGGAACATATGACACCCTGAACTGAAGCATGCTGGTCCTTTTACTCTAGGTTCAAACTCAGTATTTTTTCTAATTTAAACAGTTAAAACACACGAAACCATGCATTTTAATTGAACTTGCTCCACTATGAGAGCTGATATGTGATTAACATAAGGAACATTACCCTGTTGAGTGTGACAGCCTCACCCAAATCCAATGTTCAATATTTTCGCAAAACCACAGCCCTACAATTTCCTGATACAATGCAAACAGACCTACTATGGCCACTGAAAAACCAGGAAATTCCAAAGATAGTTTTCACTCTAGACCACCCTGCAAGTAAAAAAAAAAAAACAGGGAAAACATGAAGTTCACCCCCTTTGGTCAGTTACTGTCGGCCTGTTTTTACAAGAGGAGGATTGGTCATTTTTACAGATGTGATCACTGGACAGGATTATGACTGGACGGTGTGCTCGTCTAGTTTATGAGCAGGAAGGCATGTCTAAATGTGTTATGATCACAGTGTTTAAAAACAATACACAGGTAGTGACCTTTGATTCCAGGATGTGGGATATTAAACCTTAACTACTCAAAGTGTGACCAGAGTTAATTATTCAGCAGAGAACAAGGAAAGCTCAAACCGTTTAGTCTATTTCCATATTTTATGACTTACTGATCTTGCTGAGAATGAGTAACTGATGAGTTTGAGGTTGAAATAAGCACTGTCACTTCCTTTTGTCCCTCATTTCCAAAGTCACTCGTATTGCAGGTTCTGATCATATGACAGGGGACATGCGGCCATCACACGCACTCCAAACACCCGTCTGGATTCTTCTGCACTCAGTCAGGTCTCCCATGTCATCGAATGAAACGTTTCAGCATGTTCTCTAATGGCAGGCCAATATACGGCTGAACCAGAGCTATGGGATCCTCAGAAAGAAGTCTTGACTAAATTTGGGCACCAAATGATGTGATGTGTATAAGCAAACAATATCAAACCACCACAAGACCCAGTTTACTTACTTACTTAACAAGAATCACCAGCTCCAAGTTATTACATGAAAGTATAAACACTAAATCACTGACTAAACCTCTGAATTAGCCAGATCTGAATTAGCAAACCAGACCCAGTTTACTTATGAAGCTAGATACTGAACAAGAATCAATGGTGCTAGATTATTAGATTAAAGCATACATCCTAATTTGGTGACTAAAACTGAAAACAGTAATTCATGTTACACCCATTTTACTTACCAGGTCCTAAGTTATTTCATTAAACCATAAACCCTAAATCGGTGACTAAACCTCTGAATTAAACAGAAAATCATGCTAGACCCAGTTTACTTACCTAGCTCGAAACTGAACAAGAATCACGGGTCCTAAATTATTAGATTAAACCATAAACTCTAAATCATTGACTAAACCTTGTACAACTTCAAGTCGGGTTAAACCCAGTTTACTTATCCACCTAGATATTAAAGAAGGTTCACTCGTCTTAAGTTATTACGTGAAACCATAAACCGTGAATCAGTGACTAAACCTCTGAATTAGCTAGAAAGCGAGTCATGTTAGACCCAGTTTACTTACCTAACTACATGTTAAACAAGAATAACTGGTCCTAAGGTATTACTAAATCAATGACTAAACGTCGGAAACCATAAGGCTAGACAGACAGCAAGTCATGTTAGGCGCAGTTCACTTGTGTTAAACAAGAATCACTGGTTCTAAGATATTAGAATAAACCATAAAACCTAAATCAAAGCTTAAACCTAAATCAAAACTTCCTGTTTCCTATACAGCAAATCATGTTATGAGAACCTTTATCCAGGAGCATTTGGGCTGGTACGACCTAAAATACGACAAATTAAGATAGACACGGAATGTGTGGTTATATATATATTTATCATTCAAAGTAGCCACCGCTAACTAAGGGAGTTTGAACATTTATTCATGTCTAGTTTGTAAACCTTTGAAGGGGCTGATAGAACGTGCATAGGCTAGGTTAGATGTGTTTTCTTTGTGGCTACTGATAGCTAGGTCGATCCAGTATAACTGGAACTCGACCACAAAGTTGTCTAGAGTTCATGTGGGGAAAATAAAACCACGAAGGCTGTTCAGTAAGTCCCGAGGTCCGGGAGTGATTTGAGTGAAGAGCCGTTTTTGTGGCTCTGTTAGCCTGTTAGCATCGCTAGCATTAATTTGAAAGGAATTTGAACTGAAGAAACGTCGAAACTACGACTCTTTTGGTGGAAAAATACGAATTTCCTTACCTCTAGACCGTCATAAGCGCTTGTATATAAAGGAACGCTGTTCTGAAAGAGTCCGGGACATAAATTATGTCAAACTCCAGCGATGTTTCTGCATTTTTGTCCAAAAAAAGAAGAGAAATCGATCCTGTGCTGACACAACTCAGCACAGCAAGAATAACAGAACCAAGTCTCGCGAGAACGGAAAACAGAAAGTCATGAAACAACAAACTATTCGTAGCCTCGCGAGAACTTATAACAAGCACCTGAGTGACTAGACAGTCTGGTGTTTCTCATTTAATAATAATAATAATAATAATAATAATAATAATAATAATAATAATAATAATAATAATCTGTTCACTTCTCAATTATCTCAGTTAAACCTGTTCTTATATCATGGGGTGTATTTCTCACTTGTTTGGCCACTAAAACTGAAGACAAAAAAGAAAACTGTCCCACATCTGTCTGCTTATTAGACAGGTTGGATTTTATTTTTTTAAATCTATTATTTATTTTATTTTACAGTCCTCTGCATTTAAGCCATTCATCAAGTGAAGCAGTGGGCCGCTGACAGTGGGGCAGCGTGTGGGGACGGTCTCTTGCTTAAGGGCACCTCAGTGGTGCCACAAGCAGTCCTGGGATTCAAACCCACAGCCGTCTGATTGTAGGGTCAACTCCCTAACCGCCAGACCACCGGCCTTAAGCCCTGTTTTGTGAAATTTTGTCCATGTAGTATTTAATGTGAAGAACCATAACATGGGTAGATTTAAAGCAATGTTAAAAAGAAATAAATAAATAACTCGAGGACATTTCTTTTTCATTTAGAATAGGACACAACATGAAGACAGTGGAAACTGTTCTTCACTTGCACTCGTTCGTACAAAGAACCTTCTATATCCCATAAACTAAAAAAAAAAATACAGTGGAATAAATAAAAACATTTAAATAAATAAATAAATAAAACAATTGCAAATCAGTGCATATTTAACAACAAAGCTGTCGTTTAATGCCTGCACAGAGACAGGACGACGCATCGAATCTCTGTGGCGACATTAAACATTTAGAGTGAAAAACACTTCTCTTTTTTTTGTTTGTAAGACCAAACATGAAGACGTCGGAGTGGTAGCTCAAGATCCGGCCCGGATTTTCCCAGGCACGCCTATTTCTGGAAAAATAGTCCTGTTTTTCCTTGTCTGTCCTTTCTGCGAGTCGTTGACGGAGGGGATGAGAATAGACTTCAGCTTCACTTGAAGCCAGTCCTGCCTCTCCAGAACTTGCTTGCGTTCTCCTACATTGTGCATGAGCTGGACTTCACTGATGGACCTCTTTCTGTGGGGAGATCAGACCTGGTCAGTCTCACAGCAGTAATAAGAAAAGAGCTTTTAAAGAAGTTGGCAAAATCAGGGGTAGAAAATGAATACAAAGTGTGTTCAAAGCGTTCATTAAAACACATTGGAACCAAAATCAATATGTAACTACATTTAATTATACACATCTATATAAATTCAAGAGGTTATGGTTTCTTTGTATGGATGTGTGTATTAGTGTTCTTTTAAATATCAGCACTTAAATTGCACTTATATTCTTTTATTTTATATGTTTTCTTATTGTTTATTTTATCCTGTTTTATATTTTGTTATGTTCCTATAAAGCACATTGAATGTGGATCATGTGCTGTATGAATAAACTTGACTAAGACTTGACTTGTGTGTGGTGTGACGACTGATTGGTGATTCTAGTCTTTGTGCAAATGTATCATAGTTGTGAGATTTTACAATCATACAAAAATGGACTGTAGGTTTTAATAGACCCAACAGCATTAGAACCCAAGTGATTGGAAAGAGACAAATGTGGCCTTTGGGTACAAAAGTAAAGTATAGCACATAAATGCGGACCTAAACGGCTAGAAACAATACTCGAAAGGGAGTTTCAGTGAAAAAATCTGCATCCAATAGTTAGTTTTAGTTTAGTTATTTTGGAGTAGTTTAATGTGAAATGAGAAACATACAGAGGACTGTTCACGGCGGTAGTCTTGGGAAACGTTTCATGTTGTTAAAAAGCATGTAAAAAACGTTAAAACTTTAAAAGCTTTCCTCAAAGAAAGTTACATGAAATGCTTATGTTTGATGTCTGAGACATTGTTCTATGATAGTTCTGAGAAAGGTCATTTTTTAAATGTGTTTATGGCGGAAGGGTACATCCAGGGTGTTGTGTGGCAAAGTAGTCCCCAGAAAACCTTTTTTTTTAAACTTTATTTTGCCATTACATTACTGAGAAGACACAGGTAGGTTCACTAGTGGTTTAAGAATGGTTTTGTAAATAAAATTGTGACATTTGTGTTATCTTTTACATTTGCTTCATTCTTTAATCACTTCTTTTGTAAAACACTGAGATACTTTGTTTACATCTCAATGGTTGAATTATATAGAAATTATATAGAAATATATACGAATTATGTATAAATATATAAGTATAATTATCTCTAATATATATATATATATATATATACATAATTGTATATTATAAAATTAGTTTCTAAACATAATTCCCCTGCCCCGGCCAAAGCACTTCATGCGTCCCCTACCTGACTGGTGCTCCCTCCACATGTAGCAGACTGCAGAGGCTCCAGAGCACAAGCATTACAATGGTTTTGTCCAGGACACGTATTGAAGACATTGTATGAGCTGTAACATCGAGAATCTTGTTTAGAACTGTCAGTCAATTGAGAATTGGGGTTGAAACTGATGTTAAAAAAAAAAGAAACCAACTCACAAAGCTGTAACTCGTTTGAAGACGCAATTTGCGGAGAAGCTCCATGTGTTGGTCAGCGTTCGTTTTCGCGTTTGGCCGCTGCTGCCCCTGTCCTTTTATGCCCGAGTCCCCTCCCCTTGGTCATTGATGAGCAATTCCGATTACTGATGGTGATGTCACCCCATGCTTTGATGGGGACAGGCATGTATATGATGACACCTCCACCGACCCCCTGCCCCACCACTTCAGTTTTCAACACATCCGTCAAGACCTCTTGTGATCGAGCTGCTGGGCGAACTTATGTCATGCATGGACGGCTGCGATGTTCACCAAAGCGAATGCATGCGATTTCGCATTTGCTGGAACTGGGAAGGGACATTCAGAATGACGGACGTATGGAAGATATAAGCTGGAGTAAGCTGGCCTCAGAAGAGGGTGAGATTTAGGAGAAGCCCAGCTGTGAAGCTACAAAGCACAAATGAAAGTGGCCCTGCACCCTTGCACCCTGTGGTAAGGCCTGTGTTTAACTGTAGATGTCCAAGTCCATCTACGTTTCTCCACTATTTGTTTTCTCCAAGAGAATGAGAGCCTGCCGTCATAAACAGCCTTTGGAAGAGGGTCAAATGAGAAAAGCCCCTCTCACTCCTGATCCTCCATGCAGAGGCAGGTTGAGGATTTATTAACACCACTGTTCCCAAACCTGATATGTGATATTGTTGCAGTTATCCAGGTCAAATGGAGGGAAAAAAAAATACACTCTTTGCTCAGTGCCTGCAGTGCAAAACACGGCCTACCTGATGCTCGCATGATCTATGATGATCTATGGGAAGTGGACAACCTTGTCATACTCTCAGGGAACACATTGGGTAACCATGAGAGAAGTTTTCTAAATCTGGCCGAGGAATGGCTATGCCATGACTCGAGTTGTAAGTCCCTGAAAGAATCCCAAAACGATGCGCAAAGCAACAAATCTCTCCCGTAGTAATGAAAGTCTTCTATCTTGGGTTGGGAGGCCATGGTGTGGTTCTCTAGTGTCACAATAGTGCATATTCCCTTTCTGCCCATTAACTTTGATCAGGTATCTCCTAAATATTGGAGAGGTATTGAGGTCGCGACAGCTCCGCCCCCCGAGACCAAATGGCGTAGCGCGTTGCCTGGAATTGCTCGGACAATGCTCAGGATCTCTTTCAAAGGGCAAAGGTTGATTTGTGTGATGCGTGTCATGTAGAAGCATTGTGGTAGGTCGTTATGGTGTCACTGCATGCCTCGTGTCCAGTAATAATAGCAGCTTATTTCATGTGTGGTCAGCATGACGTTATGGTGGTCTTTCTCATTGCATGTACGATTTAAAGTCAGGATTATGTGTGAGCCCCAGTCCTGAATAACGATTCCAGTAGATTACAATAGTGCAATAGCTGATAAGTGATATTTTGTGTAAATGTTGCAGGGATTTCTGTTTCTATTTCTATTTTTTGTTAAGTATCTTATTATAGGTGTGAGTTCAGGTGACTTCATTTGAAGTTACAGCTCTATAAATAAAGTTTACTTCATTACTAAAAGTAGTTGGATGTAAAAAAAAAAAAAATGCATTTTAATGTGAGCTAGGTGCATTTCTCCTCGAGGCCAAAGCAACACCAAGGTGGACGAGCTCGGGCCACAACAGCTTTAGCTCGGAATCCAGATTTCACATGTAAACAGCTCTGTCCTCACACCCAAAGCTGTCCTTGCACTGATGAAACTCAGCCTGCAGCACACGTGGAGTCCAGCCGACCAAGTTGTTCTCATTACCTCATGTTGGTACAATGTTAGTCATCCCACTAATGGTATGCCGCCGCAGCCGTGTGCACAGGAACTTGGCAGGGATTAAGGTGAAGAATTGCTTACAAACCATTAACTGGGGGGTCACCCCCATGCAGCTATGACAACCACGCCGCGGTAAAAATCAAGCAGGTTTCCCTCTAAATTTGGAACAATAAAACCAGATATATAGAAAATAGGTCTATATTTAACCTTTTCAGTTGAGTTCAGGCTCAGCGTGTTCTTTTAATATCAATAAAGCAAGCACTATTTTTATCGCTGGGAATCTGGACGTGGGAATGTGAGCCTCCTGCAAACCTGCGATTCTTTGCAAGACATTAATAATGCACGAGTGGAGATAAAACAAGGCCTGTAAGTGCGAGTCTGAGCCTATGCTGCATGTAACGCAATCTGTAAATGTAGTCAAGTCTATTAAACCTTTCTTATTACAGATATTAATACAAGACTCTCCCGTTTGAACTGAGGTCCATTTATGTACTAGTGCGTTTACCCCCGATTGCATAAATCAGTGCAGCCAGTCCAGAAAAGGCACTCGTGCTGATGAAAAAACAAACAGTACAGAAGGAAAAGAAATGCACAACCTTCCGGAATGATTGGAATAATGCATAAATGTGAACAGAAATGTAGTAAATATGAGTTTGTCTTTTACCAGACTGTAGTGAACTTCCAAACCTACAAGTGAGTTCAATCATTTAAAGAAGAAAAGGCTGTTATTTTATCATTTTTATCAGTTTTGTTGATCATTCTGGACAGCGCTGTTTACATGACATTTATCAGCTTGGACAGACCTACAAGAAATACACAACCTTACAGAATGACTGCAATAATGCACTGATGTAAACAGAACTTCAGAAAATATGCCTTAGTTATTTACCAGCTTAAACTGAAAAATTCCAACTCTTCAAGTGAGTTAAATCATTCAAAGAAGAAAAAGCTAGAAAGCGCTGTTTAAGTGACATTTCGAACGATGACTGTTTTAAGGGTCTAAGCACACCGTGACAAAACTTGATTCACGTAAATGAGGCAAAATAGGTCTTCAAGAGCAGCCCACTATTCCTGCAAAGGGACTATATAATGGACAAACAGATTTTCTTTACTTATTTTAGAATTTTAGATATTTTATATACGCTATATGAACAAAAGTATTGGGACGCCTGACCATTACACCAAAGGGGACTTCAATGGTGTTTGTCCCACTTTGCAGCTATAATAGCTTTCACTCTTCTTGGAAGGCTTTCCACAAGAGTTTGGACTTTCTGTGGGAATTTGTGCCCATTCATTCTGTAGAGCATTTATGAGGTCAATGCTCCTAATAAAGTGACCAGTCTGAGCTGGAGTTCCTAATAACGTGGCCGGTCTGAGCTGGAGTTCCTAATAAAGTGGCCAGTCTGAGCTGGAGTTCCTAATAAAGTATTTAAATTGTTTTTTTGTCAACAGAGATGGCCAAAATCCCTTTAGCAATGAATGGGGTACAGACCTAGAAATCACAAGAGAGCAACATGAGTTGGTGTTAGAGGTGGTTTCTAGAGAGTTTCTAGGTGGTTGCTATGGTATAAAGGGTGGTTGCTTGAGAGTTTCTAGGTGGTTGCTATGGTATAAAAGGTGGTTGCTTGAGAGTTTCTAGGTGGTTACTATGGTATAAAAGGAGATTGCTTGAGAGTTTCTAGGTGGTTACTATGGTATAAAAGATGGTTGCTAGGGTGTTGCTAGCTGCTTGCCATGGTGCTAGCTGCTTGCCAAGTCGCAAAAAATATATATTTAAGGATCTGGGATAGAGAAATTTGAAAGCTGACAAAATGATTGATTTATGAATCCACACATGATTTATTTACTAAAAATCCACAGACCTCATGGAATATTAAGAAGAATTAAGCATATGGGTCTTTAAAATCCCTTTCTTTGTCAGTACACAAAGACACATGCAGGTCATCCATCTACAGGCCTCTCCTCTGTGAGTGTAATGTGGATCCTCAGTGTAACAGAGCAACAGTACATTCACATCCAGCTTTAATTTTCTCTGCTTTCACACTGATAAATGAGAAAGCATCACTGCAGAATAATAGATCCTGGCAAGTGAAACATTATTAATGGATTGTTCTACCAGTTGAGTAATCCTGAAACACTGACAGTTCCTTTGGCTCCTTTAAAAGAAGCAAAATGAGATGATAAAAAAATAATACAGCTTTGAGAATTCTCACAACAAAAACAATTAGACGTAGAAACTCCATTCAAGGTGTCTTCATTTCATGATCTCTTTAGGGCTAAGTGTCCATTTTTCTTCTATTGCTTGACTGAAAGAGCTTTATCACATTAGAAATGTATGATATTTTGTAAGGATAAATTCTAAACCAGTGCAAAAAACTTAAAAGTATGAGCCCTGTGCTTTGATTGGCTAGTTAAAATTTCCCTCCTGTTCTGTCACCGTCTACATTTATGGCATTTATCAGACACTTTTACCCAAAGCAACTTCCATTCCCTAACTACAGGGGGCAGTCTCCTGGACCAACTACTTGAGTTTAAGGGTCTTGCTCAGGAACCCAGTGGTGCTGAAGGGAAGATTTGAATCAATGATCTCTTGGTCCAGAAGCAAGTGGCCTTCCCACTATGCCACCACCACCTCGCTGGCTGTGTCTCCTCTTCTGCAATCTGATTGGTGGAATTATGAATCCTGCAATCTAACTGGCTAGTTGAACTTCCCCTACTCTGCTTCTGTAGTCTAGTTTTCTAGTTGAATCTTGTCTTCTGTCCTCTGTCTTCTGTCCTTCTGTCCTCTGTCCTCTGTCTTCATTCTCCTATCTGTAATCTGCTCGGCTAACTCAAGTATTCTTCATTCTCACAGGTGGCTTCAAGTTTTTGTTCCTCAATCAGTTTTATTTCCTCTTCTTGCCTGTCAGCTTACTTCTACTAACTGTCTATCCTGTCCAGTTTGTTGGACACTTTGTCTGGAATCCAATCTACTTGTTTTTTGGATCATAAGAGGAAAATATATTTTATATTTAAGTGGATTTTTTTGCTTTCTCTACACACTATATGGACAAAAGTATTGTGACACGCTTGTTATTTTTTTCAGGATTACTTCTAGTGCAGAGCAATCTTAATGTTTCAGCAGACCAAGACATTTTGTGGACCCTTTTCTGTTCCAGCATAACTGTGTCCCAGTGCACAAAGCGAGCTCCATAAAGACATGCTGGAGGAGTTCAGTGTGGAAGAACTTGACTGGTCCACACAGAGTCCTGACCTCAACCCCATCCAGCACCTTTGGGATGAACTGGAATGCAGATTGAATGAATAGACACAAATTCCCACAGACACTCCAAAATCTTGTGGAAAGTCTTCCAAGAAGAGGGGAAGCTTTTATAGCTGTAATGGGAGGTACCAACTCCATATTAAAGTCTATGGATTTGAATGCAATAACATTAAAGTCCCTGTTGCTGTAATGGTCAGGCATCCCAACACTTTTGTCTACATTGTGTAAGTTATATTGTTGTATTGTGAACTAATCCGTTTACCTTAAAGTCTGACAAAGAAAATGGCGAATTACTGAACCAATTCTGCTAAGAGTCTACTAACAACTCTCCTGTCCTACCAGAAGGTGTCGCTGCTCCCTCTTAACTCTGGCATCAGTTTCGGAGAATTCAGTTATGTTCCATATTTTGATAAAATATTAGAATATTTTATAACAGGAAATAGAATTGTATAGAATGTTACAGTCAAAAGAGTGTTTCTTGACTAATCACCACTCCCTGTTATCTATACGCCACTTAACACCACCCCATCACACATACACAATGTGGACAAAAGTACTGGGACGCTTGACCATTACGTCAACACTACATTCAAATACGTAGATTTTAGTATGGAGTTGGTCCCCTTTTGCAGCTTCCACTCTTCTTGGAAGTCACAAGATTTTGGAGTTTCTGTAGTAATTTTCGTCCATTTATTCTGTGGAGCGTTTATGAGGTCAGACACTGATGTTAGACGAGAAGGTCTGGATCACAACCTGTGTTCCAGTTCATCCTAAAGGTGCTGGATGGGGTTGAGGTCAGGGCTCTGTGTGGTCCAGTCAAGTTCTTCCACACTGAACTCCTCCAGCATGTCTTTATGGAGCTGCTTTGTGCTCTGGGACACAGTCCTGCTGGAATAGAAAAGGTTCTTCCCCAAACTGGGTCCACAGAGTTGGAAGCATGGCATTGTCCAATAAGCCCAAACACTGAAAAACAGGTGTGTCCAAATACTTTTGTACATATAGTGCAAGCACTCCGAGTGTGATTAGTAGATCCAGAAGGGGGCAGCAGTGTGATACACTGTGCCAGTGGTCTGTCCATTGGTATGAGTGTTTCCTCTCACTTTATATTAAAATTAATGTAATTTCACATTAGCAATGCATTCGTGTTTATCAGATTTAGCTCTACTGATGTAATTACTTTAGGATGCATATGTGCGATTAAATGAGTTGAAATGAAGGTTAATAAATATGTCAGATTACATAAACAGTATGACTGTAATCAACAACAGTGAAGGCGTCACCAATAGGTACACTGAGGTTGTGAATATGCAGAGAGAGAAAGAGAGAGAGAGAGAGAGAGAGAGAGAGAGAGAGAGAGAGAGAGAGAGAGAATGTGTGTGTGTGTGTGAGAGAGAGAGAGAGAGAGAGAGCGAGAGAGAGAGGAGAGAGACAGAGAGAGAGAGATTGACAGACAGAGAGAGAGAGAGAGGGTGTGTGTGAGAGAGGGAGAGAGAGAGAGAGAGAGAGAGAGAGAGAGAGGAAGCAAGAGGAAGAGAGAGAGAGACAGTGAGAGAGAGAGAAAGAGAGAGAGGGAGAGAGAAAGAAAGAAAGAGAAAAAAGAAGGAAAGAAAGAAAGAAATAAAGAGAGAGAAAGACACAGAGAGCGAGAGCGAGACAGACAGACAGACAGAGAGAGGGGAATAGAGAGAGGAAGAGAGACATTGACCTGCCCATCAATAGTTCATAGACAGCAACAAAAGAGTCAAAGAGGCACAATGTCAGCTGTTTGACTGGAGGTTAAAGTTGGGTTAGATTTTAGCACCGCAGGGCAGCATCAAACATCTACAGAGGTCAAGAGAACCAACCCCTCACAAGTTTAGGAGCTTGTCGGCGAGCGTGTGCTTGTGTGTGTCCACGAGGGAATAGAGAGAAGGTGTGCTGGTCCAAAATAAAAAAACACAAGAAGAAAAGAACCATACCTCAGTCAGACACACTGCTAAAAGCAGGCCGCTGTCAGATTGTTAATCAGAAAGTTTCTGTTCCGTCTCTGCGGACGCTCGGGCTGACCTGTTCTGCTCCACACGGCTGGAGTCCATGCATGCTCAGGGTTTCAAACAAGCCCACGGCAGCGGAACAAGGCCGTGACGGAGCCGTCCACTCCTGCAGAGGAAGGAAAACACCTCCTCCTTCTCCACAACACTGTTCCTGGGAGACTGCAGAGCTCCACCACAATGCCCTGCTGCTCTCTATTCTCCACACACCCAGCTCCAGAGCCGCGCTCTTCCACAGAAAATCTGCATTCCAAGCACTGTAATTAAATTATACACAACAGAAGCCACCGAAGCAACACCCGGAGCTGTAATGACAACGCAAAAGGAATACAACTGCCATGCATTCTGTTGATTTATGTTCTGTGGCTCTAAGCTTCAAATCCCCTGTGACCTGTATTTAATGTATTTCTTATAATTATAGCTGCAGGCAGGAAAAAGCTTGTTTAATCGCATCTAAAGAGCTTCATTTTTGCATATGAGAAAGAGTGTGTGTGTTAGTGTGTGTGTGTGTACTGTCAAAAGGCAGGCTTATTATCACTTGTTGTTAATTACATCCCGGGTATAAATCCATTCAGATTTGTCATGATCTTCCTGTTTAATTATCAGGATTATAAAGCCGTACGAGAAACAGCCGCATTGTTTTCCAGCGTTGCGCTTCTTCAGCCAAGTCCAAAACAGGTGCACGGACAGGGTGGAAATCATCCGCTCTCGAAAATAACGTCTTCACCTTCAGCGGCTTCGGAGCATTTTTTTTTTAGCTCGGGTAAAATTTTCTCACGTTCTGAGTCTGGATGAGGAATAAAGATTTTGATCCAGATGGTTAATACACGGCGTGTGCAGCCTACTCAGTGTACTGGCTGAATTCTGAGCTACACAACGCGCTCCAAACTGCATGGAAGTGTGTTTTCCTGCCCTCCACCTCCCAGGCTAATAGAAATTCCAGCTCCAAATGAAAAATTCAAGAGATAAGGGCAATTTAAAATCCATTAACTTTCAAATAATTAAGCCAAGCCCGTTAGCGATGATAATTAGCTTAAACTTTCACAGTAAGCGGTATGAGGTGCAATAAAAAAGGCTTGGGCAAACTCCACACAATACACATATTACACATTTATTGGTTAATCTGCGTCAGACTGACCCAGGAACGATCCTCATACAAGTTTGTAATTGTCAGCAATGTGTTGGAAATCCAATGAACTGCCATTCTCCCCTGTGTAGTAATAGCCAGCAGCGGTATTTGGAGAAAGAAAATTAAACCCTCTGGGTATTTTATTGGGCCTCTGGCAAGTGAAACAGTCATATTAGACACACAATGTGTTTCTTTAAATCAAAAGGTTGTTTCATAATATTTCAAACATATGTTTCATAATATGTGCCACATATGTGGTTATTAGCTCCCCTAAGTATACTTGACTATATAAGACTTAAGGGCCTATTTACTTTTTCCTTGCTTGTTTTCAACAGGTTCAAAGGTTTAAAATGTAGCATTCACACACCAGATAGTACTGTCCATGTATTACAGCCCAACCTAGGCTGTCAAAGTAGCCCCTTTCAAATTCTTCATGGTTGTGACGCCACAACTACGAACCATTTCTATATGTTGCAAATTCCTTCACATTCACTTTGAAGTGATAAAGAGTGCTGCTACTGCACACACAGTCCCCAGGAGTTATTAGTGTGTTTAACGTTCTCCTGTTTATGGGTTTGTTTACTTTAGCCACGTGTCTTTGTTTCCTGGTAAGTTTGTTGTTGTGTTGGTCTTAGCCCCGCCCCCTTTGGTATCCTTTTCACATGTGCCTTGTTCTTGTCTCCTCCCCTGCCCAGATGTGTCCCATTTTCTAGTTAGTATATACACCCCTGTGTTTCAGTTCATGTCACTTTGTGGTTTTGCCTCAGTGTTTCTCTGCTTGGTTCTCTGTCTTTTCATTTTGCGTTCATATTTTGTTTTTATTTGCTCTTCATGTTCGATGTATTTATTGTTTAGCTTCCCGTTTATGTTAATGAAGTCCCAGTTTGCGTTTACATCTCCATACCTATGGAGTTCATTTCAATCATTACAGGGTGGAAGATGTGTGTGTGGGTGGGTAATAAAATGTTCATAGCAGTAGGAAATGCATCATCGTAGCTCTTTAGTCACTGGAATATTCTTTATTTGCTCAATTTTATGACGTTTACGGCATTTAGCAAACGCTCTTACCCAGAGAGAGCGACGTACATCATTCCTTCAGTAGCCCACATCTGCTCTTCATACCTGTAAAGCTAAAACATCTGGTTTTAATCAAGTTACTGCCAGCTAAACGTTAACAAACCCTGTCAAAAGAAACAAAGGACAAACAGTTAAGAGTTTTTTTTTTTAATATACAGGCAGTGATGTAGAAGAGATAAGCGAGAGGACTGGTTAGTCACCATGGTGCTCCTTGAAGACAGCGAGGGACTCTGATTGGAAAGGGGAGTTCGTCCCACCTCTGGGGGGCCAAGACTGAAAAGAGTCTTGAAAAAGAGATGCACTTATTCCTGTTCTTTTGAGCAGCGGCAATGCAGGGCAGCCAATCAGAACAGACACTATTTGCATATATCATTCTTTAAAGCACATTTACAACAATTTCTAACAGCTGGAGTAATATTCTTTCATTCAGTCATTCATTTATTCATTTTCTGTAACCGCTTTATTTTTACTAAGCCCCCTGTGTCCGGAGCCTGTCCCAGGGTCTGCGGGTGCGAGGCAGGGCGGGGCGCCAGTCCACCACAGGGCGATTAGAATAACATGAAAATATTACTTGGTACATCATAATACTTATATGTTACTAGTGGTATTCAGGGAGATGATGCAACACAAACAAAATGTACAATATGGGCCCTTTTATATGCACAGATGTGTGGTGTTTCTTTATAAAAGCTCACTGCTGCATTAACGCGCCCGGGACGGTCATTTCTGAGACGGATGAAGATGTGTTTGAGGACACTAGCCTGGGGGGGTGTTTTTAAAGAACAAAACCCTGCGCGCTTGTTCCTGCTCCGGCTCATTAGAGCTGCTGTAGGATGAAAGGTGCGCAAAGATGATTGCCAACCTGCCACCAGCTATCCGCAAGAGCTCTGACACTGGCGAGCCGTCAGGAGACATTAAACGAATGATGGCTGAGATAATGTTGTGCGGTCCTTCATAAAAAATTTAACCAACATGTTAGGGATTAGGAAGACTTCATATCCAATGTTCGTACACAGGCTTTATCATCTGTGTGTGTTTGTGGGGATGTATTTTGCACTTTGTGGGGACCAATCAAGTATAGAAGTACAAGAAAACACTTGCCTGGCATGCTGCTTCTGGCCACACCCACTCAGCCAGCATTTGAATTAAGGTAAGATAAACTTTTAGTTGTCCCACAAGTGGGATATTTGCATTGTCACAACAGAAAGTGGACAGAACAAAGATAAGAGCAGCAAAAATGGAAAAACAATAGAATGCAGTATAAAAGTACAGTATACAAGTACACAATACAAACAATGTAGACATATAAAGGAAGGAATTAGCGTGTATAGAGGGCTGAAAACTTTTCACCAAACCTTTCCCTTCACTTAAGGAAACAAGTTAAGCAGTGAACGGTTATGGACACTCATAGTATTGGTCTGTTGAACTGAGTACAAACCTTTTTTATTTAGGCTGTCCTAGGCTGGCGGAGAGAATTAATTAGAAGTCGTTTGTATATTTTTTGTGGGTAGTCATCTCAGTAGCGTCTCAATAGCACCTCCTACAGGACAGAAATATTACTATACGTGCTCCGGTTGCTACTCGCTAACAAGCAGCGCCGTGTAGCTCCGCCTCCTACCTGCAGCACCTTCAACAGCCAGTACATCATTTAAATTCAATAATGATAGCTAGACTTATTATTTTTCATTTCAATTCACAGTCTTGTTTCTATTTGTAAAGTGCGTATCTGCGCTCAGTGATATCTTGTATGAAATGTTTGGATATATAATTTAAAAATAATAGAATAATGACTATATTTTTAGGGTGGCTTGGGATGAATGAGGGGCGGGGGGGGGGGCGCTTCAGACCTTCGGCAGAATTCAAATGAGCCATTTTAATCTAGATTCATTTTCAAATTTTTTTTAATCTAGATTAATCTAGATTAATTCCAAGATTACAATGAGATTAATCTAGAAATGAATCTATGCCCACCACTAATATATATACACACACATATGCAATGAAGTGACGACCATTGACAAGAACAGTAATAATGCACCAGAACAATTGCACATTATAAAATGCACATTTATCAATTGCACATTGATACCATTCCACCCCAAAATTGCACATGTTGCATCAGAAAACTGCACTCAAAAGAAATATTGCACATAAGAGAAACTACCACCTATCATCTATCAACTAGTAGATTATTAGATTTAGTAGATTTTCTCAGTTGTTCCCTTCAACCGTCAGCGCTTTAAATTTTGACCTGTTTTAACAATTTTAACTACTGTTCTCTGACAGATAGGAGCGTGTGCAACAATGATGTAATGACACATACACTTTATAAACAAAAGTATTGGGACGTCTGACCATTACCCCAACAGGAGCTTTAATGAAATTGTATCCAAACACATAGACTTTAATATGGAGCTGGTCCTCCTTTACAGCTATAACAGCTTTCATTCTTCTTGGAAGGCTTTCCACAAGATTCTGGAGTTTCTGTGGGAATTTGTGCTTGTTCAGTCTGTAGAGCATTTATGAGGTCAGACACTGATGTTGGACGAGAAGGTCTGGATCACAATCTCCATTCCAGTTCATCCCAAAGGTGCTGGATGGGGTTGAGGTCAGGACTCTGTGTGGCCAGTCAAGTTCTTCCACACTGAACTCCTCCAGCATGTCTTTATGGAGCTCGCTTTGTGCACTGGGACAAAGTCATGCTTGAATAGAAAAGGTTCTTCCCCAAACTGGGTCCACAAAGTTGGAAGCATGGTGTTGTCCATAATATATTGGTCTGCTAAAGCATTAAGATTAACCTTCACTGGAAATAAGGGGCCCAAACCATGAAAAACAGATGTGTCCCAATACTTTTGTCCATACAGTGGCGTACAAACATTACATTGGTTAGTGAATGCCTCTTTTTCGTTAGTGAGACTTTTTGTAGTAATTAGAGTCAAAATCCAAACTGCAACATCCAAATGATAAGGTATGCAAGTTAAATAACCTATTTGAGCAACAACTGTCCTTGTTAAAGCCACAGAGATGCTATGAAATGTAAATGTATAGTGCATTTTAATAGAACACTGCTAGTTCCATTAGAATACAAATGAAAATGCACATTATCTTAGCAATGTCAAAGAACCTAAAACAAACTCCTTACAGAGTGAATACAACTAGCACCCTTATGGAATTCTAATAGCATTTTAGCATTAAGCTAACAGTACTGACTTGTCTTAGCTAAATAAACATCTGAGGCTTTTTAGATATGCCATGTTTTGTAGCAGAAACATACTGGTAAGATGACCACTCATGTTCATGGTCAGGGGAATATCTAGAACCTCCTACAACTGGTCCCACCTAGCTGTAAACCAGCATGTGATTGGTTGATTCCTCTGTTGATTCCTATGTAGCTGGTTAATCTGTCATGGCAGCACTTCAAACCAGCAACTATAACCATAACCACTAGGAGAGCTCAGTTAAATCTGCCATTATATTATGAAGAAAAACATTCTGATGAGATAATATTCCATTAGGAACAGATTTACCCCCCTGTTTCCAATTAATGCTTAATAATGAGGGAAGAGTAATTCAGCTACATTTAAATAAAACATGACTCTGTTTTAAAATTGCACATGCAAATTTTCTGTCCCCATTATCATTACCGTAATCATTAGATTTTCTCGGAAGCCCTTGACGACCTTGAGGGCTCCCCTCTGTTGGAGTCCAATTCCACTAACGTTGTTTCCTCAGCAAATTTGCACAGTTTCCGCACAGAATCTGAATTTGACATGCAGTCGCTGGCATGCAAGGAGAAAAGGAGAGAGTCCTGTTCGCGACGAATGTGTTTTAATACACGGCCCCTGACAAATAAGCATAATAATGTGAACTAAACAAAACTTAAACAAATGAGATGCATTACTTTCTTTGGCAGTGTGCGCAGGCGTTTTCAAAAAGAATCAGAAATCTCTTCAGCCTAAAGGGCGAAAGCTCCTTTTGCCTCGGTAGACATATTGATGGTAGCAATCTGCCACCTGGAGACAGAGAAGCAATGCCTTGCTCTCCAACCTAATGAGTCCCTCTCCGCCCTCCTGCTGTTGTAAATACAAATAAGGCAGGATCTGCCTGTGCTGCTGGAAAAACAACTGAGATCTGCACACCGCACAACCCTTCATTTTCCCTCCAGAGGCCCCGGCACTGGCACTCGTGCTTCTGCAAGCGCTCATGATGCAATGAGCTCAGATTTCATCAGTGATGGTATTCCGCAGTAATCTGTAGCATCATTCACTGGTCGTTCTGTTAGTCAGATGCGAAGCAATTTCACGTGAAACGTGTGGAAAAACACCCATTGGATCCGCTCGGGAAAGTGCTCGCGCATATTTTAGGGGTACAGTCGAGCTTTCTAAGTTCATTTTCACACCCAGTACATTTTCCAAGGCGAAGAAGCGAAAAATATTCGGTGCACAGCTGGAGCAACACCTACTCCTCCAGCCCTGACGGCACTGAGTGGGTGTTAATGAGAATCCCAACATTGTTGGACAGACTGGAGAGACAGGCGCACTATCATAGGAGGTGGTGCTTCCACACCTCTCTCATGCGAGCACACAAAACAAGACTCCTCACACGGCAGATATCGTTTTATATAGACGTTAATTGACACCTGCTCTTAGCAGGAAGGGGCCGTATGTGGGCCAACACTCCAGTTATTCATTTACATATTCATTTTAAGCAACTGGCTTAATAATACATTATGCGTTCTGAATAATTGGCTTGTAATAAAAAAGAAATGGATGTACTACAAAAATCAGATGTACTCAGTCGTCCCCTTACTGCAAACACAGACAAGGTTACTACCATCAGCTTTCAAAAACATACTTTCTAGGAGAATAGAATGAAAACTGTGTAAAGTTCATTTTTCAACAGACTGGAAAATAACTCTACACTAAAAAATGAAAGAATTTTTAAAACTATTAATACAAAACAGTCCAATTCAGTCAAAGGAGGCTTAAAACCGTTTTATGTTTAGTTTCATGTTAAGTCAGTTCCATGCATTACAGTAAGGTTTGCACTTTTATTTAAGTAGACCAGTTATATTTTTACTGAAATATATTTGAGAATACACACACACACACACACACACACACACATACACACAGGCATGCACACATGCACTTTATTTGCTGACCTACTCAGTTTTTATGATGGTTGTCTCGCCAAAAAACAAAAACTCTGAATTAAGTAACTTAACACTTAATACTTTGTCACAATTAGTTCCTGTTGCGTTTACACTCCACATAAAAACTCCTTTGTTTGTGATCTGTAGGTGTCTTTGGATTTTTGGAGGAAACCAGAGCACCTGACATGTGGAGAACATGAAGACCCCACACAGTCTCCCTGGCTGGGAAGCGAAGCCGGAACCTTCTCTCCGACAGTGCTGACCTCTGCACCATCATGCCACCCACAAACTAGCATTTACATTTTTATACTTCTGTGTTTATATTTATATCATAGTTCAGAGCTTTTTCTGCGCTCTTTCTGCTAATTGTGTTCACTAATCACTTTTCAATGAGCCATAAATCCTCTACCATGTAAAACTGTGTACATACATATCTACATCATTTCTAGAAATCACCTAATACTTACAAATTTAACAAACCCCATCATATACTGTGCTATACTATCCTATTCTATGCAA
Source organism: Hemigrammopetersius urotaenia (assembly GCA_037974485.1). Taxonomy (NCBI): domain Eukaryota; kingdom Metazoa; phylum Chordata; class Actinopteri; order Characiformes; family Alestidae; genus Hemigrammopetersius; species Hemigrammopetersius urotaenia. Next base: position 4,910,136 of record JBBPDC010000038.1, read on the forward strand.
TATGTTACGTTACAATACTGTTCAGTACTACTCTATGCTATACTATACTACATTCATTAGAATTTACTATATTATACTATATTAATTATACTGATTAATTATACTAATATAGTGTAGTACTATACTGTACTACACTATTCGGTATTATACTATATACAGAATATGACTATATTCTGTATATAGTATAATATATATATATTAAATATATATTACATTATACTATACTATACTATACTATACTATACCATACTATACTATTCTATTCTATTGTATACTATACTATAATAAACTATACTATTCTATGCTATAATATACTGTACTTTAACAATACTATGCTAAACCATATTATACTATACTATAATACACTATACTACACTATATTATATTATACTATACTACACTATACTTAACAACACTGTACATTATTATACTACACTATTTTATACCATATAATACTATACTACAATATACTATACTCCACTCTATTATTTTATACTATACTCCACTATACTTAACTACACCATACTGTACTATCCTATATTATAAAATACTATACTCTGCTCTACTCTACAATACATTTAAAGATATTTATACAGAACTGGACATGATCTATTCATGCTGCTCTCAGGGAATGCTGCGTAGTTCTTGTTGTTACATCATTGTATAGAATTAAAAGCTTTTATAACCACACTGCAGTTATACTCGTTACTTATTACCCTTTAACTCATGATGCTTTACTTTACTTTAATACTTTAATGTGTATTTTAGAACTGTGTTGAGTGTGACTTTGTTAAATGGTGTCTGACAGCATTAGATGAGCGATGCAATTCTAATATAGGTCCAAGAGATGTCACTTTAGCTCCATACACATAAGCGACGTGTTCAAACGTTTGCAGATACCAGCTCAACAACATTTCTTCTGTTTGCAGGGGTTTTTCCTCCTCTACCTTTTACTCCAGACGTTAGAGCATTGCAGTGTGGATTTGATTGTAATCGACCACAAGAGCATTAGTGAGGTCAAGTACTGATGTTCTGTATCACAAACACCACTCTAACTCACCTAAAAGGTAAACCATCACTCCAGAGAACAAGTATCTCCCTAAGTGACACTCAGTGGTGGGCTTGGGGACCCGAAGTTAATGTGTGACTGCTCCAGAGTCCCATTCTATTAGAAATGCATACCAGTCTTTCCCTCAACAAAACAAGCTGGAAGAGCAGGCCTCCGTTTTTTCACTGTGCTGTCAGCAACTCATTTACATACACCATATGGACAAAAGTATTGAGACGCATGACCATTACACCAACAGGGACTTAAATGGCACTGCATTCAAATTCATACTTTAATATGGAGTTGGTGCACCCCCATTACAGCTTCCTGTCTTTTTGAAAAGCTAGATGGGGTTGAGGTCAGGGCTCTGTGAGGACCAGTCAAGTTCTTCCACACTGAACTCCTCCAGCGTGTCTTTATGGAGCTCGCTTTGTGCTCTGGGACACAGTCATGCTGGAATAGAAAAGGTTCTTCGCCAAACTGGGTCCACAAAGTTGGAAGCATGGCATTGGTCAGTTGTCCTTCACTGGAAGTATGAGGTCTAGCCCAAACCCTGATGAAGAGGTCCTATTCCTTTGTCCATTTAGTGTATATCAATTTCAACATTTTCACCCAAACCATTATTGTTGTATAAGGTGTATACACCAGTCAAGCATAATATTCAAACCACCTGTCTAATGTTGAGTGGCCACCTCCTGCAACCAAAACAACTCTACGTTACAACTTTATGTTAATTGAAACATAGATTCCACATGGGTGTTGGAAGCATTTTTAATGTTGGGGGGATGCAGCGCTCTACGTCTCGGCTGTTGTCCGGGAAGGGAGAAGTGAGGGGAACAAAGTGAATTATTTTAAAAAGTGCTATAATGGTTCCAGCGCCCATGGCCATGCTGTGGTATCTGGCTCTAAGAGCAGCAGATCTTTTAAGTCCAGTAAATTGCCAAGTTGGGCCTCCATGGATCTGACTACTTTGTCCAGCACATCTCACAGATCTGATACTCCTTTTCGCTCAACTTTAAGAACTGGTTTTATACTTACTGCCTAATAAACCCCTTGAAAGTTGCCAGTGGAACGAAATTATTCATTTCACCTTTAAGTGGCTTTAATATCTCCGTGGCTGATTAGTGTATGGTTAGTGTATATGAGTCTTAAAGGAACAGGCAGGCAGTTTAATTCTAATGGACAATGACAGGTGAAGCATGAAGGAGTTAAGGCCTTTTACACCTTTTCCTCCAATTTCAAGGGAACATGATTAAATGGGCAGTTGTTTTCTCACACCACAGGTCAAGCGAAGGTACCAGAGGCAAACAATGCTATCTTCTCTCTTAGATAAGGCCTAAATCTGTTATTCAAATACACAGACTATAGACGGATCTCAGTTTGCGCAACCAGACGGAGTGTGATACCGCTCTGTAGTTACGCTTATATGGCGGAATTTCAATATCATAGTTGACAGAACAAATACGATTTTTTCCAGTTTCTCAAGAGCTGTTATTTCTACAATCTCAGAATCTACTCTAACTGAAATTAAGAGCTACCACTTATTTTCTTCTTGACCATTAACCTCAATCAGACCTGCTCCTTCAGTGGCTTTCACCGCCTCTTCTTGTCTTTGTTTAGTCAAGATGTTAAACTTGGACTTGTAAGAACTCAAGGCTTAATTCTTTCTCTTAAAATGGCAAATCTTCTGACGTGGCTGGCCTATGGCAGCAATGTGGCTTCGCTGGAGGAAATATCCTTTATCCATCTACAGCCGTGGGCTGAAAAACTTCATCATGACCAACACCCTGCTTGACATCACCTTGAAGAAAAATCCATGACTAACCGATGCTATTGTTTCTAATATTTAAAAGCTGTATCTTTTTTATTTCTACTGAAGTTAAAACAGTTTAGCATATCCTCTGCCTCAGTGTTATCCACAATATGGACAAAAGTATTGGGACAGCATTTTGGACAACACCACGTTTCCAACTTTGTGGACCCGGAAGAACCTTTTCTATTCCAGCATGACTGTGTTCCAGTGCACAAAGCGAGCTCCATAAAGACATTCTGGAGGAGTTCAGTGTGGAAGAACTTGACTGGCCACACAGAGCCCTGACCTCAACCCCATCCAGCACCTTTGGAATGAACTGGAACGGAGACTGTGATCCAGACCTTCTCGTCCAACATCAGCGTCTGACCTCATAAATGCTACAGAATGAATGGACACAAATTCCCACAGAAACTCCCAAATCTTGTGGAAAGACTTCCAAGAAATCTGAGAAATCAGTGAAATCTGTTATAGCTGTAAAGGGGGACCAACTCCATATTAAAGTCTATGGATTTGAATGCAATGTCAAGTGTTGGTGTAATGGCCAGATGTCCCAGTACTTTGTCTATATAGTGTGTAGACCACCCCATTATCCTTACTCTTACAACTACTCAAGAGATGATTTATTGATAAAATGGCAACATGGGAGTTTCCATACCATCACACAGAAGCAATAGTCCTGACAGATTACATTTAAGTCTAGAAAAAATGGCCTTACTCGTAGTCGTCTTCTGATTGCACTAGCAGCCTACACTGCTGTTAATGCGGACTGTTAATGTGATAAAAGGTCTTGATTAGACTCTTTCAGTAAGTGCTGTCTGAATTCCATCGTACTACTCACTGCTACTCTATTTCAGACACAGCTCTTCTCACACTTTTGCACAGCGTGTAGCACCGTCAAGATAGAACTGGATTAGAGCCACAGCAGGCCCCCTCAAGTCCTAGCACCCTGCTGTCTCTGTATATTGTAAACCTGAAGACACGATGCCACAATTAAATAATGAAGAATAAAGAAAATTATTGATAGTTTAAACTAGTAATGTACATTTACTGCCAAGGGCTTAAAATAAACAGTGTTCCAAACAGGGCAGGGGAGAAGAAATAGAAGAACCACGTTGGGTTCCTTAAATAATCTTTCAACAGCTAATTTTTAAGAACCAGTTATGTAAACGAGATGTGTGAGTGTGAGGATGGGATTTTTTGAAGTCTGAAGAACCAGTATGACCTCAGGAGCCTGACTACTACATGCAAGCCATTAACGTAAGGTTACAGTTTTTAAAAATCTGTAGATTATCAGGGAAAAACATCTCAAGGATAGATGAGATCAAGATGAACCTATCAGAGGGTGATAGACTGTAAAAACTATGGAGAAAGAAGAGGAACTGCTCTTGTTTTAACGAAGCATGGAGTGGCAACAGCAGCAGGATGAACTTGAAGCAGCAAAAAAAAAAAAAGAATTCCCACTTCCAACGATTGGCTGCTCTGTACAGAAGTATTGAAGCAGTGTCCAGCTGCTCCGTCTGTCAGTTTTACACATGTCCTTGGGGTCTAATCTACTTCCTCCATAATTTTTCTCTGTAGAATTCCGATCAATATTTCAGAGCTCACTGTAATACACCCGGTTGTACATAGAATATAAATTCTGTATCTAATCTCAGCGAGATAGGGATGTCCTAGTGATCAATAGCGTTCAAGTAATTGGGTTCTGCAAATGGAGCTCATTCCTGGACTGACCAGACGGACTGGCTTCTAAACAGAATGAAGGTTTGGTTTCTTTTTAGTGTCAGTAAGTTTAAATGTATATACACCAAATAATAACCATTATTAATCAGACACTCAGATATGACTTGAACTCTTAGGATAAGTAGGGTAAACAGCCAATGGAAGCCAATGGAATCATACTGCTGGAGTCTGGGAGCTTATACATACATCATTATCAGTCATAACATTAAAGCCACCAGTCTAATACCAAGACAATAGCAGCAGATCCTTTAAAGTCCTGTAAATTCCAGTGATGCCGAAAGAGATGCGTTGCTGTTGTGTATGAGACGTGGCTCCACGAGGGCATCGCCGAGACCACTATCCAGCTACAAGGGTTAAGACGCAAGGTGAGGGCTGTGTGTTTACATCAGCAAGGAATGATGTACGAACGCGGCAATAGCCACCACACACTGCTTGACTCTGGTGGAGAATTCTGGCAGTGAAACGCAGACCTTTCTACCTCCCCAGAGGGTTTACTTCAGCTATCGTTGTGGCTGTTTCGATTCCTCCTAGCACTAATGCTAACGGTGCTAAAGCTAACAACATGCTGGGCGAGCAATACGGGAAGATAAGTGACCTGCAAACTGCTCATCCTGGTGATTTCAACAACGCATCTGTAAAGAAAGTTCTGCCAAAATTTCACCAGCACATTGACTTTACCACATGTGGGGAAAACATGTTAGGCCTTGTCTACACAAACATTCCCTGTGCATACAAGGCTGCACCCCACCCCCATCTGGGACAATCAGACCACATTTCCATCCTCCTCACCCCAGCCTACAGACCCATACAGAGGCGCACCATACCAGTCCTGAAACACATGAGAACCGGGTCTCAGGGGTCCATCTCTGCACTATAGGACTGCTTTGAATGCACTGACTGGGACATTTTCAAAGAGGCTTGCCACCTGCAAGTGCATCGAGGATGTTACTGTCTCCAGAACGGTCACCAGCCAGGCATACCACTAGGGAATACTGATGCCTTGAAAGGGTGTGTTTGGTCTGCAACAAAGTTCAGGTTGGTAGTGTGTGTCAAAGAATGCCTGGAAACTAAGAATTCCTAGCAGAACATCCCAGAGAATGACACTGCCTCCACCAGGCTTGCCTTCTTCTGGTGCATTCTGGTCCCGTCAGCTTTCAAGGTAGACAACATACACACATACCTAGCCATCAACGGACCAGGCCACCTTCTTCCATTGCTTAATGGTCCAGTTCTGATGCTTTCTGACTGGTCTGCAGCTACTCAGTATAATATTCAAGTGTTCTGTCATAGCCAGCATTAATTGTTTCAGATTTTGTGCTACAGAAGCCTTCACTTCCCAATTAAACCCTGGTATCCATAACCCTGTACACAGTTCAGAAATCGTCCTTCCATGGACCATTTTAATAGTTACTAATGCCACCAGGAACACTCTACATTACTTGTGTTTTGAAGATGCTCTTACCCAGGTGACCCAGTTGTCAGTTGCTCAGATCCATTTGTCCTTCTTCCAGCATATTAATTTCAAGGACTGACTGTTCTCTTGCTGGCTAAAACACCCCACCTCTTGACAACTGCCATTATAAAGACAAGATAAATGTTACTCACTGTGCTCACTGTACTAATGTAACCTGACTCGGAGAGCTTTGCACAAGAATTCCAGTGTGCATGGACTGCTGGTCTCATGCACAAATGGCAAATAAATATCTTGAATCTTGAAATCTTGAATCTACTTGTCACTGGTTTTTAATGTTGAGGCCGATCATTGTCTGATGGCAGTCTGGTTCACTGTTTTTCCCACTTCTTTCAATGCATTTAAGGATGCTTAAACGGTGCTAGTTTCACTTAGAAAACATTATCCGAGGTTAACATGTTTCTGCTGCTTTTTATATTCATAATCTGTCTATTTTTACCTGAAGTCATACTGCCATGTCTGCGACAGACTGCCAGTAGTTGTATCTGACCAATCAAATTGTGCTCTGTAAAACTTGTGGATGATGCTTCTCTTCTCCTTCTCAAAATTGAATTAAGTGGGTGTATGTAAAGCTCATTATTTAAGCGTTGATATGTAACTAAATACTGTAAAAAATTAACCATTCTGTCATACATGAACACACCACAGTGTGAACAGCATGAAATTCATCTTTGTATTTAACCCATGCAGCGGGCAGCCAGGAACACAGCGCCCAGGAAACCGAGTGTGGGGACGCTTCCTTACTCACGGGTACCTCAGTGATGTCTCTAGCAGTCCTGGGATTAAAACCAACAACCTTCTGATCGCAGGGGCAACACCACCTCAAGGCAACCAGCTGTCCCCAGTTGTATTTGACTTATGGCGTATGTAGCATATACCCTCAGCTATACCACTGTCTCTAAAACACTAGCTATAAAATGCGGTTTCCCTCTGTTTTCAAGGTCCCTCCCTTCATCAATTTTATTTTCTTCTTTCCTCAGTAAGATATAAATGATAAGATAATTTATAAGATAATGTTGGTGAAATATATCTTTGTGGAATGGTCTCCTGGACTTTGGTCTTCCCTGATAAGCAAGTCAACATTTATAAAAGTGTTTTTTTTTTGTTAAAATGCTGTTTTATTTGAAGTTACTTGTACACACATTTCAAACCAGGGAGTTCTCTCCCTCCTAAAGTCCAAAAGTTCATATACAGTGAGTCAATAGTGTCCTTATTAGCCTAATAACAGAGTTACAGGTAAAAGATATTGTTGGATTATATTACTAAAAACATTATATTGCTAAATGTTCTATTCCGATGTGGAACTGGCCACTAGGGGGCCAGAAAGTAGAGGCTCCTAGAACTATCTGTCAGGGTAGAGAACCATTTAACATCATAACAGTGGCAACATAACAACCTGCTTGGCATTATGAGAAGAGAGCTGTGAACCAAAACATGAAGTGACAGGCTGGTGGCCAGGCAAATATAAGTACTGACATCTGCTGCGCCGCATTTTGTGCAAACAGAGGCAATCTCGGCACTCGAAATGTAGCAGGCACTTAATTAAAAGCGGCTCAAGCGGCACATTTTGTCCATCTTCTCCTTAATCACTAGCTGACTGAGGTTGAAGCAGAACAGATTTGGATGAGATCCACATGACGCAGACCAGAGCGCTTCTGCATCTTTTTTTTTTGTTTGTTTGTTTATATGTGCAACAGTTTGAAAAGTCTGTCTGACAGAGTAACCCACCCGAGGCAGGCTGAGCCGTCTGAGCCAGAGAAAGAGAGGGCCAAGCAAGGAGGGGTGTGTGCAGCCCCTAAAAACAGCTGAAATATTTACAATGTTTTAAATACACTACTTTCTTAAATTAAAGTATGTTTTTCATTTTGTCATGAGTTCCGGGTGATGTCCTCTCTTAACAATTTACAGCATTATTTATAGTGAGTTCCCGTTAAAATGAACCATTTTAGAATTTCTGGAAAAAAAACCAAGAAAAAGTTAAAAGTGAGAAGCTAAACATGAAGTGGGCTTGCGCTGGTGGTCTACATATAAGAAGCATATTTACTGGATCTGTGAGTGATTGGTAGAGCTATGACATAGTATTTTATTTTATTTATTCTATTGTTTTTCTTCATTTTGCTCCTCTTCACTTTGTACTGTCAACTTTCTGCCATGACCAAACAAATTTCCCACTTGTGGGACTAATAAAGGTATATCTTATCTTATCTTTTCTTATCTTATCTTATAGTCACGCATTCGCCCTGCGACCAGAAAGTCTGGGTTCGATTCCCAAGACCGCTAGGCACCGCTGAGGTACCCTGAGCAAGGT
>JBBPDC010000038.1:4920712-4932279 GCA_037974485.1 Hemigrammopetersius urotaenia
TTTGTAAAGCTGCTTTGTGACAATGACCATTGTTAAAAGCGCTATATAAATAAAATTGAATTGAATTGAATTGAAATCTGACTTTTATGATGTAAGTAATACGTAAATCAGCTCACGTACAACAACCAGTTGCCTGTGTTGCTTATAACAACTTTATTGGAGGTAACTGGCTCATGCAGAGTGGGCTAAGGAATTAAAAGCAGTGATGCCTGCATTAAGTACTAAGGGTGGCCTCTTCTATAAGCAGGGGGCGCTGTTGGTTGTTTATGTGTGTTGGAGATGTGTCCCATTTTCTAATCGGGAGTTAAAACATTCTCATTATGTACAATATCCTGTAACATTTTCTAAATGGGTGCTGGATCGTTTCAGGAAGAACTCGTCTGTGTGTCTGTACAGTCATTACATAAGCAATGTAATCAATAAAGTTTTCTGATTCTGATCTGTTTTAAATGTATCTCGGATGAGCTTCTGCTTGCATGTTTATCTAACTTTGTCTCGGGCATTCTGAAGTTGACCAGAGGTAAAAGAGAATCATGTAAGTGTGTGTCTTGTATCATGCATGTAGCCTGACTTATATTTTGATTATTAAACCTGTTTTTAATTCATAGAAACCAATTAACTATGTAGGGGAAATGTACACTATATGGACAAAAATATTGGGACACATCTGTTTTTCGCTAGACCCCTTATTTCTAGGGAAGTTTGGTCTTATTTTTTCAGCAGATATTTTGGACAACACCATGCTTCCAACTTTGTGGACACAGTTTGTGAGCCAGACCTTCTCATCCAGTCTCTGATCTCATAAATGTGCTACAGAGTGATGGCGCTACACAAATTCCCACAGAAACTCCAAAATATTGTGGAAAGTGTTCCAAGAAGAGTGGAAGCTGTTATAGATTTGTGCCAAAATGTTCAAACAAAACTTCCCTAATATCAAACAAAATTCATTCAGTATTCATTCTCTCCTGTGAGACTTTCGATTTCGCTGCTAGTTTTTCAGTTTCGCTGCTGGCTTTTCAGTCACTCCACCCCGTTTTCGCTGAGATTTTCTCATTTAAATCAACCTACGTCCAGTCCTGCGCCTAAACATAGGCCCTTTCATAGCCTCATAAAATACCTTTTTGTGCTCAAATTAACCATAAATCCACTTTACACGTGTTCGGCGTGACCTGTATATCCCATTCATGAAGTTAGATCGAGGTTTGGATCGTCGGGACTACGGGAATCGCCGCTTCCCGTAGTTTTGCTGTGTTTTTTCAGGATTCCTGTCAGACGGGAAATTGCCCCACGTAGCCTCAGCGAAAAAACGAAAAAAGCTTAATAAATCCAGACATATTTAGTTTCAGGAGAGCAGGCCGGACGCAACGATACCAGATTGAGTCGGGTCGGAGCAGCGGATCTGTTTCTAATGAATTTTTTCATCGCGTTGAGAATCCAGTGAGTGGCTATTGGCGAGAGTGAGAAAGTGTGAGAGAGAGTGAAACAAGAGTGAAAAACCACAAAACCTGTTTGAGCGGACTAAAATTAGCGGACGTTAAAAATTAATTTCTAACAAAATTTTATAGTTGACAACGATCGGCTCGCCGAGACGAGAAAAATGGTTTTCGGAGTCAGGTCAAACGACAAGCTGTTGAAGTTTTACGTTTTCGCTGCTTGAGGATTCGTTTGCAGTTCTGGCACAGATCTCTCGTGTGGGCGGGGCTTTGACTCATTTGCCAACAGGTATTTGAGTGACAGCTCTATTTAAAAGCTCTATATACAACTTTATATAAAAGTCTATGGATTTGAATGCAGTGATATTGCTGGTCCCTGCTGGTGTCAGGTGTCCCAATACCTTTGTCCATATAGTTTATAAAACATTGGATGAGGAACAGTATATTACAGGGTGATATATTTTCTCATTGCTTTTTGGATCAACTACAGAATGGTGAAACTTCAGCTTCACTTTCACATAAGGACATTTCACATGAACAGGAGAGTGTGGGTTAATATCCTGTCTTCACTACAGTAATGTCTGTTATGTCAATTACAAGCTTCAAATTTAATCACGAGAGCTGTTATGAAACTTACATAGCACATTAAAAGGTTTCTGCATTAACATAGCTGTGTATGAACATACATGGCTGGCATTTTCCATGTTTTTGTCATTGTATCTGCATCACAACAACCACACTGCTTCCCCCCTGAGACAGCAAACGAGAGCACTGATCATTAGCATATATAATCAACACTGTTCACTGTATGCTACATCATCCAAAAACTGAATTAAGCTGTTTCATACTCTTCGCAGTTGTCTTTCAAAGAAGAGTCATTCTAACCTGGAAATATAAGTCACACCACAGAGGATTTACTAAAGAAATTAAGGTCCAGATTTAATTTGTGATTAAACTCATTGCCAAGCTTCCATAGGCCCTGCTGCTATTAGGCTTAAGCTAGCCAAAATCAAACCAGAATTAAGATTCATTCAAGCGCGTCACTATCTGTCCTTCCACAGCTTCTCAAATGACTGTGGACCTAAGGGCCAGAGTCTCAGCAGTGAAGGCCCAGACTCATCAGGGACATACTGCCTCACAGGCTAATTCTGCTTAGCGCTCTGTCTCTCTCCATTTACCTATTAGCATGGCTACGCTATCGCCTTTGACAAGAGCATGGGGATGTGCTGACAAATGGGTTTCTGACACGTTGCCCATGTTACTCTCCAATTAGCCTCAGACCTTGGATCAGCTGATTCATTCCAGTTTCACTATGTGAATGAGCCTCTCTACCCCGTGACTCCTTACCCAGCACTCACGCAGTCTGAGTACCTGACAGACTTTGAGGATCCATCTAGGGCTTGTGGAACAGCTGCAGTCCTTTCCTAGAAATTTTCCTGCTCAGAAACTCCTGGTTCACCTCATCAGTTAATTGTCAGGTTTAGTGAATGTGTTTGAGTAGGAGAACCATCAAACTGTGCTGGACACCGGCCCCTCAGAACTGGAGTTTGACACCCCTGCTCTATATAATATCAAGTGTTGGAATAATTGGCATTTGGACCAGTGTACAATGTAGAGCTCAAACCACATCATCAAGTTTTCTGATGAGTTTGAACTGCAGGAACGACAAAGGTCCAATGGCTAACATGACCAAACAAAAGAGATGCTCTTGACATCAGGAATACGATAAATATCTGCTCAGCATTGCTTCCTCAATAGAGATCATCCAGAGCACCAAGTTCCTTGGTGTTCACAATGCGGAGAACCTCATGTGGGCCCTCAAAGCCAGCTCCATCACCAAGAAGGCCCAGAAGCACCTCTGTTACCTGAACAGACTGAGGAGAGCGCACCTTCGGCCCACAATCCTCACCACATTCTACCGAGGAGTATAGAGAGAGCGTTCTCTGTAGCTGCACTGCGCAGTTCTACCGAAATTGTTCCATTTCAGATCACAAGAGGGTATTGAAGACAGCTGAGAAGATCACAGACGCTGCCCCTTATACCCCTCTTAAGGGGGTTCTCCACAGACCAGTTCCAGCTCGGTTTGCTTCAGTTCGGTTCTACTCTGTTCAGTTTGGTTTCGGACCTACAGTTACCCACTACAACTGGTTGCTATAGCGACCAAACATTCTGAGCAGCAGCCTGAGCGGAGCGCACAAAGCTGAGGAAAACAACCCGGCATCGTTACAGTCGCCAGCATGGATGAAACCAGAGGGGTTTTATTTCTTATCCTTGGTTTGTGGCTGTTTGCTAATGCTAACGTTCAGTCAACAACATTGCCGTAGCCATAGCGACCACCAATCAGCAACCTCCAATATGTACACGTCATCATTTAGTATCGGTTCAGCATGCTTGGAACCTCGGCCAAGGTGGTACCAAGAATGGTACCAAGTACCAGATTTTAGTTCTGGAAAAGCAAAAAAAGCGAGTTCAACCGAAAAGAGCCGATACCAGTCAGGGGAGAACCCCCATTACACTCTCTTCTTCATCGTCCCCGTCTGGCAAAAGTTACCATAGCAGTTTCTACTCTCAGGCCATCAGACTCCTCAATCAGAACTAAATCATGATCTGTGCCCCTGATCCCCGTCGACACACATAAAACAAGCAAACACACCCCTGAACCGAACATCTTCCTTCTCCTAACACAATACATATAAACAATGAATTAAACAAAACAACTTACACCCAACTGCCACATAAATAGCCCTTTATTTAATATATACTGCGCTTTCTCTGTTCTTCTGCTATTATTTGCACTGTATTTATTGTTGTTGCTAGAATGCAGTATATTTCATATAACTGTACTCATTCAAACTGCACTGTAGCTTCTTTTGTCAACAACACTAAATGTCATGTCCTGTTGTTTTTGTTGCTCTTACTCTTTTGCTGTTTTACACTGTATTTTGTCCTGTCTGCATTCATGTAGTTGTGTGGTGTTTCTGTTTTTGTTCTTGTGATGCATCATCATGGTCCTGGAGGGATGTTGTTTCACTTCACTGTGTACAGCATATAGTTGATTTGACTATACAGCCTTCGCATTTTATTCAGCAAAATAACATTCACCATTTCATTAACAAACAAAACTAAACAAAACTAACAAACAAAAAACATATATCCCAAATGGTAGCTTTATAGGAGAAGGTAAACATATAGGAGAAGCACTCCATCTTTCTTCCAGGTAATTTTGGAGCATTTGTATAGGTTTATTACTCATGAAACTTGGTTAAAATGTTTCACTGTCATCAAAACCTTATGTTTTTTCTCTCTGGCTCATATATATTTAAATAGTGTGGAGGCTTCACAGTGAATGAACCAACAGAAATGGACTCAAATGAATAACATCTTATGTTACAGTGTAAGTCATAAGTCTTCTGGCAGAATCAATTTGGACTTTCTTATCTGCGAATCGCTCATTTCAGGTCCAGCACTGACCTGTCACACACACACACACACACCTCTGTGGTTTTAAGAGATCTTGCTTTTCCTAGAGCACCTCTGGCCAGTGTTTGTTTTTTCAGTTTTTCTGTTGCTTTGAGCCTCCCTTTAAAACTGAACGAAAGATCATTTGGTTCAGACTAGTTTGCCCAGCACATCCCACATAGATGCTTGATAGAATTGAAATCTGGGGAATTTATCAATACCTTGAACAATTTTTCTTCAAACCATTCCTTGCAGTGTTGCATTGCAGGGCACATTGTCCTGACGAAAAAGGCCACTGCCATTAGTGATACTGTTAGTATGAAGTGATGGACTGCATCCATGTTTAGGGAGGTGGGACGTGTCAAAGTAGCATCCGCATAAATGCCTGTACTGAGGTGTTCCAGCAGAATATTGCCTAGAGCATCATACTGCCATACTTACTGTCTTCCCACTGTGCATCCTGGTGCCATCTTTTTTCCACCTGGCTGGTAACAGAAATCAGGATTCATCAAGCCAGGCCTGTTGCTCGCATTGTAGGCCCTTGTGTTGGACAAAGGTAAGCATGGGTGCTCTGACCGGTCTGCAGCAAAGCAGCCGCAAATGCTGCAAGATGCAATGCATTATGTGTTCTGACACTTTTCTATCAAAGCCAGCATTACATTTTCAGCTATTTTTGCTACAAGATCTCTTCTGTCGGATAAGAGCCTATAGGCTAGCCTTCCTCCCCACATGCTTCAGGGAGCCTGTTGCCATTTCCCAGGTGTCATTTCTTTGATGACTTTTGAATAGTATTAACCACGGCATACCAGGAACACCTGCCGTTTTGGTGATGCTCTTGTCAAAGTCACTCAGATTCTGCACTTGCCCACATTTTGCTGCTTCCAGAACATCAACATCAAGAACTAATTGTTCACTTGCTGCCTAATATATCCCACCCCTTGACAGGTGCCATTGTAATGAGATAATCAGTGTTACTCGTTTCACCTGCCAGGGGTTTTAACGTTTTGGCGTGCTGGAGCTTTTCACAGACACTTATGTGCCATTTCACTTTGTATGCTGTGAATGTAATATAGCAGTAGTTGTTAAAGTAGGGTACACCTCAATATCTACGCTCATAAATGCAACTGGTTTACAAACTCATCATTATAATGGCAAGCAATGATCAGATTTGCATGGTCAGGCAAATTGGATTTGGTCAGTTGAACTCAAATCTAATCATTCAGGTCTAAAAATCGGATTAAGAAAAAACTCCAACTGGCCCTGCAGTGTGAACAAATCCAATTATTTTTGGATTCGCCCCAAGTAACGTCCTTTGAACTTGCAACCAATCTCTTAGCCCCAGTCATTACAGTATATTAAAGCCGAGAGCGTTGTTGTTGTTGTTCCTATATATTCCATTCCAGATTTTTTTTAATGACAGTAATGATATAGAGCTATTGGTTTTAGTTGTGGTCAAGGGTCTACCAATATGAATCTAATTAAGCTGGGCTGTAGAAGGGTTGCCTTGGGGTGTTTTCTGAACTGGTTGTTTGTGTAACTTGAGGCTTACGATTTTGCTGTTACCAGCAAGGGTCTTGTGTGCAATCTAGCAATCATGACTGACTCTGTCCTCGTTAAACACGGCAAAGTGGTTAAAGTAGCACACCCCAAATGTTAATGAAGCTAATGGAAAACAGAACTATATTCTATTCCATTCCATATTTTTTTTGCCTGCTGTGGATGTATTTTTATATTATGAATTCTGGCTGCGTTAGTGGTGGGTTGGAAGGCATAGTGGTGTGCGGGAAAATAAACAACACTTTGTTATGAAGGAACTTCAGTCACTTAAATATGAAAATTGGAAGTCCTCACAGAGCTCACTAACCCAGAGAAAACAAGCCCAAACAACATTAAACTTTAATATGGTTGACATGCACTAATGAGGGTGAAAGTCGGCAGTATGATGCTTGTGTTTGTTCAACAATAGTCAAACAAAGAGCAAACAAACATCTAATTAATCGCTCGTCCTGTGGAGAAGGAGCCTAGGTCTAAAAATCTTATTCAACTCTTTACATTTTTCTGAAAGGCCACAGCACTGTTGAATGGTATTCATGCTTCAATGAGCAACAAGAAGAACTTTTTTTTCAGTTAAATAGCAAAAAGCTTAAAGCCTTACAGTAGAATATGATGACATTATATAAATGTGCCAGGTGTGACAAGTGGCACAGGGCTGGATGAACTCCCTACAACACACACACACACACACACACACACACACACACACACACAGCTACACACACAACCACACATAAGTACATGCATTTAAAATACTAGATTAGCCAATGTTTGTTGATCAACAGACTTGAAAAAGGTGCGGTTTGCTTTGCAGGTAATCTGTGATTAATCCTCCACACAAATTGAGCAGCTCTGAAAGCTGCTTTCAGGCTAAACAGATGAAGTTAATTGCCATGTGTGTGGTTCAAAGAAAAACACGCTAACCCAAAGCTCATTTTTCATAGATTTTGTCATTTTTTGGGAGGGTGCTGTCGCTCAAGCTGTGCCAGTTTATGCAAAAACCTGCTCGCTTAGTGCAGAAATGTTCACCGAGCCAGACGCTCTGCAAGAGATAAACTCCAGCCGATCCAAGAAACGCTGACGGTCCAAATATAATTCTGATTGTTTGGATGAACTTAATTGATTTGCAGTTTTAAGGTACACTACATGGACAAAAGTATTGGTTGACCATTACACCAACGGAGACTTTAATGACACTGTATTCAGATACATAGACTTTAATATGGAGTTGGTCCCCCTTTGCAGCTATAACAGTTTCCACTCTTCTTGGAAGACTTTGCACAAGATTCTGGAGTTTGTGTGTGAATTTGTGTTTATTCATTCTGTAGAGCATTTATGAGGTCAGACACTGATGTTGGATGAGAAGGTCTGGATCACAATCTCCGTTCCAGTTCATCCCAAAGGTGCTGGATGGGGTTGAGGTCAGGGCTCTGTGTGGATCAGTCAAGTTCTTCCACACTGAACTCCTCCAGCATGTCTTTATGGAGCTCGCTTTATGCCCTGGGACACAGTCATGCTGGAATAGAAAAGGTTCTTCCACAAGTTGGAAGCATGGTGTTGTCCAGATTGTCTTGGTCTGCTGAAGCAAACTTCAGCGGAAGTAAGGGGTCTAGCCCTAACCCTGAAAAACAGGTGTGTCCCAATACTTTTGTCCTTATAATGCATGTGAGATTAGTGTGGAACGCCTGCACCCTCTCTGGTGCGTTTGGAGGGACCCTCCAGCCCTACAGAAGAGATCAATAATGGCTGCATTGAACAGCGCATGATTAATGTTGAAGTGCATCTCGACTTCAAGCAACAAAACATTTGCTAATCCTCCCAATAAGGAATGGCAGGTTTTTCCCGCAAGTAATCAAGGTTGGAGAAATGGATCTGGTTCTGCCTAAACGAATTTCCATAATGCGATAGTAACATGAACAATGTCGTGTGTATGATGGGTGCAGCCCAGTCCTTAATTCTGCAGAAACAGCCGTCAAGCTGAAGAGCACTCGCAGGAAAATGAAGGCGCTGATGGATCACAGTTCATACTCCGTCCCAGTGACAAATGCTGAGAGCAGTGATATTCAGGACCAGCGCTTTGTCTGCGCTGAGAAAACTGACACATTCAATTACACTTTGTATAAATCTGGACCTGAGCCTGCCGTGCTGGGTTACTGTACAGAGCGCGGTTATGGATTTGCATGTCTGACAAGCAGAGAAAGGCCTGATCGATGGGACAGATTTGTGACCCTTACTAAGCCTGTCACAATTATTACATAAACACCTGACTGCAATTTAAGATGATCACGTTTATTTGATACGATGCAATTTTCCACAGTTGTTAAAGATTACAATTATACTACATCACAGCATAGGTGTACAGTAACCACTCAGTTATATGTGGATCAGCATTCGGATTCAGTCTAACACGTATTTTTCTGAGAATCTAACTGTATTTCCGCCACCAGTCCAGCGGTGGCGGTAATGCACTGAAAAGGTGTCAACTGTCATAAAAAGAAGAAGAAGAAGAAGAAGGTGCTGCTGCATGTAGCATGACTGCTCTGTGTCTTGTCCTCGTATTTTAGTGTTTAAAACCCCCCCCGCCAAAATTTTCAACAGTTATCTCAGCTTATTTAGTATTAGTAAGCTATGCCCTGTCTAAATATGTGGGTAGAGAGAGTTATTTCAGTGTGTCTCTTGTGTACGTGTCTTTGTTTTGGCTCGCCGCATGCTGCTAATGCTTACCACTAATGCTAATGTTTTTTAAGCAATAATGTTTTCTGACTATTTATTTACCTTTACATTTTCTTTAAGGGTAATGCATTAATCTGAGTTTAACACAAAATTGAAGTGTTTGTTCGCTATACGCAGATGCTCTTGGAACGTAACCCCCGCAAAGTCAGTCTCCGGACCTTAATCCAATAGAAAACCTATGGAGGGAGCTGAAGCTCAGAGCTGCACAGAGACAGCCTCGAAACCTTAGTGATTTAGAGATGATCTACAAAGAGGAGTGGACCAAAATTCCTCCTAAAATGTGCGCAAACTTGGTCATCAATTACAAGAAACGTTTGACCTCAAACAAGGGTTTTGCCACAAAGTATTAAGTCTTTTTTTGTTCGAGGGTTCAAATACTTATTTCAGTCAATGAAATGCAAATCAGTTTCCATCTTTCATTTAAAGTTATTTTTTCAAGTTTCCTGTTGATATCTGCTATCTGTCACTGTTAAAATAAACCTACCATTACAATGATCCTGTTCTGAGACTTTATTTCTTTGTCATTGTCTTTGTCTTCTGCGAGGGGTCAAATAATTATTTCCTCCTCTGTAGATATATAATTATATATACACTACTGGGCAAAAGTTTGGACACGCCTTCTCATTCAACATTTTTTCTTTGTTTTTATTATTGTCTGCATTGTAGATTAATATTAAAAATAAACAAAATAATGAAGAAACACATGGAATTATGAAGTAAACAAAAAAAGACTCTGTTCTGTAATAAGGGAATGATGGACTGTTGTTTTTTCACTGAGTTCAGTGGTTCTTGCCATAATGTGCAGTAGAACCGTAGTGGAACAGGGTCACTAACTGTGGACCGACCCGACCCTCACAGCTGATGATCCCAAACACAGTAAGAAGGAGAGAAACACTTGACTCAGAACAGCTGTTAATTAAACACCATTCCAGGTCGATTCAGGTCTATATAGATATGTACTGATTGGCAAAATGTATGAACAATATACCTAACCTCCAAGTTAAGATTTTAAGTCTATTTCAATGTATAAATGTTTATCCCGTATGGACTGCATCCATCTATTAGACAGTGTTTTCTGAAATATTATGGTGTTTATTATATTGAGTGATCATACAGTGATTACACATATTTATTTGCAAATGGATGCGATTTCTTCTATGAGAACAAGTTTAGGATCTGATTGATGAGCTCAAGACACTGTTGTAGCAGAACTGAGTCAACTGTCTTTTGGTAAGAAGTCTGGAATATGAAACCATCAAATCATCAGACACAATTTTGTTTACTGGTATCAAACGTATTGGTTTGTTATAAAATAAACCTTAAGCCAATAAATATCAGAGTTTCATTGGAAGGATTTTGGTCAGTATCGATTGGCCGGT
The DNA here is from genome assembly GCA_037974485.1 of Hemigrammopetersius urotaenia. Classification (NCBI taxonomy): domain Eukaryota; kingdom Metazoa; phylum Chordata; class Actinopteri; order Characiformes; family Alestidae; genus Hemigrammopetersius; species Hemigrammopetersius urotaenia. The sequence continues at coordinate 4,931,271 of JBBPDC010000038.1, forward strand.
GAGGCAACAGCATTGGCCAGTCAAATCAGCAAACCGATATATCAGTCGGCCTCTCTAGTGCTGAGGCCTGAAAACACCCACAGTGGCACGAATTGCTTACTCCTGCACATAGCAGCTCCATTAAGCAAAGAGCTTGTTTGAGGAATTTGGCTTTTTTTGAGAGCCCAGTGTGCCGTGTGACATCTACCCAAGGAAACCTACATGGCTTTTGCTGTGCCATTACCGTTTTTGAGGGTAAAAGATGAAAAAAAAAGTAATTTTGACCCATTTCACTGATTAGCGGCAGGCTCAGCAAGAAAGTTCATTTCATTAAGTTTTTAATAAAGGGGCCTTCATGCCTATGTGTGCGGGCAAGATTAGGAACATTAAACTGGGGCAATATCCACTCACCTGCCTATTCCATCGTCCCTTTTTAATGAAGTGAGTCTGCTCGATCAGCAGTGACCCATGGGTGCGTCTCTTCCCACGGAGGAACATAATATCAGCGAGGAGGTGGCGGGACGTCCCTGCTGCCGCAGAGCAATCATTCTGAATGCCATGGAAGTGTATTAACAGCATTGGGAAATTACAACGTAGCGAAAACGTCTCGGTACCTGACGGAAGTTTAAAGAAATAATTCATCTAAAGTTTAATAGGAGATTTCATTCAGGGCCTGGACCAGTGGGTCCTGACCTGCACATTTTAGTGTTTCCCTGCTGTTACACAACTACCTGAGTCCAGGAATGGCTTGTTAATGAGCTGATTTGTTGGGTCAGGTGTGAAAAATCTAAAATGTGAGGGGGCTACAGCATGGGCACTCAAAAAAAATTCAGGAGCATTTTCCAGTGGGATACCAGTCAGACCCTCACACTCCAAATCATAATAATATGAATATGAACCCCTTATTCACACTACGAAGCATCTGACTGGCGGTGAGCTATACCTTAGATTCTAATCAGATTAGCCACACTACAACTTGCCATACTGATAGACGTGCACACACAGCTTGTCCCATAGAAATTGTGTCTGT
>JBBPDC010000038.1:4994588-5009358 GCA_037974485.1 Hemigrammopetersius urotaenia
GGCCTTGGCCAAAGAAAGCTGCTATGAATTCCAGACCTTCAGCCGTCAGTCTGAAGGTCTGGCTACGCGAGACTACAAGAACCATAACTGATCGTAACTAATTTTCTACTTTAGCACACCAAAACACATTTCTATAATAAAAGGTTTCACCTGCAGTCAGATTTTTGTCACGTCTCCCACGAATTCCTCCCAAGCACCCAAGGCAGGCGCATGTGCACACTTCCATTTATTTAATACTTTTATCTAAACCCAAAAGCAAACCTGGACTGAGGGCCATAAACAGGAGTCAAAATGGAACAAAAGAAGAATGGACCTATAACTCAAAACTCAAAACCAACAGAAACCCCAATCTCATTTTCTCTGAGCACGCTGGTCAGCTGAAACACATAAACTAAGCAAACAAGACCCAAAACAAAACCCTAACTTTGGCAGCCTCTGACAAAGCTTTTCTGATACTGAAATAAAGCCACTATGGTCACGTGTGAACACAGCACTTAACCCCTTCAACAAGTGAAGCAGGGGGCTGGCACAAACGAGGGGCACCCGGTGAGCAGTGTGAGGGGATGGTAACTTCAAAGGAACCTCAGTGATAACACTAACAGTGTTGGGATTCAAACCCACAACCTTCTGATTGCCGGGGCAACGCCCAATCGCAGTTTAATGGCTTCTGCTTCTTTGGTGAAGGAACTGTCGCTACTAAAACACAACTGAAATAATGTTTAAGGCCTTTTGCTTTACGTTTTTGTTTTACAGAACTGTTATATAAATGCAATTAAAATTTGTGTGTTATCATGAATTCACCATAACCCACCGCCTCTCATGTTCTATCGCTTTATTAAGACCAACAGAGGTCCAAGAGAGCCTGTATGGCTTCTTAGTGTAGCATTTAGCCTTCATGTGCGACTGGAAACTTCTGTCAGAGACTTCCGTTTTGACTTTAGTGTTCAAATTCCCGCCGATCCAATCTCAAACAGCCGTAATGGGGCTGAGAAATGTTCAATTGAGGCAATTCCCCCCAGTTTCCGAACCTGCAGTTCTGAGGACTCCTTATCATGGTGCTAAGAGAACACACCTTGTAGAGGACTGGATAAGACATCTAGAGTGATTAGGTTGTTTGCTCTTTACAAAGTGAACATCCCTATCTCAAACACCTTGAGGTTTTTAGGAGTCTTTTCCTTTTTGGATTAGGTGCCAATCGATGGACAAAGCAATTTTTCACTCTGTTGTTGTTGATCTTCTCTGCTTGATGTGATGATAAGATACGTCGACACAATTACCTCTAGTTTTTCGTCCACAGCTACACTTGTAATCACTGCTGATGCAGAACAGGTGGCTTTCAAGTTCAATCTGTTGAAGCCAAACGTATGTGGGGCAATATTAAGTTCTCTGATAGGATCAAAACGAAGCCCTGAGCTTACATTAGGACACTACACTCTCCCTGAGAAACACATGAACCCCTACAGGCTATACTTAGCAATAGCACACTCTTTTTTTCCTCCTTTAACAACATCTCAATCCTCATCATAGCTTAGTTCTCCCTCAAGACTTTCTTTTGACACAATCAGGGCATAATTTCAGCGCACCTGCAAATAACTTTTACAGCTTTCAGGCAAACACTGTGTTTCTGTCAGCATTTTATTTGCTCTCCTATCCTGTTTGGAACTGTGATTTGTGTTTGTCTCTTTTGTTCTCCCCCATTTTCAGAAACACGTTTGAACTACCGGCTTCAACTCAACAGTTTCACTGAGAAATAAGGCTTATTTGTTCTGGGCGTAATGGGCCTTGGGATGGTCTTAAGCAATTTGCATAAGAGATGAGATTTATATGAATCTAAAACGTAACCAGGATAAAATACGGGAAGCCTTTATTGTAAAAACTATTGGTCCTTATCATGAGTTAACACCCCACAACACTTCCCAGAGCAGCGAAGACAGAATGGAATACATCTGCTTCGTTAACACAGCATGCGCAGAAATTAAGTACACCCTGCTAATGTGTGCTGCTTTCATTTCACAATGCTCTCCTTAACCGAAGCTTGTCATTAAACAGTATAAGTCTCTATAAGCAGCCATCGTGGACTTTTACAGCATGCACAGTCATTTGATATGAATCCCCAGGACTGGATAATGAGATGGCCCTACACTTCATTTAATGGGATAAGCAGCAAAACAGGCGATATGCCTTGGAGGGAGAGATGTAATAACACACCACGACAGTTTTGACAGCCATTGCAAATGACAAGACGATGGCACTGCCCAGTAGACGAGGACATCGTCTCGGGTTGCCATGGTTTGCAAACACCCATGTGAGAAAGTTCGCATTCGAGTTGCCCCTGCAATCAGAAGGTTGTGTGTTCGAATCCCATGCCATCTCTGAGGTTCCCTTGAGCAAGTGGGGGGGGGGGGGGGTAGCAGCAGGTGAATGGGGTAAATACAGAGAAAAACATTGACACTGTTCACTGCGTGCTGTGCTGTACTATTAGGGGCCACTTTACTTTAATAAGAAGATATAAGGTGATATTTCTGTCACATAGGCCTTAATTCTCTTTGAGCCGTGTTGTGTAGGATGGCGCTCTGAATCCAAACGTGTGCGCTCTCATGTTCTGAGAGCAAGCGGCTCACTTTTAATGGTGCGCGGCTCCAGCCTTAATTAATGAGTAATTATTTACTGTTGATTCTAATTAAAATCCCAGATTTAAATTTGGTAATGGCGACTAGAAGCGGTTTGGGCTGTTGCAAGCTAATGAGAGCTTGGGATATCTTCACAGTTCGAGGCAGCCTGGTGTTTATCTTTTCTTTCTCTTACTACGTGGAGTGCGTCCTCTTCTAATCCCTTCCAAATAAACCTGGATGCAGCTTATTTAGCTCGTCGTTAATGAGGTCCATTCAGCCTGATGAAGTGAGGTTTTAAAAGAAAACGTGACTGTAGTTTAGTCATTTATTGGTACGAGCGATGAAGGCGGCGAGAGGAGACGTGGAACGCGGACGAACTGAACGTCTCGATTAAAGATAAACCTCAGAGCTTGCGCGTTTTATCAAATCGCGAAAGATTCGCGATGTCCCCATTGCCCTTGGTTTCAAAGTCTTTAATCTCCTCCACCTGAGATAATCGCAGTGTTCACTGATCAACTGCATTTATTATCAGGTAAACAACGTACAAACACCGCTTTGATGAAATCAATTGTAGATGAAAGATGAGTTTTGAAAAAAAAAGAAGCTTTCATCCAAATACCGTCACGAGAAAAAGACTCGGACGCTTTGATTAAAGAGCTCTGGCTGGGGTTCTGAAATGCAGGCACCGCGCTACGTGCTCCACTGTAGCGTGACCTCGATTTGCACCAGAGTGCCGACTGCTTCTCCTCGCGCTCCTCAGAGGGTTTGGATATGAATTCCTAAATAAGAAAATTTGTATGTATGCATTTCTCAGCACACCTCAGCCTGAGATCAGCAGGTTAGTGTCTCTATTAAGAATCCAGCAGACGCCACACAATAAGCCGGAACTGCAGTGATATATTCTTATGTCTCTGAAGTGCAACAACTCGGCTCGCATGCAAAATATACCTGGAGTCAGCATGTGTAGACTCTTTATTAGTATTTCTCATAACACAGCTGATTTTAAGCGGAGTCACTTCAGCTTGTTTGTAAAACTACCCCGAATGATTTGTTAGTTTGCTAAACCAGAACGGTAGAAGACTCATTTTGTCTCTGCAGCGTTGGCCTGGCAGGGAAACAGGCTCTTCAGTTGGTAATTGGAGCCTATTCAGATCTTTAGCCTCCGAAGTGCTTGCTAGATAGAATAACCTCTCCTTGTTCCCAAACGTGCACTCAGCAAATAGAGTAAGCAGATATGAGTGACTGCAACAAATTGCCCTGAAAGAAGCTAGCATGTTCAGAGAAGAAAAAGACATGGCAGCCGGATAAACAATAACACCTCACGCCTTTCCTGAGGTCATCATTTACGTTACATTTACGGCATTTATCAGACGCTTTTATCCAAGGCGACTTCCATTCCCTACCTACAGGGGGCAGTCTCTCCCTGGAGCAACCGGGGGTTAAGGGTCTTGCTCAGGGACCCAGTGGTGGCGTGCTGAAGGTAGGATTCGAACCCATGACCTCTTGCGCCAGAGGCAAGTATCCTACCACTAGGCCACCACCACCACCATCTGCTCATCAGTGCGCCAGTAGACTACACTATGGGAAAGCTTCTATTGAAATCAATTCCATTTTTTATATGGAGCTTTTTACAACCTTTGACAAAGCAGCTTTGCAGAGTCCAGGTCCGAGTCCCTCGTGAGCCAAAGGCTCCCTATAGATGGAGGAACAATAAGGGAGAGTGTTAGTTGACCTGTTGGCAAAACACTTGCCTGTGTACACGATGACCACAACGTTGCAGGTTCAAACCCCCCCACCTTCTACCATTGTGTCCTTGAGCAAGATACTTAACCCTCAGTGTCTCTAAGGGGACTGTCCCTGTGATGAATGATTGTAAGTCACTCTGGATAAGGGTACCTGCCCAATGCCACTTTACTCTGGGTGCTGGTGGGTAGAATACTTGCCTCTGGACCAATAGGTCATGGGTTTGAATCCTGCCTTCAGCACCACCACTGGGTTCCTGAGCAAGACCCTTAATCCCAAGTTGCTCCAGGGAGACGAATGGAAGTCACTTTGGATAAATGCTGTAAATGTAATGGAAATGCAAGTAGCCAAGGCTCAAAAGGGGACCAGATCCTCCTCTGGTGGGACCTTCAGTTTCTTAATAAGATGCTTTAAAGGGTATAAACAGTGCTGTAACTATGAATGCATACTGAAACAGGATATGGTTCCTGGTCAATATGGATGAGCTACTGGAAAAAATAGTGCTTCTGTTGGTATTTATGGATCATTAATGCCCACTAATATAGTTCACATCTTCAAATGGTTGTTAGATCAGTGGGAGAGATAAAGGCATGTCACCACCAGACCTTTATAGCCACTGCTCCTCCCTCATGATACATAAGACAAACCCAGGAAGCAATTTAGCGTGTTATTTCTCAAAAAAAAAAAAGAAGAATACAATACCTGCTGCATCTTTTCACATCTTTTCACATGACGTCTTCATTTTTTTGCATCAAATTATGGAGTGTAGTATCAATAAGAGTATGGATAAGTGTCAGTATCAGTTAGCAGTATCTGTATCGATATCGATATCTGTAAAATCCCAGTGATATCAGTCCCTGGCTGTGAGGTTTCACTGGTTTCCTCAGTGGAACCCCATTAATAGTCAAAGGAAAAATAATGTTGAATCATTAGCACTGTTAAAAATGGAATGCGCTTTTATTTGAATTCTTTTGTTCATTTAATAAACTGGGAGTTGTTTGCAAAATTTGCTTCACTTACAGTTAGCCTTGGGTTGATTATTGATATTATAAAATATTACAGAAACACCAATATAATGTAATTATCATTCTTTCACTATTTTTCATTGGGCAATTTTTTAAATATATTTAGCTTTGGCTTTATTTTGCCACTCTCTTTGTACATTGATCCTAATCTATGGTTGAACATGTATAGAAAAGACTGTAAAGTAATATGGGCAAGCCTGAACAGAAAAAATGTGGCAGCGTGGAAAAACTTCGGCTTCCAGCGATGAAGGAGGAGAATCAGTATCGCATGCTGTCCGTGCAGAATATAGTAAACATCTTAAATTATTCATTTCTAATAGAAACTAGAAAAGCCATTCATTATATGTATATTCATGTATCTTACCATTATATTATATACCAAATTATATTACCATCAAGGAAACTGCACGATATTGGATGAGGCCCTGAAAGGCTAACGTGTGGTACTTCATAACTGAATTTGAATCATATTATTATTGTTTACTGTGTGAATCCTACAGACAATAATCTCTGTCTGAATGTACCTCATCATTGAGCTTAGATCTGACCTACTGACACTGTGATCAGCCTTGCAGTGCAAGTGGCTCAGGAAAGCTAAACACTGACTCAGTGATGGAGGAAGCAAAGAAAAAGATCACAAATAAACCAAACAAGAGCTCATTTTAAATTCCAGACGTTGACCAGATAGTTACACGATATTAGGAAAACATGCGAAATGCGATAATGTTGTTGAGTGTTGCCATGACGATATCACATGCGATAAGTGAGTAAAAACTTAGCCTTTATAGTGTTAATGTTTTTCTGCTTTGGATTTGCTGGTAATAAAGACTCCAGGCACTGACTAGTTTATGCAGAAAAAAAATTTAATGCAATTCTTCCATTCCAACATGTTTTTTTTGTTTTTTTTAAGAATTTACTTAAACGGAGCATTTAATGCCTCCCATAAAACATGTGAACCATTGAACACTGTTGGAAAAAATCTGAAAATATTTTTTTTATAATTTTAAATCTTACTATAATTTTAGCCAGAAAAAATAGCAAAGGGAACAATCTATAACAGCAGCACAGAAGATGAATAAACTGCCCAGTGATGTTTTTGCCCTCTTCTCTGTGGCTCTGGGTGGAGAGTTTTGGAAAAACCCCATTTATTGCAGTTCAGTCAGTCTTTTGCGATATGGCTATTGCGCATGTTGATATCGCAATGACAGAAAATTTGCGAAATATTGTGCAGCCCTACCATCTATGATACAATGAAGGCAGGAGGGAAAGACGCTGTGAAGGCAAATAAAGAAAGGAAAGATGCAGTGAACCCAGACAAACTCTTAATTCAGAAAAATATAAGGTGCACAGGCAATACTGAACAAAACAGGTGCACTATAATTATCATAATAAATAAAAAATTCACATTATTGTTTTAAAAAATGTAGGCTAAAATTATCTTGTGACCACTAGTTAGAAAACCACAGGTAATACTGACCAGAACACAGGCGGTATCATTACAATATCATGTGGGAGAAAATAAAAAAATCACAATATTCTAAAAAAAAATTTTTCAAAAATGTAGGCTAAAATGATCTCGCAACCTCGTTTTGTGGCTATAAACACATGCACACACGTTTCAATTGTATCATTCCATAGTAGGGCCTGTGCCCATGCAATTTAGCTTATTAAGAGCATATTCCTCAGCAATTACCTTTGTTGCAATAAGCATCACTGAACTAATTTGATTCGGTTCTGCCTGAGAGACATTAGGGGAAGTCTTTGGGGGATACTTCTAATGAATCTCTGCATCGAATTGTTGAATTGCATTGCTGTCTAATGACCAATGAATTGCTCAAAGATTCAAGCTCTTAGTGTCACACGAGGTAAGCATGATTCAGCAAACTATTTATAAACCACTCCTATTCCTCATATCACATTACAAGCACAGCAAGATGACTGGAAGGCATGCGCTGATATTTTGGCCACCACATTTTGGCTGAAATGACCATTTGTTTTATTTATTTATCTCATTTTCCTCCTTGCAAGAGAAAGAATGAGGTGGAAAACAGAATAAATTAAACGACAGTATCAGGGAACATATCCTCAGTCAAATCCTCAATGATCAGGATCAGATCTGGGTTTAACCATAGTACTACTGTCTACTCGGCTTGTTTCGTAAATTTGTATGGCTGTTCAAGTTCAAGTTATAGTTTATCTTTATTTACCCTTATATGTATTCCATTTGTCCCAGTGTTTTATAAAGGTACCTGTTTGAGCTGTTAGCATACACACTATGTGGACAAAAGTACTGGGACATTCCTGTTTTCCAGGGTTTGGGCTAGACCACTACCTTCCAGTGAAGGTCAATCATAATTCTTCAGCAGACCAAGACTTTTTGGACATTCATGATTCCACCATTAGAAAGAAACTCTGGAAAAATAATATTCATGGGAGAGCTGCAGGGCAAAAACCCACTGCTTAATCAAGGGTTTGGGCTAGATCCCTTACTTCCAGTGAAGGTCAATCTTAATATTTCATCAGATCAAGACATTCTTGACCACACCACGCTTCCAGCTTTGAATGCAGTGACATTAAATTCCCCATTGGTGTAATGGTTAGGTGTACCAATACTTTTGTCCATATAGTGCAGGCCTTTCTGCCAGCCACCATGTACTTTTTGGTAGACATTTGTCTTTTGCTGGTACAGAGGCTGGAATCTGTCCAAAGTACAGACAAGACAGATCTCCCCAATGGCTAATATGAGGACGTCCTAATCATTGATTATACATTGTTCCACAATGATAAATAATTGGACCAGGTCAAAAATATGAATGGTCATTCATTGCTAGTCCAGTCTCAAACTGAAGCCCTGATTAATGGATCCTCTTTGAATGGCTTTCAATTTAGGAGAAATCACAGAATTCCCTCACAGCCATTAAGCTGCTGGTACTCTGTGCTCCTTTTAATATTATTTTTTATCTGAACATGTATTGTTTCTACCTGAACAATGCATTATTTTTTACCTGAACAATGCATTATTTTGAATGATCTGAAATTGCTTGAATGTTTCCACAGAGCCTTGTCACCACTCTCTGATACTTACGGTATTCTAAAATGTTTTATTTCTATCAATATAATATACATATCTATAATATCTCTAAAATATTCTCAGTTCTGCTTCTCAAGTCCATTGCAATTCGAATGTCAAGTCAGTATTTTAGCCTGTCATTCCCTTAGCAGCCGAAAGCCTAAACCTCCGGGTTTTCCAGATTGAAATTGTGGATCAAATTGTGCAATCCAAGTTCATTTTTTTGTTTGTCGTTCAAGTTTATGCTTCTTTACCAGAGCAAACCTTACACAAAGCCCAGTTTTATTCATTGGCTCATTACTTGCCCATTACTCTTTGTGCAACACAAGAGTAGATGCCTCTGGAATTCAACAGAGAAGAAACAAAAGATGCAGTGAACCCAGACAAACTCTTTATTCAGAAAAATATAAGGCAATACTGAACAAAACAGGTGCGGTATGATTATCACAATAAATAAAAATTTCACGTTATTCTAAAAACATGTTTTCAAAAATGTAGGCAAAAATTTCACAACCACTAGTTAGAAAAACACCAGGCAATACTGAACAGAACATGTGCAGCATCATTACGATATCAGGTGGAAGAAAATAAAAAATGTAAAAAAATTGTTTCAAAAATGTAGGCTAAAATGATCTCACAGCCACTAGTTTTAATTTATTGGCTCATTACTTGCCTATTACTGGGAATTCAATAGTGAGGTTAATTCAGCAGGTTAATTCGAGGTCTCTGACTTTGGAACTGACTTTGGCTCTTTTGATTAAGAAATGGTTCTTTTGATTTTCAGTTGAAAGAACAAAAAGCCAGAAATTTAGACTGAAATAATCAATTTAAATAGAATTTCCACTTTAACATCCTTGTTCCTGTCAGTAGATGGGACACAATGAAAGTATGAAGATGGGAAAAAGTCCAATGACTTACCAACTACAGGTCTGAGACCGCTTGAAAATGATTGAAAATGCAGAATACAGCAAAACAACAGAAGCACAAACAGAATTCCACACCAGCAAGACTAAACCAATAAAAAATAACAAAACAAGATTACAAATACTAGGGCTGAAGTGGAAATAACAGCTTTATAAATATGTAATTATAGCTTAAAATGTTATTTATTGCCTTGGATTACAAACCAGTTTCATGAACATTCTGCAGACTAAATGTAAACATGTTTCTTTTTACTGCTTTGTAAACCGTTCCACAATTTTGGGGTTTTCTGTTTACTGGTTTTCAGTTTTAGTTTCTGACCCAGTTCTGAATTTCAATGCAACACTTTCTTTCTCAGTGTTTTGCTGCAACAAATATACCCAGGAGTTCACTAACGTGCAGCTTGCTTTTAATTAAACAGGTCCCGGGATTCAAAGTCAGTGATGTACCTTTTAAAACATGCAGAAGCTTTTAAACCACAAATCTCTACTCTTTATCAGAGAGTACCTGACGGAGCCTATTGATCTGATTCTCCAGAGGGATTTCTCCTCGACCTGTGCATAAACCTTTAGATGCTCCTTCTCAAGCTCTTTCTCAGCACTGTCTTCTCAACATATGGCATTCTCTGCAGTCACCTGCTAGAAAAAGCACCTTGAAAATGATGATGAATTGCTCTTTTACTTCTCAAGTCAGTCATGTCAGATGTGTCTCTGACATCACCTCCTCTAGAAAAATCACCTCCCCATAACACCGATTCCAATTATTATAGCCTTTATATCCACTATATGGACAAAAGTATTGGGACACACCTGTTTTTCCAGAGTTTACTTCCAGTGAAGGACAATATTAATGCTTCAGCAGACCAAGACCTTTTAGACAAGACAACGCCATGCTTCCAACTTTGTGGACCCAGTTTGAGGAAGAACCTTTTCTATTCCAGCAGGACTGTGTCCCAGAGCACAAAGCGAGCTCCATAAAGACATGGAGGAGTTCAGTGTGGAAGAACATGACAGAAACTCTTGTGGAAAGCCTTTCAAGAAGAGTGGAAGCTGTTATAACTGCAAAGGGCACCAACTCAATATTAAAGTCTCTGTATTTGAATAAAGTGTCATTAAAGTTGATGTAATGGTAAGGCCATGGACCATTATAGAAGGGCGGACGTGTCCCAACCACTTTTCAAATTCATCCATTTGCCCAAACCCCCCCCCCCCCTTTTTCTATTCTCTCCCAGACAACAACCAAGTAGTAGAGCTCTGAGAGCTGTTGTAGCTGCACAGGGGGGGCTAACTTCAGATTAAAGTCTATGCATTTGAATGCAGTGTCATTAAAGTCCCTGTTGGTCTAATGGTAAGCCGTCCCAATACTTTAGTCCATATGGTGTAATAACCTTCACATGCTCTTTACAAAGTGATTCTCCAGTTATTGTTTTAGAGCAGATGTGTCCTGTCAACAAAAGATGAATCATCCGCTCTAATCTTGTCTTGTGATGAAGACAAATGAACAAATCTGATGAACTAATTTCATGTCGTACTGTACACCACACTGCATTAGCCTCTTCGGTTCATTCCAGTAACGTGCAGCAAATGTGACAGAGTTATGTTAGAACTCATAATTCTAAACTTGTTCTTGTCATTGCAGCTTTTGCCCTCCGGCTGCAAAATAATTAATTGTTTTTGTTATCAGTTCTCCTGCGCTCCATTTACAGTAATTAAATGCTCATTCCATTTCACTGAGACAAAAATCAACATGCTCGAGTCTTACTCAAACACACCCACTCTGTGCTTCTGCTTCAGCAGGGGAGTACTCCACTGATGTGATTTTTTTCCCCCACCGTTTGCATACATTTAGATGTACAAAAGCTTATGAAACATTACTTATCTCTAACAAACGCGTGGGAATTTTAGCCATCTGGTTGCTACAGTGTTGTCCCAAACCATTTACAATGAAATTTTGACATACGTCTCTGAGAGCTAGTAGATCTGTTGTTGTAGAGGCATCAAAATCCATTCACCCATATTTGAAAAGCTGTTTTCTCTAACAGGGTTGGATCATTTCAATGTGGAAGAACTTGACTGACCTCAACCTCATCCAGCACCTTTGGGATGAACTGGAACGGAGATTGTGATCCAGACCTTCTCGTCCAACATCAGCGTCTCATAAATACTCAACAGAATAAATGGAGACAAATTCCCACAGAAACTCCAAAATCTTGAGGAAAGTCCTTCAAGAAGAGTGGAAGCTGTTATAGCTGCAAAGGGGGACAAACTCTATATTAAAGTCTATGTATTTGAAAGCAGTAGCATTAAAGTTGGTGTAATGGTCAGGCTTTGGGCGCCAGGACCATTATAGCAAGGGGGGTTGGGGGGGGTGTCCCACCCTATTTCAAAATCATTCGTTTTACCCCTCACACACACTCACACACTTTTTTGTGTCATTGAAGTCCCCGTTGTCTCAACACTTTTGTCCATACAGTAAAAATAAATGATGATACTAAAAGCAGCCAAACACTGTTTGCATGCTTTGTGCAATAAAGGCTGAGCTCTAAAAACGTGGCTCCTTGTAGCAGTGTGGGAGCGTCCCTGATTAATAGCTCCTGTCTCTCTGGCTGGGGGACTTTGCAATGTCTTAGGCTAACAGAGCTCATTCGGATAATCACGAGATAACCTGCGCTCCACGGCCATAAATCAGGTGGCGAGGGGAGGCCGCGCTGAGGCCACACAGGACACCTGATTGGCACGGCCATTTGTAAGTCACTCTTTCAGTTACAGGCTGCCTCGAAAGTTCAGGCGAGTCACACGCCAAGCACGGCACGTCTTCTGCATTTCCACAATGAAAAGTTATTTGTTTTCGCAACTTCCTCCAATTCTTGACAGCCGAGGTAATTAACCTTGACCTGCTGCTTATTAGAGAGGGGAGCCGTGGGGAGCGGGGCATGAGACGGAAATCAGGAATCGCAGCTTCTTCCTCCTGCTGCTGCGCTCGCTCTGCTGTGCATATAAGGCTGCGCTGTCACCACGCCTCTCTATTTGAGGATGAGAAATCTCTAATCAAGCAGATCTATAGGTAGATCTCAGCAAACATCCAATAAACGCAGCTGCAATAAGAATTTTGTACAAAACCAGAGACACCAGAGAAACCCTCAGAACTCAGAGTGTATTAGTAAACTCTGATTTCAACAAATAGAAACGGTGTAAAACAGTATAAAAGTCTAGAACTGGTGTTAATTCTCCTACACACTCGCTGTTTGCTGCTCTTTCTCGCGGCTGCTCTCTGGAGCCCCTCCCACTGCGGGCTTTCCCCACCCACTTGTGGGTGGAGATTATCCTGACAATTTTCTTGGGTCCAAAGTCGAAGTTGAGTCGACTAGCCGTTCGGTGATGTCAACACACACGCAGCGGAGGAACACAGGTGATCAAAACTGAGCAACTTTTCTCTGTAACATTAACAGTCAACATGACAATAAAACTAAACAAAGACTGATACCTTGAACTTTCTGGTAAATTTAAGTGTAGAACTGAGAGTGGGAACAGTTTAAGCTGCAGCAGGTTGACTCCCTGCAGTGCTAGCATTAGCCATGTTAGCTAGTGGTGCGTTTCAGATGCAGCGCAGAATGCTCGTACCTTCATTGTACTTTAACCCCGACTTGCAGTTTGTGCAGGTCTCTGTGTGAAGTATCTCCACACATGTGATGTGTGTCTGTCTTCTCTGCTGCCACGTCTCTCGTCTTGTTGTGGTCTCCTGTTTAGATTCCCCTCGTGCCAAAGTTACCGCCCTTTTTATGAAGGGACTAAAATGATTGGTTAAGTCAAGGACCACATGTCAGCGTAAGCCAGAGACTCAAGTCGCACTTAAATCACACAAACAAAGACTTGTGACTTGACTTTAGACTCGCCCTCAATGACTTGAGACTTGACTCGGAGCTGTGACTCGTGAGTCAAAACTCGTAAACAATGTTCATTTTATGAAACTGAAGTTTCACATTTAGATTTAAGATCATTTAAGGCAAATCCTCCATGTTGGTGAGGGCATATCACAGCACGCAGCCCCGCCCCCTGCTAAGGAACAGCCAATTGTAATCGCGGGGCGTGGCCAATTAGAATATGCTCCAAACATTTAGAGCTCAACATTTACAGCTCAAACATCCCACATTCAGAGTCACCGTCTGTAAACATTGCCACTCAAAGGCTTGAGACTTGACTTGGACTCGGTGAAAATGACTTGAAGAAAGCCAATCGCTAGTTGACTTCTCTCAGGGGGTGCCGACTCGTGCCTCTGAAGTCGATTAGTCGACTTTTGTATTAATGCCCTGGTATAGTATTCTGTACATACAACATGCATTTCTGTCAAACAAGAGGTTTACTACATAATCCTACACTACATAAGATTAGATACACTACATAATCCTTAAAAATAATAATGATTCATAATAAAACACAATATTACTACTAAAATATGGCCTTTTGCACACTTCTAAAGATCTTTATCATCTCATACATGTTCATATTTGAACTGTAGGCTACTTTATCTGCTAGTGTCTCTTTGTACTTTGTATCCCTATTAGAAATCAATGTGCTGAGGGCTTTCTAGTTTGTTTAATGGCTTAATTTGATACTGAGTGGCAAACAAATTACAACCATCCTCCCTCACTAACTGGAAGCCATTAATTGTTTTACTCGATTGATCTCTTACCTCATTCCTTCAAACCGTAGAGTGCATGAGCTGCACATGCACTGCTATATAATTATAATAGGCTGTTCATGCTGTAGACCAGTGGTGATAAAAATAGGCACATGAATAAAGAAGAAAAACATGGATACACACTTATATCATGTGTGACCAGAAACACAACTATTTTAAATCACTACATTGTATCCCCCCTCCATTACCGCCAGCTTTGTATTGCATTAAGCTAATGCTTTGTTTTAAAAACAAAAATATGCTTTGGGTCTATTTTTGCCGCTGGCTGCACACATCGTGAAAGGTTTAAGAACAAAATTCAGTTCTAAGCAAACTGGCTGTATTGTGAAATTTAAGCCCATATTAAAAACTGCGAACTATATTTATAGTCTATTATTAAAGAAAGCAACAGTAGCCTAGTGGGAAAAACACTTGCTGGGAACACAAAATCACAGTTCGAACCCCCCACTTTATACCATTGTGCCCTTGAGCAATACACTTAACCCTCAGTGTCTCCAGGGGCACTGTCCCTGTAACTAATGACTGTAAGACTGTCTCTGTGACTAATGACTGTAAGACTGTCCCTGTAACTAATGAATGTAAGATTGTCTCTGTAACTAATGACTGTAAGACTGTCCCTGTAATTAATGACTGTAAGACTGTCTCTGTAACTAATGACTATAAGACTGTCTCTGTAACTAATGACTATAAGACTGTCTCTG
>JBBPDC010000038.1:5095591-5108101 GCA_037974485.1 Hemigrammopetersius urotaenia
GCGATAAAATAATTGTCGGCGTTAAGTAAATAATGCGTTAACGCGATAATAACGCGTTAACTTTCCCAGCCCTAGTATAAATACAACTATAATTATTTTAACAAGTTACTCATTATACCTTCCCACCCCATGGTGGCGCTGTGGGTAGCACTGTTGCCTCCAGGGTTGGGGATTTGAATCCAGGTCCTGGTCTTGTGTGTGTGTGGAGTTGTTCTCCTGGTGGTGGTGTGGGTTTCCTCCAGGGTCTCCGGATTTCTCCCACAGCCCAATAAAATGGGTTTTAGGTGAATTGGGGATCCTACATTGACCGTAAGTGTGTGTGAATGTGAGTGTGTGAGTGAATGGTGTGTGTATTTGTGTCCTGCGGTGGGCTTGGAGCCCCTAATTCACACCCACAGACCTCAGGTACCCGTGACCCTAGTAAGAATGAATGAATAGACCTTCCCTGGAGGTCTAGAAGGCCCTGAGGTTTCCCCTCTGCTTCATACAGTGTCTGATTTCCAGCAGAGGTTACATAGATTCTGATGCTGCTGTGCGTTTCATGTATTTTCCATTCCCTTTTTCTCCTCTGCCACTAAAGAGTCTGAAGTCTGATTTGATGAGGTTACAAGAGCACTCACAGCAAGCACTTATGAGGTAAACGGTGATTTGCCCGTTATAATGACGTATTCAAATGTCTGGACCCTGCAGGATTAAATTCAGTCCATTTGCTGCTTTATGGCAGGTTTGACAAGTGTGCTGTGAGTCCTCCCAGCCTGAAGAGAGATGCCGTCCCTAATCACTACTCCCTACACCATGAGATACTGGAGGCTCAGCCGGTAATACTCTCCAAACCCTGAGGCTGTGTGTTACTGTTTAGCGTGAAGGCTGGACATCATGTTCTTAAACATAGCCGACCTTTCGATGTACGAAGACTACAGTCATACAAAAAGTGCATATCTAAAAAGGACTAAGCTACACTTTTCCTTCATGTAGAGGGTCATGGAGGACACGTGTGGCTCCATGCCTGAGATTCTGTCTCCATCCTCTCCAAGAGGAGATATCCAGAACTTCATCCACAAGATCAAGTCGGCAGACCTGAAGCAGCTGCTCCATTTCTCAGAGAGGGTGAGCGGAGGTCAAAAACACAGCAGTGTAAATTCACATACCACATGATCGTCTCACTCTCTCAAAGCAAGCCTATGGAGTATGATAGATCGTTAGCATTACCATTACCACAGTGTTACCATTGTTTTTTGACGTGGTTCCAAAGCAAAATCTATTTTAAAAATAGATTTTTGTGGTCAAGTCACTTCTATAATGTATGGGGAGAGAGAGCAGTGGGTCGAATGACCTTAAAAGTGGAGAGAAAGTCTGTCACATGACGGCACTAAAGACACAGCAGACTGATAAACAGACTTCAAGTCACTAAAGCTCAGGTCAGCAAATAAAAAAGAGGTCTCCCTGTTTGTTGCGGTTTCATTAAAAACTATTTTCACCCATTTTCAGCCATCTTTAACCATAACTGGTCGTGGTGGTAGACCACCCATTGTTCATCGGTAAAACGCAGTTCTGACTGAGGCCAGAGGAGGCGCCAGTTCAATACCATGCTTTGAGCAGATTTTGTTTTAAACACAAACTTTTTTGGCCATAAAACTAATGTTTGGGTCTCCAAACGCTGCTTTTATTGCAGCCATGCAATCACACTTTACAGTTTCTCATGGAAATGCAATCTAATTTTGATAGCTCATTCATGAGGCTGATTTTCTAAACCAGTGATGAGGAACTCCAGGTCTGGGCGAGCAGATGGTGTTTTTTCTGCTGATTCTATTCGGCACAAGAAATCAGAAACTGTGCTCGCCTTCTTAAAACACTACTGCTCTTAAACACCCAACGTTATCTTTGATTCACTGCTTCCAGGATGCTGTTTGCAACTCTACGGCTGAAACTCTGGAGAGGGCTTGTTTACAGGACCAGCAACAGCAGGCCAGCTCCAAGCAAAACCTTCTGACGATGTAAGGAGCTGTAAATGTCTCAATGAAAAATCGTATCTATAGTTTCCCCCCAATGCCAAATGCATTAAATTGGGTAAAACATGGTTGGTGTCTTGAGTTTCTAGTTATGCACTGGAGATACAATACATGGACAAAAGTACTGTGATGTCTCACCATTCAAATGCATTGAAATACATAGACTTTAATCTGGAGTTGGTCCTTTTTTTGCAGCTATAACAGCTTCCACTCTTCTTGGAAGACTTTCCTCAAGATTTGTGTCCATTCATTCAGTAGAGCATTTATGAGGTCAGACCCTGATGCTGGTTGAGGTCAGAGCCCTGGGTTGTAGTGGGTAAAAAAATTGCCAGTTCAACCTCCCACTTTATACCATTGTGTCCTTAACCCTCAGCTGCTCCAGGGGGACTGACCCTGTCACTAATGACTGTAAGGTGCTGTGGATAACTTCTTTACCCTTTAAGTTCTTCCACACTGAACTCCTTTATGGAGCACACTTTGTGCACTGGGACACAGTCATGCTGGAATAGAAAAGGTTCTTCCTCAAACTGGGTGCACAAAGCATGGTGCTGTATCTTAATTCTTCAGGAGACCAAGACATTTTGGACAACAATTTAGAGGTGTGTCCCAATACTTTTGTCCATATAGGGTACAAGGCTAACAAGTGATGGAAGATTTAAGCCTAAGTCATCATGCATTTGTCTTAGACCACATTCAAGAGTGCATATATTAGCAGTGAACGTGTTCTGCTGTGCCTGTGGTTGCAGTGTGAAGGAGCTGGAGCTGCTGCGGGCACCGTGGGAGGAGCAGGAGCACAGGCTGGCTGAAGCCAAGCGTCAGGCTCAGGAGGCACGCAGGGCAGCGGCCGTCACCTGGTGGAGGGCTCTGAGGGTGGAGAATGAGAGGAACCGGGCGGCACGGGAGGCCCAGGAGGCCCAGGAGGCTGCTGGGGAATTGCAGCAACGGATTCACACCCTGGAGGCCCAGCTGAGGGCCGCCAAAGAGGAGGTATTACTTTACGGAGGTATTTTTATAATATTAGTTATAGTATTTACACCCAGTTCATTTCTGCGTACACTGTTAAGCACGGTTAATGGAATAAATCAAATAGATTCTCAATTCTCTTTTCATAAGTGGTGCTTACAGTCACTTATGGTTCACAACAAAATTATTGCCTGGTTAGTGTATACAGTAACCCCCCGTTTTAGGACGATTTTTTCTGAGAACCGAACTGATAGTTGTATGCGGAAATCTTCACAATAACGCGGAATATGTTTATTTAGCATTTTAGTTCTAAATTATTAAGAAAAAAATCATTTACTAATAACAAATAGTAATCCATATATTACTATAGTAATCCAAATATGACTATGTTTACTATGGGTGGGGTAGGATACTTGCCTCCGGCCCAAGAGGTCATGGGTTCGAATCCTACCTTCAGCACACCACCATTGTGTCCCTGAGCAAGACCCTTAACCCCAAGTTGCTCCAGGGAGAGACTGTCCCCTGTAGGTAGGGAATGAAAGTCGCTTTGGATAAAAGCGTCTGATAAATGCCATAAATTCAGCTAAATTTCCTGTTATTGGCTCCTGTTTCGTTCTTCTAAAAGCTCTAAGATGCCCAAACGCTCTGCTCCTTCTGGAAGTGCACCTCAGCATAAGAGAATGTGTAAGACACTCCAGGAGTAGGTTGGGCTATTGGATCTGCTCAGGGAAGGAAAAATTGATGCCGCTGTAGCACACCATTATAGCATAAACGAGAGCACCATACTACATAAAGAAGAACGAGGCCCCGATCAGGAGCTGCAGCTGCTGTGGCAGCACTAAAATGCACATCTCGGGCCGACAGTCACACACCGGACAGCCTTTCTGGTCTTTTCCAGAATGCACAGATTGCCAGTTTGCCCCTGTATGGAGGTTTACCTTTCGTTACGGGTAATTAGGGTTAAACTGTGGATTAAGAAACAAATACAGTAGGAAATATAAAAAAGTACAAAAAAATGTTAAGAAATGACTCCTATAATAAACTACTCATATAAGTATTTTATCTTACAACATTTATACACATTCATAGTTACGTATTTTCTCAATTTCCATGGGGTTTGGACCCAGATGTCACTCTGCAGGCAAGAGTTAGTGGCACTCTTGCCCACAGAGTGACGTCTGGGTCTTCACCCAGCTACCGTAATCCCACCATTTTAGGCTCACGTTCCTACTTACTTCTTTTGGTCCACCAAGGAACATCGTCTGGCTCTGCCATCCCTACGCACAAAGCAAACCCAATCCAGACTGGTCTCATTCTGGTCCCCTCCTGGTGGAATGAGCCAATAAGAGCAGCAGAATTACTCTCTACCTTCAAAAATGTCCTGAAGACTCATCTGTTCAGAGAGCATCTCCTCTCCTGATGCTCAGTCCATCTTCTTGCACTACTCCTACCTAAAGATTTTAGCACTTAGAACTCTCCTCTGGTTCTCACACTGTCCTGAAACTGTAGTGTCTCCTCTTTTTGTAAGTAATGCAATGAGTGTAATGTAACTGGTTCTCTTTGGATCCTTTTCACAGAAAGAGCAAGAGACTCGCAAGTTCAGAGATGCCCAAAGCCAGGCTGGGGCTGAGAAGAAGGATGTAGGTGTGGAGACAGAGCCCTCAGGACATTTGAGTGGGGATGGAGCTGACTGCAAACACAGGGCTGCGGAGGAGCTGCTGGAGTCTCTCAGGCGGGTGGAGGCTGTGGTAGGCAGCACACTGCAGGTTGCGCGTCTGCTCAGTGAGGGGCAGAGGAGGGTGAAGGAAAGGCTGGAGGCCATCAGCCACAGAGTGGAGGAAGCCCTTGGCAGAACCACACAAACCCAGAACCAGCTCAGCGCAATGGAAGCCCAAGTAACCAGCAGGACGACAGTAGGTTGCCACACCAGCTCCCGCTACATTCATTCTCTGGGATACATGTCCAGAGTTCTTGTTATGCAGTTACTCTGCATATCAATGATTCATGTGTAATCACACAAAATACATCAGTACCTACTTATGGTTGACATTTTATGGCACATCTAGGAAGCAAAATCCAAGTCACATGCCACATTTCGTTTATACTAGATGGACAAAAGTATTGGGACGCCTGACAATTTTGCAGCTATAACTTGGAAGTTTCTGTGGGAATTTGTGTCCATTCATTCTGTAGAGTATTTGTGAAATCAGACACTTATGTTGGATGAAAAGGTCTGGCTCACAATCTCCATTCCAATTCATCCCAAGGTGCTGGATGGGGTCAGGGCTCCCTAAACTGTGTCCACAAAGATGTACAAAACTTTAGGAAGGTGTGGCGGTGCATTTCCAGAGAAAATAAAATTAACCCACTGGTTCTTCAGAGGCTCGCATGAAGGAAATAAAAAAAATACACATTCTTGGAGCTAATGTTTTAGCGGAGGGTGTGAAATTCTGTGGGTGGGCAAACCATGAGAAAGGGGAGGTAACCTTTCCCTGTATGACATCATACAGGGCTAAATTCCAGATTGGGCCATCTGAGTTGTTGTTTTCTCAACGGCGGAGCAGGATGATCAAAGCACTCTTTACAGCTATCGCCATTTCTAGCCACTGCAGGACCACAGGCAGGCTAGGGGAACTCATACTAATGTTAAAAAATCTCATACAGTGGCATTTTCATGCCATGGGACCTTTTAGAGATTGTCTCAATACTTTTGTTCAAATTGTCTACTTTTAATATAAAGTCCTCAAGTGTCTTTTTAAAAATGAAGGCACTGAAGGGCATTCTTTGGAATGTTGTCACCACTTTTGGTTCTTTCTAGGAAGAAAGAAAAACCTTTTTCCTAAATGTGAGTGAGAAAGTCCTTTATAAGGTCTAGGGAATGTGGTTAGTTTCTGTAGGTTTTTGTTACTAACAATGGTAAATGTGAGCTCTTGGTTACAATCTGTGTTTCTCAAATGTATTCTCAAGTCCCCAGATGTTGCTGTGAGCTCTGATGTGACCTCAGCGGATGTCGGTCATCCAGTGGTTTGCAACACTGGCATTATTGCTTACCCCGGACTGGAGCCTGGCTCTGAGCCTAGCAGCCCGGACGCATCCTCTGTGACAAATGGTACTAACTGATTTCCTTAATCACTTGTGTTTTAGCTTTAAATTTGTCAATGTAGTCTCTTGGCTTCCGCTTTTTTCTGGTGGACCCTCGGGGGGTCTTCTGTGGTCTCAGCATGAGCCTCCATCCTTTATCTGGGGAAAACACACTGGACAGAAGACTTGCCCCCCACTGTGAGAGCTGCAATCAGTTCACACAAACATAATCATGCATCAGTGTAGCAGAGCCTGTGAGCTTAATGGTGGGAAACTCTCCAATGCTTATATTAACAAGTTATATTAACACTTTCAATTGAATCTGTATCTGGAAAAATCATTCTCATGAAGAACTGATTCTTCAGCAACGTTGCTTTGTTTAGGTTACAATGAACACACAAATCACTAATTTCTCGTATTTCTGAATTCACTTTTATT
Organism: Hemigrammopetersius urotaenia; assembly: GCA_037974485.1. NCBI lineage: Eukaryota > Metazoa > Chordata > Actinopteri > Characiformes > Alestidae > Hemigrammopetersius > Hemigrammopetersius urotaenia. Next base: position 5,102,083 of record JBBPDC010000038.1, read on the forward strand.
ATAACAGTACATGGACTGATAAACATAAACACAAGACCTCATGAACATGTAAGAACCACTAGGAATCCTGGTACATTTAAAATTTTTAAGTGAACCAGAAATCATAGCTGATCTTTGTTTTACCCCATTCCTGCTTATATGAAGCATGATTCATCATTTTGTGTCAAATTACAAAATTCCTACTTACCCGTAATCTTCAATTAAAATGTAATAATAGTTTATTACTTATGAACGTTTTAACCCCTGCCCTACAGATTATAGGGCAGAAATGCTCAGCTAGTGCCATTTTTTATTAGTTTAGTGCAAGAAAGCTGATTGTTATGTGTATCAGTAAAACAGCCTTCACTAAAACTGCTGTCATTTTCAACCACAGCATATGGGCTGATATCATTTTCATATTTGTCAGGTACTTAGCGTGCGTGTGTTCACACTGTGTGCTGGGGTGTGTTCACGTATGACCAGATTGTCACTTTCACTTCACTTTCACTTAAATGTGTATATGTGTGTAAATATGTTTGTGTGAGTGTGTGTGCATACGTGTGTGTGTGTATATGCCAGTGTGTACTTGTGTGTGAATATGTGTGTATGTGTGTGTGTGTGAGCGAGTGCCAATATGTGTGTGTGTGTGTGTGTTTATTTGTGTGTATGGGTGTGTGTGTGTAAATGTGTGTGTGTGTGTGTGTGTGTGTGCGCGCAGTACAGCCTCACATTTGCTTGGCAAATCAGCGGGTATATAGAACTGTTGCACTGGCAGCTGCGTTCGCTGGAAGCCACTTCTGATGGCCTGATTGTGTTGGCTCGCATCACACCTTCATTCAGTAACTTCAGTATTTCATAGAAACAGCTCTTAGGCCTTCAGTTCCTGTGGGAGCTGATTTGGATTTATTCACTGTTTTTCTGCATGGCTGCTCAAATACCAAGGAACTGAACATAAAAAAGGATTTTTTATAGTCAGGCAAAATGAACCGCATGCCAGACTTCAGCCTTTAAAGTTAAAACAGAATTAGATCTTGTTAAATGAACGTTCAAATCAGGCGTAAAATAAAGAGAGGATGGGTATCCTCTTCTGTTAGTAACCGACACAGGTTCTGCAAAGTCATATAGTCAGTTTTTGTTCAGATTTTGCACATACACTTAACTGCCACTTCACCATTTATCATCTAGCTTTATATAGTTGGAGGACCGTAAGTGGCTGACTGTAGCCCAGCTGTTGAGGCAGTTTGTGTTTGCCACCTTCTACCCCTTCATCAGTGTTCACTTTCTGAACCATAGGGACACTCTTGGGTATTTCTGCGCACTCACAACCTCACAGTGACAGATGCCTGAGATTCTTGCGCCATCTCCACTCCACCACAATGTCTGCTGTGCTGTGATTGGTCCACCACCCGCCTAATATCTCCTCAACAGCAAGCCTGTGATCAGAAAATGACCAATAACAGCTGGTGGCCTAGTGGTTGGGGAATTGCCCCTGCAATCAGAAGGTTGTGGGTTCGAATCCCACAACCTTTCATGTATCCTTGAGCAAGGTACCGTCCCCACACACTGCTCCCCGGGTGCTGCATCGCTGGTTGCTCACTGCTTCCCTCGGTGAATGGGTTTAATACAGAGAAAGAAGTTCTAGAAGGACTAGGATCAGGAAACCCAGAGTAGCGGGTGTTTGACTAATTGTGGCTATACCTAGATGTGCTACAATACTTCTAATTTTGAGATCTTTGGTCTACAACAAAACACTACGGCTTAAAAAAGAATGACCAAATAAATAAAAGATGCACACCTCAAACATATTGCAAGTGCAAGTCTATCAAAACTGCACTTAAGTAAATGAAACAGTGAAAGGGCTTCTCTGAATCTTAGCTTCGACTGATAAGAGCTGGTGTGTCAACATCCTACTTGCGTTTACTCTTTGTCCACCGGCCCATTGTTAAATATTAGGATCAAGTGCTTTATAAGGCTGGCACACAGCTGTCATTAAATATACTTTCCTTCAACAAAAGGGGAGCAATAGTCTGTCAATCCTCAGCAGAGCATACCCACAGTGACACAGCAATGAGAGCCTAGTGCAGAAGAACACGAGGGAAAGACCCCCCTTTAATCCGTTTACTGTAAAGGTAAAATATGACTTTAAAAGAGTTAAGAGTGTACAAGATGATGCATAAACCTTCATACAGTTAGAGGGAGATAAACCACAACAGCAGCCAAGTTTGTTATTGATAAAAGCACGGTACAGATACTGAAACCAAGGCCTCTGTCAGTTATAATGATTCAAAATAATAGTTCTTGAGCTTCTATTTAAACATCAGAGTCAACGTGAACTTTATTGTCAGCTATATTAAACGTATACAGTGAGGCGAGACGTTGTGGCTCCAGTACAAAAAGGCACAGGACACATATATAAATAAACCATAACCACAAACTCTAAAACTAGAAGAAAAATGTGCTTGTATGCTCACATATATTATGTATGTATACGACTGATTATGTATGCGAATAAAATGTGTATTATTTATAGTAATTTAATATACAGGCCCCATGGTGGCGCAGTGGGTTGCACTGTTGCCTCACACCTCCAGGGTTGGCCTTGTGTGTGGACATGCATGTCAGGTGGCATTGACCGCAGGTGTGTGTGTGTGTGTGTGTGCCCTGCAGAGGGCCCCGCACAGTATGAGTCCCTGCCCTGCACCCGTAGACCTTGGGCTAGGCTCTGGGTACCCACAACCCTTGATTGAGCGTCTACAGAAAATGAATGAATTATTGATGATGACGACATTATCAGTAGTTGAACTGGTTGTACTATTCGTCTAATTGTCATAACAGTATCAAGTGCATTAATTGGTAGATAATTAATTGGTAGATAATTAATTGGTAGATAATTAATTGGCAGATCATTCATTGGTAGATCACTCATTGGTAGATCACTCGTTGGTAGATCATTCATTGGTAGATCACTCATTGGTAGATCACTCATTGGTAGATCACTCATTGGCAGATCATTCATTGGTAGATCACTCATTGGTAGATCACTCATTGGTAGATCATTCATTGGTAGATCACTCATTGGTAGGTCATTCATTGGCAGATCACTCATTGGTAGATCACTCATTGGTAGATCACTCATTGGTAGATCACTCATTGGTAGATCACTCATTGGTAGATCATTCATTGGTAGATCACTCATTGGTAGATCATTCATTGGCAGATCACTCATTGGTAGATCATTCATTGGTAGATCACTCATTGGTAGATCATTCATTGGTAGATCACTCATTGGTAGATCATTCATTGGTAGATCACTCATTGGTAGATCACTCATTGGTAGATCACTCATTACAAAGCCCACATGAACTCCAATGTCCAATAAAATCTTCCAAAAATCTCTAGTTCTACCTAACGCTCACTATAGCTAGCACATAAACTCCAGTAAACACCTTCATGTGTTTCAGGAATTCCAATGGAAGTCATTGAGCGGATATACTTGTAATGGTCGTACCAAACCGATTCTTCGGCCAGACGGGCCGATCAGCATGGAGCCGCTTCTCAGTTCCTCAGTCGTGTCGTAATGAGAAATGCGATGTCTAACAAATCTGGACCTATTGACGGAAACCACTGTCTGCTTCTCTGACTTTTCTTCCGAGTTTAAGGTTTACATTTACAGCACAGTCTGCAGACTATCAGTGGGTAGTGATTTTTCAAGCTGAAGAGCTCTCCTTAACACACTTCAAACAAACAGCACATCTCGCTGAGCCGCTCTGCAGGGTGTTTGTCTCTTCTGAAGCACAAAAGGATGCTGTTCTGTGATCTCGCCGACAGGGAGCTGCCTGCCTCGCCTCACATAACCGCAATTTGACCATCATGTGAATTAGAGAATGGGCAATTATTGCACTCCTTTTTGCTCTTATTTATCCAAATACAGAAAAAAATACGAGCCAAAGGGACTGTTTAAGATACAAACTGAAAACATGGAGACACTTATTGAAATTGCACTTTACACTGAGGTAAAACACAATGTGTACTTTTCTCTATTTGATTGATTTTCTGCATTTGAGTGATAGAACGGTGAAATATTAACCCACAGGGCTGTATGAGGGCTTCTGGGCTGCAGAGCGGCGGTCACCTTCCTGCTTGGCTCCAAAGGAAGTAACACAATGAGGCCAGTGTGGGCCGCGCGCCCTCAGCCGCTGGATCAAGCGCTTCATGTAAATGGTTGCCAGGTTATTGTTGCCCGTAGATATGGAGACGGTGCAACAGATAGAGAAAGAGAGAGAGAGAGAGAGAGAGATAGACTAAAAGGAGTGTGGAAAACTGCCAATCAGTCGCCAGAACCTCCTTTAGTGCGTCATGGTGTAGGTGATGCTGGTTATTCTGGTGCTTTTTAACGCTTGGTCATTTGCATGACAGGCCAGTGAGATGCAAATGAACCCGTGTGCCTCTTTGTAACTGCTTCTCTTCAAACAGGTGGCTTGCTTCTGTGCTCCGGAGCCAAGGATAATAGTCACAAGGTAAGAGCTCTCTTCTTCTACCTTCTTCTATCCTGCAGTGGACATGCACTTGGTCACAGCTCGCACCTTCGGCTATGCGGTGCCTGCAGTTTCAGGCGGTTCAGAGATGCCTGGAAATGACTGCTGGAGTCGGCAGTGATGAAGCAGAGGCAACATTGAGACCCTCTCGGTTTGATCGCAGCAGATAACTGAGGCGGAATTACTGGAATTTTTTCCACAGACCTTTCTCGTTCTCGTTAATCCTATCTGGGCACCCGGCGCCCTCGAGCAAAGAGAACAATTATCCTCCTGCCCCATGCAGACCTGTCAGCCCATAACAGGGAAAACCTCTTAGTCGGATATTCACAGTAGACCTCAGTCCAGTGCAAAGGTGCCGCTCAATCCGCCAGATTACTATTCACTTATTAATGGAATAGCTAGATCACTTTTTTCCACCTGGCCCAGATGTGGTCAATCCGCCAAGGCATGTTTGGCTAAATTTAGCTTCTTTTGAGGCTAACATTGCTAACAAACACCAGATTTCAGTGGTGACTCAAATACCCCGTATCAGAAATACATACATTACCAACACTTCTCTCAACCTGCGTGTCTTCATTAAGGTGGTTGAAACCTCGGATGTGGTTAAGGACTGAACTTACTCAATCCTCTAATTTACCTAAGTCTCAAAATGACTTACTCCTCTAGTTTACGGCTGTGAATCCCAGCCCTGGTGATGTCTGAAGTGGTGAAGTTTTGGGTATTTTATATCTCGCAGTACTCAGTAAATCAATAACGTTTTCTGATTCTGATTCTGAACCGAGGTGGAGCAAAAGGCTGGATACAGTTTATTTGATGTGTCTTTACAGATATGATTTGGTGACTACTGAAACAATTAGGTCATTATTATAACATTTATCCATTCATACCATTAATTCGCTCTTCCGTAACTACACTTTTCAAAGTAGAGGTTCCTGAATGGTCCTTGGCTTGGATTTATTGAAAAAAAACTTTTAATTGGTAAAGGTTCTCCACACCTCACGGAGACCTTTATCACACTCTAAGGACAGTTATTCATGAATTCCATGGACGATAAGTGAAAACTGTCAGTCATTCTTAAATTACAGCAATGCCTGGGAGCACTGTCAAAGTCAAAGTGAACTTGATTGTCATTTCACCGTATACAAGTATACAGGGAAATGAAATGGCGAGAGCTCTGGATCTGCAGCATATATACAAATACTTAGAAGAAATAAGATTTAGAATAAACAGTTTAGAAATAATATAGACAGACAAGACAAAACTTTGTGCAAGACAAACAGTGCAATCAGACAGTATACAGTAATCTATGAATCTATGGTATGTGCAAATGGGTAAGCTATATTAATATTAGAGGTGGGCATAGATTAATTATTTTAACGCCGTTAACGCCAAGATTCCAATGAGATTAACGGCGTTAAAAAAATTTATCTATGCCCACCTCTAATATTAATATAGCTTACAATCCCCCCCCACCCCCAAGACGAAGAGAAAAAAAAAGGTTAGAA
>JBBPDC010000038.1:5226998-5237023 GCA_037974485.1 Hemigrammopetersius urotaenia
GCACGGAGAGCTTAAACACTGAGACGACTGAGCAACTCGTCAGTGAACTATGAGGGCAAAAATAAATAAATAAATAATCGTTCATTAATCGTAATAGAGTTAAAATGTTCAATTAATCGAGATTTTGATTTTAGGCCGAATCGTCCAGCCCTACTAAAATATTACATCCAGTATAGCAGCAGTTGTAACTCATATATATATATATAAGAAATATAATATTATAATATATATTAATTAATATATATCAATTTTTTTGCTTCTGTAATTTGTGGGAGTGCGTCTATGTAAATTGTGCTTGTCGCTGTAGTTTTAGACACTATTCCAAACAAAAAAAATGTTTGGAGAGAATGTAAAGATTAAATATATAAATAATTTACTGGAAATAAATACTCTTACATTATTTTACAACTGCAACAATTGAGACAGTGATGATGGGAGCAGAGTGTGTGCATGTGTGTTTCATCCGTCAGAAAGCTGCTGGAATACAGCACATAGAATAGCTGCTCTATGTGTGATGTCTGTACAGTTTGTATGTTTATGTTTTTAGTAACATCTATTTTTGATCATGTAGAACCAAAATGAGTAAAAAAAAAAACATATCGTCACGAAAAAAAAACAAAAATAAAGGGAGAACATGGGTCCGTTTCCGCGCTGTTCTGGAGCTTTCCGTGTAAAACGATGACTTCCGTTCTCGAAAAAAATCTGCGTGTGACTGGAGCCGCGAGCCCCGATCCGCGGAAAACTGGGGCATTACTGTATATATTTTTTGCTACATGCCAATTGAACTGGTGCTGTCCTTGCAGATCTGGTCCATTCTGGATTCAAACCTTTGCTGGTTTGGGTTTTGGCTCGGATCGATTTTTTTCAGACCTGATTAAATCTCTACTGTGACGAACTGAACATGTGACTCACCATCGTGCTATTTCATGAAACAGCGGTTCCCGCGGTTACTGCCTTTTACGTGAAAATGTTTTAGATATAAATTACATCCGTTCTGAGTCTGTACCATCATTTGCTCTAAAAGAATAGATGCTTATGAAGTTTTCCTGTGTTTTCTCCAGTTACCCTGGACTGCTGGTGGTGCCTCAGTCAGTGCAGGACAGCAGTCTGCAGAAAGTCGCACGGTGCTACAGACACAACCGCTTGCCGGCAGTGTGCTGGAAACATCCTCGTACCAAAGCTGTGCTGCTCCGCTCTGGGGGCTTCCATGGCAAAAGCGTGGTGGGATTGTTTAAGTCTCAAAACCCACCTACAACGGGTATGTGGCATTAAATCAAGGTCAGGGCGGGGGCAGGTCTATGCTCCAAATGTCAGAAAGAGTCCAAATCGGATTCGGGTTGGGGCCGAAATGTCATTTGCGCACTCATATGCTCTCCTTCTCTCTCCCTCTCCAGCTCCTGCTGCTTCCTCCGAGTCGTCCAGTAGTCTGGAGCAGGAGAAATACCTGCAGGCCATCCTCAACTCCATCCCTGTTTACTTCAAGTCTAATAGCAGCAACACACTGTCCAACCGCTCACTGGTCGGCCTTTCGCCAGGTATTCCCCTCTCAGACGGCACACATCCGTCTCGCTCTGGTGTGATTTGTCTGCAAAAGGATCGCTTGCATGTTTGTCCCACACTTGTTTTGGCTTGTGTTGTCCCCGTTTTGAGACCCGTTTTGGGGTCTTATCTCCGCATGGCTTCCTCTCATTGCCCAAACTGTTATTTATATTTGTGGGCCTGAGCTCCAGAGGAACTGAAGTACAATGTGTGCGCTTATGTAAGAGGAACAGGACGTGAAGAGGTCACCTTAAATCCATCTCTCTTCTATCACCCATCCAGCTCGACCTGCCCCGTCAGCAAAGCTTCTCCCCCCCCCCCCATCGTTCCCGTTGTCTCCCTTCACTGGCTTGACGCAGCCTCCCACCTCGCCTGAGCAAAACGATAGGCATCCAGCCTAACCCTAATGGCGGTTTGGCTCTGGCAGGACACAGAATGGCTTCATTAAGAACGGAGCCAGTTGAGATCTAAATTGCATTCACATGTAGCGAGCTAAACTGAAAATAGCAAACTGCACTAGATCACAGATAGATCCATCCATGTAATGTGGCCCCAGGGCTAACACGGATCTGTTCCCTTCCAAAGGCTTCTCTTGCAGCTACGTTAGCCATCGTCAAGCTACGTGAGCGTAATCTACACCGATCCCTGCTGATCTAGGCTTATTATAAGCTCTGACAGGATTACAGTGAGAGCGTTTGGAGGAATACAAATGAAGGAGCCTTAAAGGCCTCGTTTCTTCACGTGTTTAGTGTACGCAAGCGTGTTTTTCCGAGTCAAAAATAGTAACCGGAGAGCATGTCACGCATCAGCCGGTCACTAAGCATTTGTGGGATTGGCTACATTTATATTTTCGCAACACAAACAAAGGCAAACAAACCTTTAAGGGCACCATCACAAACGTTATGAGAGAACTAGAATTTGGTACAGTAAAGTAAACAGTTGTATGGAAATTACTACAACAATAATAAGCAAGTAAACACAACTACCACAGTGAGCCAAAAAATAAAATAAAATAAAATACACAACACATACAGTGTGCTATCGAGCATCAGAATCAAAAACAATACACAGATATACACTCAGGTGTCCGTCTAAAAGAAAAGGATGCCACATTTTTGAAGAATTTACCTTAGAACCACGAAGTGAACGTTTAATCTCCAAGTTTTGTTTATCGGTTGACTTGAGCTGTGTCCGAAAAGTGCCCTCGTTCACTATGTAGGGCACTATGTAGTGAGTCAGCCATTTTGTAGTGTTCAAAATTCCAACTGTCAATTTCACAGACTAGTTAGTGCACTACAAAATCAACAAGTGCGACAGTCAGACACGGAACACTACATGAATATACAGATGCATTTGATTATGTTTAATGAGCAAAATATGTCCTAGACGCCTCGCCCTGACGTCTTCTCCTCTGTCTCAGCGGTAGTATCTTGGAAAGTATTATCAAAATTAAGGCTCGAATTGGATCTTCGGAAAAAGTTAGCAAGCGAGGATAGCTACTGAGAAAGCTAGCCACAGTTTAAAAACCGTCGCTTACATTGATTTGTATATATATATTTTGTGTGTGGACAGACATAGCTTGTATAGCCACAATTTATGTGTATTTAAAATGTACACTGTTAGCATAATAAATGCTGCAGTCCGCATCATGTTAGTAGCTACTGTGCTACAGAAAAAAATAGATACGCACAGATTTGAAATGTTTGTTTATTACAGTTAACATTAGTAGAGATCAATATATTGATAATGGTAGAAATATCACGTTTACTCAAATACTTATCATCCTGAATGCAGCATAGCCGCGTCGTAGGTCCGCATGGAGAGACAAAAGACGTGTGTTTATGCGACATTTAGTAAAAACGTAATGTAACAAACCTCCCTTATCTCAAATAAAGTAAGGCTGTTATAGAAAGTGAGGTAAGGGAACACACCACCAATAGTAGATTTGAGTCATACAATATATAATTATTTTAGCAACATATAGACGTATCACCACACACAGTTTCCCCACCACCATATATACAGTTTCAGTCCATCAAGAGTTCTTTCTCCCAGGAAAGCTTGATAGTCCACAAGTCTAGGAACCTTCCGGCTTTGTATGCCCTCCGTAGGTCCTTTCGGGAACAGATTGCCCGATCACAGACAAGGCAATACGCTCCAGTTCCGAACAGACGCAAGAAGATCCACAGCACAAAGAAAACACAAAAAGAAAAAAACCCACCTGCATAACATCGCAGGTGGAACACTTATTAATCACATATATACTAAGAATTATCATGATTAAAGCATATACAACAAGCCTTCCTCACATGTAGGGAAACACACTGGTTCACACGTGGACTTGTTAGGGGATTTGGCTGGAGCTGGTAGCCTAGCCTAGCTTCCTCTACTTCTTTTATAGTGTGAAGCCTGCCATGACCTACACCCTCCTAGCGCCCCCTCTGGGTAAATGCCAGTAACGGAACCCAGTCGTTACACTAACATCCCGAGTGTCCGAAATTAACTAAACATTGCCTCCCCTTGTTCACTAGATATCCCCCCTATATAGCAAACACTATGTAGTAAATGAGTGAGCGAGTGAACGAGCGCCCTTTTCCACACAGCTTTGGTGCGTCTGGATTGCGTACAAAAGTTGTTTTGTGATGTTTGGGTGGTGGATGGACCAAAAACCACACCAGGATTTCCACGAGAGTTTACGTTCCATGGAAACAGAAACGTCACGTGCTTCCTTGTGTTCCTGAATCTCGATTCACACATAATGATGATGGCAGCGATTCGAAATGGCAGGGTATTTGTAACACAAAAACAAAATGTCTTTCATAGCGAGCGAAAGGAGGTCATCGAGAATACCAAAGATGGCCCCTGTCCATTTGGATATTTCCTTCTCCAACAGCTTCACCAGAGGAGGTGAGTGGGCCACTACCAGTTCCATTTGTTGACTCAAAGGATTATTCATGATCCCATTTGTCTGTTGATAGATGCACTTCATGTTGAATCTAGATATATCATTCTCTGTGTCATGTAAGATCACTGACTCTCACTTCCCACAAAAACGAACACACACACACACACACACACTGTTGGCTTTGGCCTGCTCTAAATTCTCCATTGAAAGCGCTGAACTTAGCAGATTGTTGTTCATGTAACCCTCCGGAGCAAAGAATGAGTTTCATGAGATCCACAGGCCCAGCCACACACAGAGATTTAGGAAGTGAAGGACTTCATTGAAAACTGTTAGTACCACCGGACCATCAGCTGATGTAGATTCAGGCCTTCAGACTTGGTACTGGGTACTACTACTAAATTTGACTAAAATTTTGTATCGATTTTGATATCAGTTAACACTGGTATCGATACTTAAATGTTTTCAACAGACATTGCAGAGGGCAGCCCCTCCCCCGGCTACCTGGAGGACCCAGTGTTTACATGACTTGGGACTTTAAAGGTGCACGCCATTTTTTTTCATCCGTACAATGACAGAGGGAGCTTTGGGGCTTTATGGCTTTGGCTCTCTACGGAGGGAAAAAAGTGGCACGTACCTTTAAACGTAGCTCAGCCGGGGAACAACCAAGCGCCACGAAATTTTACACGGACCCTCAGCTCCCCCAGACCTATCGAACGTGGCCAGTGGTGAAGCTCTCCTCCCTGCAGAACCGGCGCGTACGTCTCGAGAGCACAGACTTTCCGAGCCCAAAACATTCCCCCATTGTTCTCTACGGAGGGCGGAGGAAAAGCGGCGTGCTCCTTTAAATGCGCTGCCAAGTTCTGGGCTGGCTAGTAATAATGATTAATAATAACAATATATTTATTTTATGAAGCGCTTTTCAAAAAACCCAAACAAGCTCTCCTCCTTGTGACGGCCCCTGAGCGCACTTTAAATGATTTATCAAAACGGTCCTGTGTTTGTTTTTCTTCCCCCTGTAGTATTGAAAATAGTATCGAGTATCATCCTTAGTATCGCTATCGGGTCTGAAATTTCAGTATCGTGACAAGCCTACTGCTGTCTTCTGTGATTGTGAGTAGTTTTAATTGGCTCTGCTTTTATCAGTGATCACATTCTTGCATAACGGTCGACCTTCAAAAAGAAAAAAACCCAAAAAACATAAAAGCGTCGATTATTTCCAGGAACGAAAGGGCGTGACTTTGGTGGCTTGTTTACTGTCAGTGATGTTGTAATCTGGATTAATCTGCAAGTGACAACTTGTTTGAAGGAAGAATAGCTAAGACTGATGTATATCTTAGAGGAATGTGCCGTCGTTGCATTAACAGGTGCATTGATTCCAGGAATAACTAAGAACAGAAACACTTTTCAAAATCATGCACCTGAGTCACCTGTCCGTCACCTACATCATACGTTCATCGGACTGACTTGTGTGTGCAGAGGTGTGGTGGGTACTAGTTAGAATATGAATAATTACTGGCTATTTATTCATATATGAGTGATATATAACATATATGAGTGATAATAGCACTAGTGCTTCAGAAAAGACGGAATTGGACTTCAGGGTGAAGTGTGACAACTTAAATGAACGCGGATTAAGACGTTACGTTATTTTTTTTTATTATCCCTGAAAGCGTATTTGAGAAAGTGCAGTGATTTAAGCCTAAAACCCCACACCTCTGAACTCAGAACTCATGCATGCCAACTGTCATCCATCTGTCTAGATTGTGTTCATTTGAAAAAGGCTTTTGCAGTCACAAAAGATTACATGAACCTTTTTTTAAGGGTGTACTCACACTAGGTAACGGTTGCCGTGAACCGGACCCGAGTACAATCGATAGAAAAATGGTTTTGGAGCGTCGCCAAAATGTGACGTCACGCGTCCTAATCCGTGCTCCCGCACGGTTAGCGCTCACACTACACGCGAACCGCGCCCGAGTCCGACTGAACCGTGCTCTGGCTCACCTCTTCCCAGCGGGCCAGGGACGGCTAAACAAACCGCGCCCGGCACAGAGCCCTCACACTAGTCACACCAACCGCGCTTTGGTGGTCAAACACACTCAGGCACGGTTCAGACTGCCTAGTGTGAGTACACCCTAAGCCATCTGATCATTGACAGTAACTCTGTAGCTCAGGCTGTGCTGTTGATGACTGTTCTGCCTGTGTTTGGAGGAGTCTGTGTGTGTCCGTGTGTGATTTTTTCTGCATCTGATGTGATTTCTCTGTGCCTCCTCCACTCCCCGCACCATTAATCAACCAGTACTCGGGTACAGGGACAAACTATTCACTCACACAAACCAAAAAGCTTCAGCTAAGGGAAGACTCCACAATCAAGGTATAGTCCCTCTGTTTACTGACTTCGACTAATCTGCAGTTTGCTTGTGAGAAATCCTAACACACCTTGCTCTTCTCAGTGACCGTGATCTACTGCACTAACCCCGTTTCTGTCGCGTGTAATGTGTTTTCACACACGGGGACCTCTCCGAGGCCCCAGTGCCCCTCCATAAGTGTGTAGTATGCCTTTAGTGTGGTAAGCGAGAACTAGCTATAGCTTCTTTTTTGTGATGTGGAAGAGCAGGTCTGCGCTGGCTCAAGAACGGTTTTTTTTTGTTTGTGGTGTTCTGGTTCTTGTTAACTGCCATGTTTTGGCTGAAGACAGCACTCTGAGCCAACTTTGGTATTTATTCTAACCCTGTGACTGAGTTGGGAGTATTTGAGAGTGTACCTGAAAAGGCAGTTAATAAACTGGTGATAGAGTGGAACTGCTACTGATATTTACTCTTAGTAGGTATGCACTGTCCCCAATATGCCCCCCCCTCCCCCGCGCCCCTCCCCTTTTACCGTCTGTAGCTTGTAAAGCGCCTCATAGGTCTGTTACTCTTACAAATGCTTGCATACTCCCAACTCATTCCTCGTCCTCGTCCTTGTCTCTGTTGAAGGTGTTTGGGCAAGTCTTCGCTCCAGCAGCAGGTTCATCCAGCACCCCTCGGGCGCGGAGGTGGGGGCGCGCTTGGCAGCCAAGGATCTAGCACCCCCTACAGGCATTGAAAGTCTGCAGGCGCAACTTCTGAAGCAGCAAGCGGCCTTCTACGTCTTCGGAGAGAAGTCTCACCTCAGGGTACGGGCTCGCATTTAGTGATTTCCAATTACAAACCATTCGTTCTTTTCTTAAAAGCACCGCATTGAATGATCGCAGCGTCCTTCTTCCCTTAGTTTCTGATGGTATGTTTGTCAGTCCTGCAGCTCAGACCACTCAGTAGCATCTGTAGCATTTAGGAGCCACACGACACACAGATGATGGCATGCGTCTGTGTATGTTAATCTGGTATTCGTCTTTGCAGTGTTTTAAGCACATAATAAATACGAGCAGTGTACAGTCCTCAGCGTTCTCTCCTAGATGTGTGTGGTAGACATTTGGAAGCCAGCAGAGGTGGACAGTAACGAAGTAGCTTTACTTGAGGACTGTACTGAAGTAGAGTTTTTGAGTGTCTGTACTTCACTTGAGTAGAATTTTTTTGGAAACTTATGACTTTCACTTCACTACATTTGAAAGAGAAATATCGTACTTTTTACTTCGCTACATTTCTATCAAGGCTCTCGTCACTCGTTACTTTTAATTCTAAAAGTGGATGTTTTTTCCTCCTTTTCTAAAACGTGATTGTTTTTTTCCCGGCCGACAGCCTATCAGTAATCAGTAGAGTTACGTCGCGTCTGACGTAGCCTGTAACCATCAAACTAAGTTCAACGTCGGTATTGCATTTCTGCAACGCCGGAGGATAAACGGAGACGGAGATTTTCGCACCCATGGCCATATCTTGACAAAACATTTATATTTTCTGAAAGGATTCAAGATCATTTCGTTTTAAGTGTGAGCTGTGTCTGCCTAAAACAAACAGCCTACAAAAACTCGCCCTCCAACCTGCGCAGACATACTGAGGCATGTCAACATTTTATTAGCTACAAGTGAAAGTTTGCAGTGAAGTTGTCCGAGGTTTTAGATAGTAATCACATTAACACGTGCAGAACGGCCTGTGACATGACTTCGCCCGCCAAGTCCAAGGCAAGGCTTGTCTACTAATTAACGTATAAAGTTAGCTCGTAAAAACGGAGCTATGACTTGTTTTCTTCGTCAGATCGGGTTGTGTTTCATTCTGTAACGTTTTACCAATTTCTTATTCTAGAGGTTCTACAGGCGAGTCAGAGGCATTAGGTATTGTATGTGTTGTGCCAACAATGCGGTGAAAAAAAAATGTACTTTTAATACTTAAGTATTTTTAAAAGCAAGTACTTCACTCGTATTGGAGTAACATTTGACCAGCGGTATCTGTACTGTCACTTCAGTACTGAATGTGAGTACTTTGTCCACCTCTGGAAGCCAGTCGTTGTCTTGCGCATGTTCTAGTTTCGGTCAGTTTACCTTCGGACCCCTGGAAGAATGTGCTCTTTTTTTTTTTCTTTTTTTTTTACTGTATCACTGATTTTTGTACGTGCTTGATGGGAAGTAGATTTTTTGGCACGTACATTTTTAAATAAATCAATATACGGGTCTTCAGTTACATGAACAGGGTTCTTTGGCTGCTCTAGTGCTTTTCTAATTATTTATTTATTTATTTTGATACACGTACAATATTTGTTTGTTATTTGAGCCACTAGTTGTATTCGAATCTGTGGACTTGCATGAGATATCGAACCCTGTTAAAGTAGTTTTGTTCTGTTCTAGGAAGGGTTTTGGGGGATCCCTGTTGATTTAGGCTCTCGCTGAGTTGGTTTCAGAATGAGAACCGGTCGAGATCTTTTTCAGGGCTTCAAGCTGGACTCCATGCTGAACTGCGAACTGGTGCCGGTGGAGTTTGCGGACACGCGGCAGGCCAAGGCCTCCTTCAAGAAGCTGCTCCGGGCGTGCGCTCCCAGCTCCATGCCGAGCGACGCGGAAGACTCCTTCCTCAGGGCGCTGGAGGAGAGCGAGTGGATCCTGCAGGTCAGCCCTCGTGCTCTTGTGCCACTTCATTCTCCTCTCGCCATCTGCATCCTCCCTGGTTCAGGCTCACGCAACATTCACGTCTGTTTCACTTCTGTTTCTCGAAGTGTTTCCCCTTATTTCTTCTCGGCAGCACGTTTCCTTGCACTGGCGTTCCTGGGGAGGACTGTGAGAATAAGCAGATCTCTTCCCCCACGACTCTGACCCCCTTTACAAAGGGTTTCCTCTGGTGCGCTCTCCCCAGGGAAACGGTCCGACACAAAGATGGGAACACAGTCAAGTTGCTTACCACACTAATAACTGTGCCCCCTGAAGCCCCTTGCCCTACGAACCCCCCTGCCTTCCAGAACAATATTATCTGTGGGGCTCTTTGCCAAGGTAGCTCAGAGATCTTAGTCAGCAGTGAACTGTACCCAGATTCAACCAACTGTAACAATAAATACACAGGAAGAGCTAAACTTAGATTTCTAGATTAAACTTAGTGTTTTGCTTATGTATTTGTGTGTGTGTGTGTGTGTGTGTGTGTGTGTGTGTGTGTGTGTGTGTGTGTGTGTGTGTGTGTGTGTG
>JBBPDC010000038.1:5263863-5273976 GCA_037974485.1 Hemigrammopetersius urotaenia
GACTCCACACGCGGTAGTGTTTTTAAAGGGAAAGTAATCAAAATAATCGACCTGGAAAAATTTGATCGATTATAGGTACTTTTCGATTAATCGCCCAGCCCTACATTGTGTCAATCTAAAATGATATTTAAAAAACTGCAGTCAGTCTTTCAGCATTCAGCTGCTCTCAGAAAATCTATATCATGTGTTTTACGTTATGATGCTTTATTTACCCAAACATTCATAATTCATTTTTACATTATCCAACTTACCTTCTGGCTAAGAAGTTGCCCCTGTGATCGGAAGGTCGTAGGTTTGAATCCCAGGTCTGCCAGTGGCACCACTGAGGTTCCCTGGAGTAAGTTACCATCCCCACACACTGCTCCCCGGGCGCTGTGTTCCTGGCTGCCCGCTGCTTCACTTGTATTAAATATAGAATATAAAGGAGCACTTTCTCTCTTTATCACTCTGTAACTGTGCCTTGAGTGTGACTGATATGTGTAAATAATTTCCGTCCTGATTATCTGCCCTGTATTCTGCCATTCAAAGCACAACAATGGGGCAGAGGGACAGAGCTAAACAGTGATAGGCTGAAGGGGCGGAGCTAAACAGTGATAGGATGAACAGGCAGACCTACGTAAACCTGTTGGTTTTTATGACATCACAAAAACAGTGAATTAGAAACGTGTCTTTTTTTGAAATATGGTACATTTTGAAACATGCTCTAAACTCTTTTAAATTCTTTTTCTTCATGAGGATAAGTTAGAGTACGGTGATATCGACCCTTTAAATTTTCCCCAGCCCAGCACATTTGATCCAGCCTATAAAGGGCTCATAAAGTTGATGAGTGTGGTCAGGCAGTGGATGCCCAGAGGCAGGATTAAGAAACCCTGGACTACAGGAATCCAGTCAGTTGATGCAAGTCATTCTCCATGAAAGCAATAATTCATTTAGAAATATGGAGTGATGCAATCCGGTCTCAAGATTTATTTAATGTTATCAGGCCCCTGAGGCCCTATGCCTTGTCATATTCCGCCTATATACTGTTACGAGGAGAGTGTATGTCGTCATATGGGCGTGACACTGATTTTTAATTTTACAGTGATTACATTTATAAATCAGTGGGTCTGAACTGTCTGATTTGATTCTGATACAACTTAGAAACAATGCAATAATGCTCATGATGGGTTTCTGATGTTTCCTAAATGGGTCCTGGCTTGGAAATATGGTTCTATACATATATTGATATTACATAAAGGTTCTTTACACTTTAAAAGAACGTGTTCTTCAGACTCACACAGCTTAGTTTTAAAAATGGGTCTTTAAAGCAATGCATCTTAAGCTGGGCCCCCTGAGGGTCCTAATATTTCCATATCCCTGGGCTTGGGGGGGTGGAGGCTTGAGTGCTGAGGACCACCACTTTAAAAAGCAATACATCATCAGGTTTTTTGAGAACCATAAGTTTTGTACTGTTGAATTGAAGGGTAAATAATTGTGAATTAGTTTGAACTGATAAGGGTGCTTCAGATCATTACATAATTAAAGTTCAAGAAGCTCATTTAACTGTATTAGTTATACAGCAGGAATAAAATGTCACTTTTTTGCATGTTGATTAACAATCGCCTGAGTGTTTTCGGCTAAATGCTTGCCACCTGCAGCCAGCAGTGATGAAATCTGGTATAGTTGCAGTGACTTAACTGTCATCCTGCTGAACAATGTAGCAACTGTACTACTGCCAAACCATGTGCTTCCTTTGTAAACACAGGATCTCTGCTGATGATGGAAAGTTGCTGTCTCACACACACACACACACACACACACACACACACACACACACACAAACACAAATGTGTTTTTAGTTTCAGTTGGGCCTGTTCTGTTATTACACATATTATTAAGCATATGGAAATATAGGCATGTGGACATTTTATTTCAATTGATTTTTTGTCACTTACTTAGTGACTTAATGGATTTAAGATAAGACAAGATAATATAACCCTTTGTTAGACCCATTTGCACTGTTACAGCAGCAATGTGGACAGAAGAAGAAAGTAGAAGCAACAGAAAACAGAAAAAAGCAATACAGTACAACACAACACAACAGTATCACATAAAAAAGTACACTATACAAAAATATAAAACATATTGCATACAGTAACACTGTATATTGGAGTCTCTTCAAGTACATAGTAGCGGAAAACACAGCAATAGAACACCTGAAATATTGCGAGTGTTGAATTCAGTGATAATGTATGGTTTGCTTGTATATGTGTGACTGTACTTATATAAGATTAAAATGGGCATATGTATAATCATAAAAAACATAACAAAGAATAAAATGAAAATGATTCGATGTCATTTTCTGCTAAGGCTCAATAGAGCCTGTTTGTTTACCCTGTCAGTCATGTGACTGTGGCCCCGCCCCTCGCTCATCTGGGTGACGCGCCTGCGTGGAGTGGGCGGGGCAGCACGAGACCAGCTCCAGACTCATATACACAAACACGCAGAGTCTCTCACACGCATACACCCTCATTCACACGCTCTCAAACTTCTCGGTCAGGAGAACAGACCCAGTTCGGAGCTCCGAAGGCGTGGAGAGCATGTTCTGAATGGTGAAGGAGCTCTGTGGGGGTGTTTGTTTTTGTTTCTGGCCAGTTTTGAGTTTCCTCTCGGGTTCGGGGCGGCACTGCGATGCCCTCTGACTTCAGCTCGGACCTCGACCTCTGCAGCCCAAACTCTCTCTACTCCAAAGGTAACTTCACTTTCTCACCACCTTTCCAGCTCCAGAACATTGTGGTGTCCTCCTCTCTCCTAAGATACGTCGCGCCCCTTTGCTCCTGTTCAGTTGTGTGTTTTCTGCCTTCTACGCTGTGCTGACAAAAGTATTGGGACACTTCTCAATTACTGAATTCAGGTGGACACTTACTTCCAGTGAAGGGTAATCTTAATGTTTCAGCAGACCAATACATTCTGCACAATGCCATGCTTGCTTCCAACTTTGTGGACAGTTTGGAGAAGGTCCTTTTCTATTCCATCATGACCGTGCCCCAAGGTCCATAAAGACACTTGGTGTGGAAGAACGTGACTGGCCCGCACAGAGACCCTGACCTCAGCCCCATCCAACACCTTTGGGATGAACTGGAACGGAGATTGCGAGCCAGGCCTTTCCGTCCAACACCAGTGCCTGAGTTCATAAATGCTACAGAATGAATGGGTACAAATTCCCAAAGGAACCACAACATCTTGTGGAAAGCCTTCCAGGAAGAGTGGAAGCTGTTATAGCAACAAAGTGGGGACCAGCTCCATATTAAAGTCTATGTATAAGTCATTAAAGTCCTCTTCTGGTGGAATTGTCAGGTGTCCCAATACTTATGTCCATTTGGTGTACGTGTACAGTGTGCATAACGTGTGTGTGGGAGGCGTGTGAGCTTAATTGTGGAGTTTAGCTGAAAAGGACAGTGCTTGCTCTGCTCCTTCCTGCTTCACGCATGGCATCGCTGATGTGTGTGAGCTCTTGGTGAGAAGTGGGGGGGGAGTGGTTGTAGTCAACAAAACTTGCCTTTTCCCCCCCTCTGGCCTTATCCACGGCCCTCCATCTCTTCGTGTATCGCCCAACAGCCCCAGCCAACCTTTTCCTACAGCAGACCGACTCCATGTCCCCTCAGGCAGGTGAACACTATATGGACAAAAGTACTGGGTCACATGACCATTACACCAACAGGGACTTGGTGTTGTATTTAGATATATAGACTTCAGTATGGAGTTGGTCCCCCCCTTTGCAGTTATAACAGCGTCCACTCTTCTTGGGGTCAGGGCTCTGTGCGGGCCAGTCAAGTTCTTCCACATCCACCTCATCCAGCCAAGTCTTTATGGAGCTTGCTTTGTGCACTGGGACACAGTCATTGCTGGAATAGAAAAGGTTCTTCCCCAAACCGGGTCCACAAAGTTGGAAACATGGTATTGTCCAAAATGTCTTGGTGTGTTATGATTGTCCTTCATTTGGGAGTAAGAGGCCTAGCCCAAACCCTGGAAAACAGGTGTGTCCCAATACTTTTGGCCATATAGCGTACCTCAGTGTTTCTGCCTTGAGTGTGTGCGTGTGAGGGCGAAAACCAGATGTCTCATGTTCCTCCCAGGCTGAATGCAGGGGATGGCTCTGAATAATGTGCTGATGTGTCTCCACCTAGCAGTGATGCACCAGTGACCCAAGTTCATTTGCGTTTTTGCAAAACTACACTGTTTACTCTAGTAGCAGGAGTGGAGTAGGTCACTGCTCAGATTTTTTTTTACATTGTTGTGTAAAGGTAATGTGTAACCAGTGTTGGATCATCGGCTACTCACGTTTTGAAATCACAGAGAGGAAGGGGTTAATTGTTGTTTTATTACGTTGTCTTCTGGAGATCTTTATACACACACACACACACACACACACACGCAGACATATACACATATAGTTTTATATTCACAGATATGCATATGGCACTGTGTAGGCCAGGACCCCTCCCCCACACACACACCTTTTCATTTAATGTCTATTTAACAGATCATTTCACACAGAAAGCTCAACAACAAGTACATTATTTTTCAGCATTTCATGCTCCACCTTTTTTCTTTATTACAGCTTCTGTTCTTTTCTTTTTTTCTTCAGTTTTTTTTTGCAGAAATCTGCCAGGATTTTTCATGCTTCTTGTAAAACACCTTCTTAGAAGTTGGTGCCATTTTCTGCTCTTCATGATCCAAGGTATCACAGTGAAACATTTACTCCATTCAACCTCATTCCTCATCTCAGATGTCCAAATTAGGGTGTCTTAATTTCCTTTTCTCAGAAACGGCTTCTTCAGCAGCTGCACATCCTTTCACACACTTGGTGTTGAGTTTTCTTCTCGCCGTGGAAGGATGGACACCTGTGGATTTTTTTTTTCCAGCGCAGCTTCATTTTCACTCTAAAAGATGAAAGCTTTAAGTGCTGTTTATGTGATGGCAGTTTGCTGATCTTCCAGTAGCAGTTAGGAGTTTCATTGTCTTTTTGTCTTTTAATCAGTTTTTTTTTGAAGTTTTGGAAACTCCTGTTTCCTGTCCTCTTTTAACTTCCCCCTTCTGTATGCAAGTGGTTGATCTGCGTAATCTTCTCAGAATGATCTATTTTAGTCATTTCAGATACACATAGGAAAGAAATAAGCGTGGCAGCTGAGGTGTGTGTGGGTAGCTGCGAATGTGTCTCTCATAACAGAGCTTTTGTTGGAAGGACACAGCTGTAATTGTTTGGGTTCAAGATGGGAAGGATGGGGGCGGGTTAAAAAGGCAGTAGGGCATAAAAGTAAAGGAGTAGTAAAATAAATGATTATTAATGATAATTGTTATATAGTTAACATTTTAATTCTAGTTTTATGTTAGTTTTTTTTGACATAGGACAGCTAGGCTAGTCTTTGACTGACTGATCACACATATGTTTCTGAGAAGCTTCAGCCAAAATCTGAACAAAATAGCAGACAATGTTTAAACAAAAGAGATAAAACATGAATTTGTGTGTTTCTAGTTTGACCTGCTTCAGGTGAAGAAGCTAAACGTGTCCTCGGTCACTCCTTTAGCCACAGCAAACGTGGGAGTCAGAGATAGTAGCTTAGCTAATCGCTAAGTTAGCAGAGGAATGTGAACTTGGCTGTCTGTTCTGTAAACCAGCTGACCATGAGTTCACTTAAATTCCTGACTATTGGTATCTATTGGTATATTTGGTTCATTCATTGTAAAACGGGACGTATAAAAATAAAAAACTGGAATATTATGTTGATTGCAAAACAAATATACTAAAGTTTATGGTTAATTATGAAAGCTTGTGTGAAAGAGTTGTACTGAGAACAGGTAGCTATTTGAGTGGTCATTCGGAAACAGAGGCACAGAGCGTTCAAAGACATGATCCGGTTAATAAATTAGTCCCTACGGTCTTAGATTGACCTCTTATGTTGCCATTTGCATGTTGTGAAGTCCTTTCTGGATTCCTTCTTATAGAGCCCAACTCAGGATCTGTGGAAAACAGATGATTATTTTAAGGAGCCAAAATACAGGAATCCTAAATGAGAGACCACAAGCTGAAGACCCGTGGTAGAGAAAGCCGTGAATATAGAGTTAGAAGAAGAAAGTGAAAAAATAAAGGAATTAATGAACTTATATTAACATCTGACAACATTTTATACAGAGGTTTTTGGGAAGTAGAGTCTCTTGTGGCTCATTCTAGTTGCCGTAAACACTGTTTCTCAAAGTGAACCGGAAAAACATGCAGTGTTTGTACCTGTAAGCTGTGACGTAAATAGAGTTTGGAATGGTTCATGTGTTTTGAGAGCTGTTTTCTTTCGACAGTCTTCTATATTTATCAAACTATGAAGAAATGATACAAGCATACATGGAGAAATTGTAATATGGGATTTGTAATGTGTAGAACTGACATGAATATTCAGCATTATCGGATCATTTTAGCAAAAACCTAAATAATTACAGTAACCTGTGATATTGAATTGTGGTCAGAATTTCAAATGTATTTAATGAGGCCTTGAACAGATAGCTTTAGCATGAAGGCTAGCTTCATGCATTGTTATGTATTTAACCACGTGTTCAGGTTAATCACTTTAGACTGTATCTCTGCTAACTTAGCGATGTAAAAAGTGGTATATGAACATTTCAAATACTCAGAAATGAACAAAGTTCCTCTAGAATTGGTACATTGTCGGTGGAATTTGATCCAATATGGATAAATATGCAGTGCCCAAATATCGTTCGTCTAGTCAGCTGACCAGTATATATCGATCGGCGCATGTTTATGTGTGTTTTCGTATCTTGGATTGGTGCCATGACGTAGCCCAGCCATTCCCAGATTACATAAGAAATAATCTTGTTGCTAATCCCAGGTGAGGGTCTGCTGGCGGGCTGCTGTCGCTATCGCTGACATTATTGGAATTTTTTTTTTTTTACCGTGTCTGAGACTAAGCCTGATATTTGGTCGAATGCTCCCCCTATTCCACTATTCAATAGCCCAGTAGTTCTGGAGACACTCTTAAAGGGTAAAAAGTGGGTTAGGCAGTGTTAGGGTGTGACGGATCAAGGTGGGTACAAGTCCCTTCTGGCTCATTGGCTCGTAGCGTGGTGGTGTGTGAATATGCCTCTATGCTGTGTTTGCTGTGTCTTACCTGGAGGAGAGCTCTAAAGCGGCCCCAAGTAATGAACAAACAAACGCTTGCTCTGTTTTGCCTGCATGCTTTCGCACAGTATAAATGTCAGGCGGCTGTATTTTGGAAGTTTGTTCAGGGGGCCGGGACGAACCTCTCGCTGGGGTTAACAAGCCTCTCATTCTTTTGCTCGTATCAAAGTACACGAGGCAAACTAAGCACAGCACCTAACTGAAAGGTAAATAGCATCATTACTGTAGTCCAGGCCTTGATTTCCAGACGATAGCAAGGACTTAAAAATTGCACTTACACCGCAGAGTACTCCAAATATAAATTAAGGGGTTTAGAGGGGCGAGAAGGAAGTTGATGCCAAGGAGAAGTAAAGACAGCTGTGGAATCGGTTATGCAGATTATCTGTAGTGCGATTCCGAGTATAAAGCCTGTTCTGGACACCTCTTGGACTACAAGGGTAAATTTGACTCTTCTCGTCCCTCTGAAATGATACAGCAACGTATATTATGGTGGGGAGAGGAGCAGGTTTACTTTTACTTTGAGATCATTTCCAGTTTAGCTTTTAGCCTTGATTTCGGCCCCAGAACGTTTTAGCTAGTGCCTTGTTTTATTATACTTTTTACCGATTTCAATTAGTCCGATTTGACCTTGACATTGTGAGGGCGGGCAGTGACGAAATGGGGAGTGTGTTAATATGTGAAGTGACTGACTTTGAAATATTTCATTGAGCAGTTTGTATATTTAAACAGTTCCTAAAACGCCTGTCAATCAAAACATTTCAGGTCACTCATCAGTAAGTTACCTTCTATTTAAACTAGGGCTGCACAATATATCGCAAATTCATTGTCATCGCGATATCAATATGTGCAATATCCATATCGCCAAAGACTCTTCACCCAGTGCAACAGAGAAGAGGGCAAAAACATCACTGGGCAGTTTCTTCACCTTCTGTGCTGCTGTTATAGATTGTTTCTTTTGGCAATTTTTTTCTGGCTAAGAACTTACTATAATTTAACGTATGTTTACATTTATTTAAATGTTTTATGGGAGGCATTAAAGTAAATTCTGTTTAAGTAAATTCTTTAAAAATTGAATGGAAAATTGCATTTAATTTTTTTTCTGCATAGACTAGTCCGTGTCTGGAGTCTGTTACCAGCAAATCCAAAGCAGAAGAACATTAACACTATAAAGGCTAAGCTTTTACTCACTTATCGCATGTGATATCGCCATGGCAACACTCGACCACATCATCGCATATCGCATGATTTCCTGATATCGTGCAGCCCTAATATAAACATGACGCAAAACCATTTCTGACACTAAATCTATGAGTACTGATCCAATATTGTTTTCCTTAGAAGCTGCTTTGCCTGAAAATGAGCTATTTTGTATATATGTAACATGGTCTGACTTCTCGATGACTGTTTTTACCTAATATTGACTAATGACTGTATATTTACTGGGGTTTTGTTATTGGTCTTACTATTTGACCTACTTTACCTCACTTTACTTCCTTAGATGTGTAGCAGAATTAGACTGGGCCCATCCCTTTTCCCTCTTCAGTATTTGATCCAGTGTTTTCTACTGATAACGGCTTCATGCCCATACCAGGCACTGGATTAGTGCCATGTGTAATTTGAATGTAGCCTTGGACTTCCCGCTCCTCCTGTCCAAACCCCCCCCCTCTACTTCACCCTTGGCAGGCCCTTAAAAGTTACAAGTTCCTCAAAATGATACAATATGCTGAAGTACAGTAGCTTTTTTAATGTAAAAGAAAACCAGATGCAGGTGTACTTCAATAAGCATGAAAACGTTAGTCCTATGAAAGAGTGGGACACTTGTGAGGACACATTATATGAGTTCCTATATCAATCATTGATTCAAGTATACAATTGATACTCTACTGATACTATTTACTGTTTTTGAGGAATATTTAACAACAAAGCTGCCGGATTTGGACCAAAGTTGACTCGATTCCAGCTTATTTGAGCATCTGTTAAAATCAGAAATATACAAGGTTCATAAGAAGCTCCAGCCTGGTGGTCTCCGTTCGAGTGGTAAATGTGTATTTGGATCGTTAAGCTTTGTTTTGTGTTGTTAAATCGTGCAATCTGCCTTAATTTGTAGGATTCTCTGTGGTTCACAGGCCTTGAGGTTGGAACAAATGTGTGCTCATGTATTAGAGAAAGGACTTAATTATATTTTTTATTAAACAAAAGCCACCGTATTGCAGAGTGGAGTGGTTGTTATGTCTGAGCATTTACATAATCGTAATCCAGGGAAAGTTGCGAAAGCACTGAAAATCTACTTTTTGGAGAGTGGGTGGGGGAAGCCTGAGGACTGAGAGGGAGAGTCTGGACGAAATTCTCGCTTTCAAAGGTGTGCTTTGAAGCCATACAGGTTCATTCTGAGGTGACTGGAATGTATTAAGTAGTAATTATCTCCGTCCCGCTTCTGTTCGGGCTTTGGCACACTGTCCCCACGCTCGACTCATTATTGTTTTCTTGCTGTCGGCCACTTGGCGTGTGGATCTCTGAGAGCGGCCCGTTAACGAGCCCCGAGTGTCATGTGACGGACACTGGAAACAGCGCTAGAGAGGAGTAGCTAAGCATATGGTTGTGCATTCCCAGCAGGATGGCAGAATGCCCTGGAGATGAGGCCCGCATGTTTATTTTTAGGGAAACTTTGTTTGGCATGTGTGTGGTGGGGAAATGCGTTGCTCTCAAAAGGCATTGTCTAGGAGGGCAGTCTGTAGTACAATATGTAATATTGGCACAAAATTTCTGATTTGTATTTTTTTCCAGCGCTCTAATTATTTCTGTTAAACAGCAGTAAGCGTTCACATTAGGGCGGCACAATATATCGCAAATTTATCGTCATCGCGATAACAACATGCGCAATATCCATATCGCCAAAGACTGACTGAACTGCAGTAAATGGTGTTTTTCCAAAACTCTTCACCCAG
>JBBPDC010000038.1:5311423-5322035 GCA_037974485.1 Hemigrammopetersius urotaenia
AGGACCCAGGCGGAGCTACACGGCGCTGCTTGTTAGCGAGTAGCAACTGGAGCCCGTTCAGTAATATTTCTCTGGTAACGCCGTTTCAGCTATGAATTGAAATGAAATATAATAAGTCTTGCTATCATTAATTATTTAAACTTTGTGAATAGATTAACAGTGATGTTTTTTATCGCCCGATAAGAGTCTCGCGTTAACACAGCACGTTAATGCCGATAACGGCCCAAAACTACTTCTAATGAACGTTTATTATAAAGGCACTATTTAAAATCTGAAGATTGTTAGTGAAGCAGACAATAGTTTACAATTGCTCAGGAACTGAAATGACGTTAAATGTAAGCTTTATATTTTAAAACGTTCTTAAATATATAGCCCTTTTTGGTGATTTTATGAAAGCAAGTCGTGTTAATTTAACATAACATACACATGAAACTATACTCAGCAAATAAATAGATGTTCTGCACAAAAAATAGCAGAAAATGGCATTTTTAAGTTTGCATCCTGTAGAGGTTTTGTTAACTTTGTTTCAGTTAGAACATATAATTCTAAAGCAGATGATATGAAATACAGCAGTTGCTTCATTTAGTGCTTAGATTGGACTTAATTATCTTTATTGTTTCCTTCAGACACGTTTGGAGAACGGAGTGAAATTGGAAGAGTCATGATGATTGTGAATTCGTGATATCAGTGGAACAGAGAGCGGTGTGGAGTTCGGGGCGTCAAGGAGTTTCTACAGTCATGCCTTAGTTGAACAGTGTCACTACAAACAAAACTGACTGAGATATGCGACGTCTGTCCGGATAAGCACAGTGTACTTTTGTGGCATTTGTTCTTAGCTGAGAATGAAACATATCATAAAAGGTAGAAAGTTTGCTGGTTTTTGTCAGTACTCGGTGCAAGCACTTTTTAAAAAAGGTGAATCGGCAGGAGAGCACATTTTGAGCTCCCTTTTCTGTGTGAAATTGTGACCGATGCATTTTCGTCTCTTGTTTTAAAACGTGTCCTTCAACCGTTTTATGAAAGAAAGGTTTTAAAGAAACATTTGGTCCCGGTAGCACTTTATTTGTTTAGCTTTGTGTATCCCAACTCTGCCCTTTCTCAAAAAAAAAAGAGATTTCTGCTAAAAAAAAAAAAACGAAAACATAATTTTCTTTTCATGCAGGTTATGTGCAACGTAATGCCTTGAGAGTCCAATCTGCTTTTCTCTTTTTACTTTCTAATGTGTGCATTAGTGTGTTTTTGTGAAACGGCATATGTTAGTTGCTATACGGATTCTAAGACATCTACATATCTCGCTATGCAATGCTTCTGTGCTTCATTTGATTGTTTACTAGCATCTGGTGTCTAGTACTGGGCATCTAGGACTGGGCAGTTTGACTTCCTTTAGCGATTCAGTGATTCTTTAGCTCCATTTACCAACATTTTCTAATCCCTTTATTTTTCATGTTTTCATTGCTCGTTTTTTAACAAGGTTGTCTTGCCTTGGTGCTGATTGCAAGAGAAAAACAGCCTTTTAATATGCCTTTAATCTTATCGTAATAACTTTATACATAAAACCATGTTCTTACTACAGAATATTAACATTCTAGCTTGTAGAGGACCAGTTAAGGCCTCGACTTCAGGCCTCAAGCCAGCACCACCTTTTACAAAACGTTGGCCAGTTTTATGGCTCAGATGGAAATGGTAGGTAGGGCTGCTTTGTAATGGAGGGAAGAGTAGAATGTGAAGTGAGCTGCATTAGTTTGCTCTCAGAATCAATGCCAGGCTTGTTGTAAAGCTGCCAAACATCTTTGTATTTGGTCGCGGTATGTGTCACATTATGAATATTGGGCTAGTTGCAAATCAGCTAGCAGAATGTTTGGGGGTTTTTTTTGGTTTGTTTTTTTTGATTGATTTCGTTGTGAATATAATCACATGTATACATTACAGGGGCCCTGCCCTGTGTAATATTTGAAGCAATAGCTCATTTGAGCTTTTATTGCAATAATTAGCACCGGTTTGGGTTGTCGTGTCTCTCGTGACGTTATAACATTTTATGCCTAGTTTTGAATAGTGACTATTCTGACCTCTGTTTAGGTGGGGGAGTGCTCTTTTAGGTCTTTAAAGGAGTCCTCTGCATAGGGAAGAGCTGTGAACCTGAATCGAAGAAAAAGCTGTCTGTGATTGGCCTTCATCTCTGGACAATACTGAGTTTCGTGTATTCGTTTGTTTTGTTTCTATCCGTCATTTTAATATTTATGTGAATATATACAAATATTGTCTCTTTGTCTCATTTTGAAAACTGTACTAGTACTTTGCTTTCGAAAACCCATTTCTAATTTATTTTTTGCGTAGTTAGTGTCTCCAGAACCATTCGAACCAGTCTCTGTCAGCTCCATAATATTGATTTTTTTTAAAAACCACCACTGTATTCTTTGATTATCCATCTTCAGCGTATAATGTAACCGTTTTATTTGAGTGTAGACATATAACAGATTTAACATTCCTGATTCTGTATGTTGACATTTTTGTAAATGCAAGGTCAGAGCAGATGTCCCATATTTATTGGATTGGAATGGAGGAGATGGAGTACACTATATTAATATTTTGGGGAAATGAAGCCATATAAGCAAGAAAATTACAACATAACAAAACTGAACACTTATAACCTCATCTGACTTTGGACCAATAATAACGTGTGTCATCATTTTTCCATTTTTTTTTTGCTGTTTCTTATTGTATATACAATATTTAATCCTATATTTTAATTTAATCATCCCATGAGCTTAACATGTATGCAGTGCATTTTGTAGATCCGTTAGGCATTTTAGTCAGTAAAGAAAACTATGAAAACGAATGGACCTTTCTGCTTCTCACTGAACTGCCTTGTGGCGTTCAGCTCCACTCTTCGTTTAGTTTTTAGTTTCTCCACATTCTTTTTAAAGACATTATAATGTAACTGTATGTCATAAATGTTACTACACAAAGATAAACCTCATGCATAATCATCGAATAACGTTTCAATTTGAAGTGATGGCGGCTTTGCGTGACAGCTGGGGTCAAACCAGGTTATTTTCTTGCCATTCCCGCCTGTTTTGATGGGGAGACTTCAATAAGTTATCGTTTTCTCTGTCTTTATCACAAGTACCTGAAAAAAATATGTGTTTGTTCATCACATAATGCTTTCGTTTACTAGTTTATATGTATAAAATCCATTTCTTCAGTCCAGATTATCACTTCAGGCTGCTATGCAGTTATTGGACTCGCAAACTTTTCTTTCGGAACATTCTTGCTTCTACTTGGTCGGTCTATGTGTTAATGGGAATGTAAGGTATTATAATTGTTATTTTTTTCCAGTAATCCCTTACTTTGTTATCATCATATTATGGTGGCAAGTTACTGATCAACTGGAAAAAAGAAATAGTGTTTTTCGGTGGTTTTCGTGCTCTGACAGCTAGCCTGGTGTGTGTTGGGGAAGGAAGGTGGTGACATACATATTTTGTCTATTTTGTTTTTTAAAAGAATGTAGTGCAGTCTACATATACATTTTTTGTGTTTGTCTAGGGATTTGTACTCGGTTATTTTTTTCTGTATTCTTGCTGTTATGAATAAAAATAGATAACTTCCATAAATCGTGCTTGGTTTTCCCAGGTGTGTCTCTTGCATGTGTCCGGAAAATTGTTTTTGAATGGTTTTATGGTTCCTATAGACGTTTTAATATCATAATTGAACACAGAATAAGATCCGTCATTAATTAACAGTTATTTGGCAGAAGAAAAGTGGATCGTTTAATACCGGGACACACAGAAATAATATAAACCTCTAGGAAAAAATACTAATATAAAAAGTATTTTTTATTGAATTTACAGTACTTACATTTACATTATTTAAAAACACCTTTGTTGATTTAAAATAAAAACATCACCTAATTATACATGTAATAATCAAATTATACATTATACACTTCATTGTGATTTGTTATGCACATTATACACTATTTGGACAAAAGTATTGGGACACACCTGTTTTTTTTAATTCAGATGGCCCCTAACTTACAGCGAAGGTCAATCGTAATGCTTCAGGAGACCAAAAGATTTTGGACAGCGCCATGCTTCCAACTCTGTGGCCTCAGTTTGGGGAAGAACCTTTTCTGTTCCAGCTTGACTGTGTCCCAGAGAACAACGCGAACTCCATAAAGACATGCTGGAGGAGTTCAGTGTGGAAGAGCTTGACTGGTCCACACAGAGCCCTGACCTGAACCCCATCCAGCACCTTTGGGATGAACTGGAACGGAGATTGTATTTGTGTTTTTGCAGAGGCGCATCTTGTCAGCAGGCAGCTGCTTGGGGCCCCCAAGCCACTAGATGGCGAACGAGAGCTGACACTTTAAACTATGGTAGTGGCAAATACGTTTTGAACGTTCATTCCTTTGAACTTTATCAGAGAATTTATTGTCAATTTAATGTCAGATTATTTATTAAAATGATGACAAAAACTGGTTAGAGGGGGGGGTGAATTTTTGCTTGGGGCCCCAACAGATCCTAGGATCGCCTCTGTATATTTGCATGCAATGTCAGATGGTGTAATGTTCGGGCGTCCCAATACTTTTGTCCAGTGTCCAGATTGAAGTTAGAAAAAGATCCGCTATATAATAACAGTTACTTGATTGAGGAAGTTGTGGTTAAGACTCTCAAGTCAGATGTTTTACTGCACTTTACTGGACAAAGAAGCAGAAATTTACGCCACTTTGAAACCAGAGTAGCTGAACACGAAACCGAATATTTAAGAAAGAGATCGAGAACCTCAACACAAGCTAGGCTGATAGTGGGTAAAATAGTATACACTATTCATAATAAATGCATTTTAAATATAAATATATATGTATAGTAAATGTAAATATCATTTACATTTACAGTAAATATATTTACTATAAAAATCATCAAATATGAAATGTATATATAATACATAAATATTTACTATAAATACTACTGTATATATAATATGTACTAATGTAGTCAATTTAAATGTATAGTGTGTTGGATGGGGTTGAGGTCAAGGCACGTCCATGCAGTGTACATGAAAGCACCATTTACTTTTGTTTTTACATTAATGTTGATTGTATGTATCCTTAGTTAGTTTTTTAAACCATACAAATTATAAAATGTTTTAAATAATTTTAATTTTTTTTTAAATGTTTAAGGTTTTAAGGTTTTGTTATGGGGCATCTGGAATCAATTCGCAACAATTCTGAAAAAAAGGAAGCTTTAATGTTATTATATTTAAAATATACCCATGACCATATGACCATAACCACACTAATAACCATATGACCAATAACCACACCATAATTTTGCTATTTTCAGTCAAGTTTCAGATTTTTCATTTTAATATGAAGTACAGGGCGAGTTTATTAGACCTATTGTAAAATAAACCCTGAAAGTACCAAACTACTTTTCTACCAAAGACTGTCCCAATACTTTTGACTACTTTGAATCAGGACTCTTATTGTGTGGAGAGTCTGTGCTACAGGGGGAGGTCCGGAGCTGTAGGCTGGTTCTGTCGCACTGAAACCGGGGTAGCGGAGAAGATGGCAGACGGGGTGGTGGATGATGGAAAACTGAGTAAAAAGTAGGCGAAATGTCCATTCCCTTGGCATTCACAGAATCACTTAAACAGGTTTTAGGAGACATCTCTTAGAGCTGATAGGATTTTGTTTTTGCTTCGAAAAGGTTGTTTTCGGTTTCTTCAGGCAGACCTGTCTGATGCAACGTGGTTACTTAGCTTAGCTTAGCCTAGCCTTCACGTAACCTACACAGCTGTTTTGTGGGGCTTTTGCTAACACAGTGGTAAACATATACTGAGGTTTGTTAGTTCATAAAGCATGGTCTCTCCTTGCTTAAATGGGTCAGGTTATTTGAAAACTTGAGAATTATGTGAGCTGGCAGTAACCAGTTAGTTTCCTAGTCACACCACTTATTAGTTTCCTAGCTTCTGCTCAGAGTACCTTAACAAAAACAGAGAACTCAAGACTCTCGTGTTACATATGAGAAGTATCGATAAGTAGTAATGATCAAAACATGCAAAACAATGTTGATGTGTATTAATATAAACTGTACTGACACGTCATACTTTGTTGTTAACCTTGCATATAGACGTCTCTTGAGAGTGTAATTGAGATGTATCTAAGTTTAGTAACGCCTAAGACACAAAAACAACAACAGTCTTTTTCCATACTGGATTATCTGGCCAGCTAATGATTTGGTGGATCAGGGAACATTTTAATATTGGCTTAAAAATTCTGGCTGGGTGAACACAGATGGCAAAAGTCTTGCACTGTATCATAATTACAGCAAATTATCCACTTGTGAGGGCTATCGTATCTCCTCTTATTTCTTTCTTTATTTCTACTGTGCCTGATGTTGACCCAGAGATGCTGTTGATCCACGTAAAACACACCTATGATAATGTTTTATTAGTGCATTCCTGGTCATGTGAGAACTTCCTGGATGGTTAGGTAGATTACTGTACCACAGGAGTGTACCTGATGCAACCTTTAGAGCAGCTGTGTCAGACCATTATCTGCATATTTTATATATTCAGCACATTTCGTTTATTAGCATCGAAAACATTCTTTCAATCAGAAGTTGAAAAAAAAAGGTTGGATTGATTGGTCTGTTGCTCTGTTACTTATTATTTTGTGTAGTTGATGTGAGAATGTATTCAAATAGAGCTTAAAATACAGTTTTTAGCAGAAAGATCTTGTACTGGTTACTGAATTATATATTTTTGGGAAAACTATTTTCTGTATTTGGAACATGAACATTTTTGTTTTGTAAATGATTGACCAAAAAAGTTGAATAGCTGCTATGGAGCACTTAAAACCGCGTAGCAACCAACCAACCCTCAGATTCTACAAGCCAGTACTGTACTGATATCGCTGGTACACTTCAGTACACTAAAAGCTAGTGTACAGTAATCCCCCGCTTTTCGTGTGGGTTACATCCCAAGAGCACCTGCGTATACAGAAAAACCGCGTTGTTGTGTTATGGTAAAAAAAAAAGGGGCTATTTTTTATAGCGTTAACCCTCAATATGTCCCCAATATGCTCCCAGAACACTTTAATGTCATTTTAAACTCAGTTTAATGCATTACCCTTAAATAAAATGTAAAGGTAAACCCATATTCGCCTCTTTTAATTTAAATTCCCGAGATATGCAACTCGGAAGGTCGCGGGACAAAAGTATTGGGACACCGCGGCGAGGTGAACGGGTCCCCTTGTGTGAAAACATCCAGAAGCAAAACAAGGTGAAGGACATTTGCAGTTTCTGCGTTATTGTGTGGATTTCTGTGTGTGACTGAATCTGCAACTCCTGATCTGCGTAAAACTAGGGGGTTACTGTATTATTATTTTTTTTTAAGTCTCATGAAAATAATTTGGAAAAAAAAAAAAATTCATTTACTTCCCTGGATCAAAACATTTTTTTTTTTTTTTTATTTTTTTTTTTTTTTTTAGCCCTTGAGCATTTAGGTCCATTCGGCCCGTGGTGAAAATGAGTTTGACACCCCTACTTTAGACGATACGTCATCAAACTGGGTTGTGTGGTTCTGTTTGAAATCCCCAAACCCAGATGTTGGCATGAATGTGTGTTGGAATGAATGCTTTCTTGGTTCGTTAAATAGGACGCGCTCAGCATGTTGACCCTGGTCAGAGCAGCCAGGCAGCAGGTGTGCCAAACCTTTGGGTGGCGGGCTCAGACCGTGCCGTTGCTTTATCAAGGATGTCGCTGGAGAGGTGACAAAAGGTTGGTGGTGTTTCCATCTAATGTAAAGAAAAAAAACACACCAACCTTTTGTCATCACATGAATTAATACTTCATTTTCAGCTGACTTAGATTTCACGCTCGTCTCATGCAGGCATGCTGTTTCTGTAAGGTCACAAAACCTCCATTAAAACCACTTCTTCTATCGTGGTTTCAGTGAGCTGAAGAGACGCATGAAAGCCGAGAAGAAGGCTGCTGAAAAGGAAGCCAAGGTCAAAGACCAAGGGCAGCAGAACAAAGAGACCAATGACCAGGCTCAGGCGAACGCGTACGGGGCTGATGAGGAGACCCTGGACCCAAATGTAAGTTACATTATTGTCTCATTGCAGCTCCGGACTAGGCTGAGAGGACTGCAGACTTAAGCTGTGGCTGCTGATGGCCAGTATACAAACTGCTGTGTTGTAACACGTCCATGTCTTTGAAGCAATACTTCAAGATCCGCTCACAGGCCATTCAGGCTCTGAAGGGAAGTGCAGAAGATCCCTATCCCCACAAGTTCCATGTGGATTTATCGCTGACTGACTTCATTGAAAAATACGATCACCTACAGCCAGGGGACCAGTTAACAGATGTTGAGCTTAATGTTGCAGGTAGGGCTTTTTTTCCTTAAGATTTTGCAGAGAATCCTTCATTCGAGCTAAGTTACATTCATTGCATCTCAATTTTGATGAATCTCTTTCTGCTAATCAGGTCGTGTCCATGCCAAGAGGGCCTCGGGTGCCAGATTACTCTTCTATGACTTGCGAGGAGAGGGGGTTAAGTTGCAGGTCATGGCAAATTCCAGGTCCGACTTTATCATAACACATTTTGTAAACTGAAAGTCATTGTAACAGTAGATTTTGCTGTTCTATGGAATCAGATTTGTGCCAAAATGTTCAAACAAAACTTCCCTAATATCAAACAAAATTCATTCAATATTCATTCTCTCCTGTGAGACTTGTGATTTCGCTGCTGGCTTTTCAGTCACTCCGCCCCGTTTTGCGTTTTCGCTGCTTGGGGATTCGTTTGCTGTTCTGGCACAGATCTCTCGTGTGGGCGGGGCTTTGACTCATTTGTCAGCAGGTATTTGAGTGACAGCTCCATGCCCCGAAACTCTGCGAGATACAAAGATTTGTTTTTGTTTTTTTGATACGCGGCACACGGACAGCAGCAACTGCCGCCAGTCAGGATCACATTTGAGATTTGTGCACAAGATCAACTCCACGATTAATCAACTGTAAGTATTGATCAAGTATGTTCATTATGCTGTGCTGGATCTTGTGCACAAATCTCAAATCTCATACGTGAACTGACTGCCGGCAGTTGCTGCTGTCCGTCTAAGAAGCCTGCGTGTCAAAAAAAACAAATCTATGTATCTTGCAGAGTTTTGGGGCATGGAGCTGTCACTCAAATACCTGCTGGCAAATGAGTCAAAGCCCCGCCTACACGAGAGATCTGTGCCAGAACAGCAAACGAATCCCCAAGCAGCGAAAACGTAAAACGGGCCGGAGTGACTGAAAAGCCAGCAGTGAAACTGAAAAACTAGCAGCGAAATCGAAAGTTTGCTGCCCTTTTGTTACATTAGTGCTGAGAATTTTCTGGTGTTTAGGATACACAAGCTGTACGGATAATTTGCGTAATTCAGTACATAAGGATATTTGAAATGTCCTTTTCTGTACAGTGATGCATTTCCTTGGTTGCAATCATTATAATTCCATCACAGAATCAGGATTATCTCAGTGTTGTCCTCTGCCACCCCTTTCAGGAATTACAAATCAGAGGAGGAGTTTGTTCACATCAACAATAAACTGCGACGTGGTGACATTATTGGTGTCCGTGGAAACCCTGGGAAGACAAAGAAAGGCGAACTGAGCATCATCCCAATTGAAATGACCCTGTTGTCTCCATGTCTACACATGCTTCCTCACCTCCACTTTGGCCTGAAAGACAAGGTTAGACCTGGAAGTCCTCCTGTAGCCTGGTGCTCTGTGGTTATTGAAGTAGAACTGCATTGCACTGCGCTGCTTGTTCAGTAGCTCTTTAAAGGCATTCATATTTGACTTCATTGTGAAGGAAATGTATTGTCATTGTCATGATTACCGCTGTGGGTTGTGTTCAGCAATGTTTGTGCATTTTTGTGGCAGGAAACGCGGTACAGACAGCGATATTTGGATTTGATTCTCAACGATTTTGTGAGACAGAAGTTTTTGGTTCGTGCCAAGATCATTACTTACCTGCGCAGCTTCTTTGACCAGCTTG
This sequence comes from Hemigrammopetersius urotaenia, assembly GCA_037974485.1. Taxonomy (NCBI): domain Eukaryota; kingdom Metazoa; phylum Chordata; class Actinopteri; order Characiformes; family Alestidae; genus Hemigrammopetersius; species Hemigrammopetersius urotaenia. The sequence goes on from JBBPDC010000038.1 coordinate 5,321,461, forward strand.
GCTTCCTTGAGGTGAGAGCAAAATAACAATGCAGTAGTGAGCAGGACTCTTGCACTGAAATAATTCTGTTCCAGCCAGTTTTTCAAAATGCCTACAAAATTCAGACGCTGGGTGGACAGTCATTCAGAGTTGGGAAACGTGGAAGTGGTACATTTAGGCCTCGTTTACACTGTCAGTTAAATGTGACCCAATTCGGATTTTTTGCTCGTATGTGACACAGATCGGATCTGTGTGTAAACAGAAAAAAAAAACCTTGCATTTGGATATTATGAGATCGGTTTCAGGCCTCGTTCATATGTGGAAATAAATCAGATATAAATCAGATATGTGCGACTGTCGTGTAAACAGGCAGAGCGGATTTTCCTGGGCATTGTTGCAAGCCACCAGAGAGCGACCCCCGAGGCGCATCTGCAGAGGGACGGCCGGCGAAATATCATGTCGTTGTAAGAGCGGAACGCAGACAAACGTTGACACAGCAAATCAAAAGTTGGCTCATTTTAAAATTTCGGACCCACTGCTCCTCGCTAAAGCCGCCACAGTATTCTCCACCAATCCTGAGATCTCTCACGCACCCA
>JBBPDC010000038.1:5352004-5363092 GCA_037974485.1 Hemigrammopetersius urotaenia
GGCTTCAGACCTTCGGCAGAATTCAAATGAGCCATTTTAATCTAGATTAATTCCAAGGTTACAGTGAGATTAATCTAGATTAAAAAAATAATGTATGCCCACCTCTAACATATATATATATATATATATTTTGACATTAGTGTTATTTGTATTTATTCTTAGGTTTTTAATACTTACACCACATGATTTTAAAAATTTTACTATAGCCCAAACCCTGTAAAACAGGCCTGTCCCAATACTTTTGTCCATGTAGTGTATGACATGTACAAAAGTATTCGGACAAATCATCTTGGCTTTGCCAATAGGATAGGAAACTTTGCACCAGCTGAATGGTTCCCATAGAGGGGAATAAATGGTCGTTTATTTTTGTAGAAACTAATTGGTTTAGTTGAGTCGCAACATTTATACACTAAGATTGTCATTGTTTATTGACTACATCTGGGATCTGGGAACTATTTCTTTAAGTAAGTTGTATCCTCCTTTAAATCTGCACATTTTGTTCTGGCAGTGATGATATGTAGATTTCTTCTGAGCTTTTTACATTTTTACATCAGCTTTTTTCTACATGCGTTCAGTGTGAGTGTGTGAAGATCCACTGAAATCTCAAGAAGAATACAATGCTTCGGCGTTCTCGCCCCTCAAGTCTTTCTTCTTTTTTCATGCGTTCAGGAAATCGTCATTTTAAAGAAATCACCTCTCAATTTTCCACACAGTCATTTGCAGCTGCCTTCACACCCAGCATTGTGACTGGATGGCTTCTGTTTTGCCCCTGCGACACAGAATAGCCCAGAGATGACTACCCTCTTAAAATTACAGGTTTCAAAAAAATGATTCTCTTGAGAAATGGCATAGACAAACTATGGCTCTCTTTCAGTGAATGTTTCTTCAAATGATCTTTTCTCAGTGAATGGAATGTGTGAGTGTGAAGAACCTCTTGACAGTCTGAAGAACCGTATATTACATATGATCTTCACCAATCAGGGGGTTTTCTTAAAACCATACATCAATACGGAGGACCATTTGGGAACCTTCATTTCTTGGCATTGTTTGACTGCAGCAGGTTTTGACGTGATAAATAAAGCATGTTCTTTGCTGTTAAACCCCTCCACCTTCATAAAGAATGTATCAGACCATGATGTGAAGATGGAGAATTTTAATAACGTGTTCATTCTGTACCTCGCAGTATAGACCATTAACTTCTGTGGCTCTCACTGCACACACATGCTTAAAGGAATACTCCAGTGTTGTTCTATCTGTTCTGTAACAGCGGGCTTTTGCTGCAACACCTCCCCATAGACTTTTTTAATGACTGTATTTTGAATAAACACCTTTTTACTGTTATTTTACAGCTAAATTCACTGTAATTACTGTCTGTAGTATCTGACGGTGCCGCTCAGGGCTCAGGATAAAATGTCTTATTCCTTTAATCCTGGAGACACGGATTGATCCACCAGCTGGACTCTGACAAGATATTTCCAGCAAATACCTTTCAACCAATTATCTCATGTTTGGTGCTTGTTATTAACTCAGGTGTCGCCATCTGAAGGAGGTCTCCTGTGGTCACTCTAAGGTCAATCACCTTTTCGTTGCCCCCAGTAGAACATGACAGCCCATCACACTCCGCCTCCTCCCTATAATCATCATCATCATCTTCATTGGCAGCTCTCCACACATCGCTTATATTCTTCCTCCACCTGTATTCCGGCAAGCCCCGCCCTCCTACGCTACGATTGGTGAACAGCGTGACAGTTGGAACTGCTAGCCAATGGTAGGTTGGAGAGCGAGGATCCAGTATCCAATCAGAGTGTAGGAGGCGGGGCCCTGTCAGAATACAGGTGGGAAAAGTGGTAACAACGCCTCTGCCCCCCCCCCACGTACCTCACCTCACCTTCTCTCAACCGCACATCAGTTTCGGGAAAATTTTTGCAGCCAACATTTGAAAAAGAAGCGCGTGAGGAGGTAAGAGACTCTTGTTCTTTTTCACACATTCATAGACACTTTCCGTCTCAATCAGCCCCTGAGAGTGAAAGTGGCTATATTTTACGCGTCCGTTTGTGCCGGGGGAGCAGTAAACGGTGGACTGCTGCGTTTATTTACACGAGAACCTGTTGTTTTCGGCAGCATTTTCAGTGTTTGAACTTTTAACTAGTCTTTCTGAGGTGCTGAGACGGATGGTGAAGGCTGGCTTCAGGGGCTGAGTTCAAATGAATGAGGCAAAGCTGTCATGTGCTTTAAAGCGTGTGCAACACTGGCTAGAAACAGAGGAGGGAACTTAGCTCAATTGGGGATCGTTCAGGTGAGTGAAACTTTCTAAGTGGATGGGAGATCTTGCTCTAGTCTTTATTTCACACGCTGGGTTGGGTCGTTTTAAACGATGGACCACCAGGGTTCCTCTTCTCCCAGCTGGACTGAACTGAGGAGCTCGGGGAGCTGTCCGCCGCTCCGTGGTGCTGAAACGCGCAATTCCGCCGCTTCTGCGCTTCTCCTTCTTTTGTTTATGCTTTTTTGTTCCTCTTTGTTGTGGTTCTCAGTCTCTGGAGACTAGATGTATGATCCACTCTTTCAGGGCGTTGTGCAGCAGATACATGACAGACAGCAGCGCCAGGTGAGGAACAATTTTGGCGTCTGTTGCTCATGCAAAACGGAACCGCCCTTTCAACATTAAAGTCAACTGAGTCTCTCTCTCTCTCTGTTTCTCTCTCCCTCTCTCTCTCTCTCTCTCTCTCTGTCTCTCTCTCTCTCTCTCGCTTGATATATCTGTTTCTTTCTTTCTCTCTCTCTTGCTATATCTCTCCCTCTTTCCCTCTCTCTTCTCTGTATGTCTTCCTGTCACTCTCTCCCTCCTTCTCTTTCTGTCTCTTTCTCTCTCTGTCTCTTTTCTCTCTATATCATTCTCTCTCGCTCTATCTATCACTCTTTCTTTCTCTCTCTTTTTCTATCTCTCTCCTGCTTTCCCTCTCTTTATGTCTCTCTGTCTGTCTCTCCTTCTCTCTCTCTCTCTCTCTCTCTCTCTCTCTCTCTCTTTCTCTCTTCTGTTCCAAGCACCTCGTAACCATGTTAAGACATGGATTAATCTCTGTTCAGTTCATTTCTGCTCCTTGTTTTTTGCCTGTATGTGGTTCATAGTACAGTAAGGGATGCTTTAGGTATTATTTGTTTAATTAAAGTCATTTCAGCAATCAGCTGTCATTTTACATGCACGTCTATATAGAAAAGTAGTGTCTTGCATAATTCATATTCTATGCTACATGTGTAATGCATGTGACTCTATAAATGGGCTCTTGCCTGGAACCGTGTGATAGTGTGACTGCCGCTTTTAATCTTTTTCTCATTAAAATAAACTGATTCTTACTTTAGCAGGGGAATAAAAATAGACCAGCGAAGCAGATGGGTCTGTTGGAGCGGTGCTGTTTTTAAGAGATAACATCATGATCATCACAGTTTCTTTCTTCTTTAGGGTTTCACTTTGGAGGAGGGTGTTTGCTACAGATCTCATCTGGAACTTTCTCCACCCTGAGATCATCTCAGTGTTCCTCTGAGATCCAGAAGAACCCATATGGTAGTTCTGAGTGAGTCCACCTCCACCACAGAGAACCCGAGACAGAGATGACCTCCTGCGTGTTTACACAGTGAAGATTGTTGAATTGGCGTGAGAGCCCTTGCTTCACAAAGTGAAAGACCCCATTAGGCCTTGCCCACCCCCCCCGGTCGGTCTTTCGCCCTCTGTACTGAACCAGAATGAGTGAGTCACAAGAAGCCACCTCTCCTGTGGCCGGAATCGGTGGCCCGGCTGCCTGTGTTACCAAAGTGGAGCTGCGTGTATCCTGCAAGTCCCTGCTGGACCGAGACACACTTAACAAGTCAGACCCTTGTGTCATGCTAATGGTCCAATCCCAGGGCCAATGGACCGAGGTAAGAGTGACCTTTTTCTTCTTGTCAAGAAATCTAATCTGTTGCTTCGTAGACGACCCTATTTCCTCACCCCACGTCTTTCATGTTCCTTTCACGTTTACTTTTATCCTTTCAGTTTTGTTGGGCTCATTTCGTTTTGTGGGCTGCTGGTGGCCTGGTGGGTTCGCCCTAAGATCAGAAGGTTGTGGGTTTGAATCCCAATACTGCTAGTGTCACCCCTGAGGTTCCCTTGAGTGAGGTACCGTCCTCACACACTGCTCCCCGGATGCCCCTCGTTGGCGGCAGCCCCTTGTTTCGCTTGGTGAATGAGTTAAATGGGTTACATTTAGAGAATTTCACATTGTTTACCCTGTGTGCTGTAGTGTGTTCATGCGCGACTACGAAATTACTGTTCCATTTTCCACCTTTCAAACTCATATGTAAATGACCTGTGCTCTGATTGGCTGTCCTGTACTGTAATGTGAATCATTCAGGCTCAGATGAGGCTGTAGCGAACGTGAATGGGCGTGGCTAAACTGCCGCTGATTTGGTGTTTACGTGTAATTGTGTTGGTTTTTGTGACACCCCAAAAGCGAACAATTCAAAATTGGGTCCTTTTTGCTGTTTAGTCTCTCGGTTTATGGACTGTATATATACGGACTGTTTCACAGTGTTTGGAAACCAATCTTAAATACTCGTTTTTTTTTTAAGTGGGAACATTTAAATCTATGATAGGGGCGCTTTAAATATAAGGGGCTGCATTAGTTAGCACATGTTAAATATTAAAGGGCTGCGTCGTAAAAGGCTGCAATATGCAAATGAGCCCGCTAGCCTCTGTAGTATTTTTCTGCTATGCCCAATGAGTATTGGAACCATTGGAACTGACATGGTTTGTTGGCTTTCTAAGTGAAAATAAATACACAGAGCTGCATATTTGAATGCATAGTTACTGATTATTTGCTGAATTTAATATTTAGGAATTGCCCTGTGCAAAAAAAGAAATATATTTTACATTTTTAATATTTTAATTCTCTATAGAGGATGGGTACTCATTTTCAGTAAAACATGTCACTTGACTGGGGTGTGCTCAAACATTTGCATATAACTGTATAATGTAAGGTATTTTGCATTTAGAATACGTGTCAATAAAATCATAGTGCCTTATATTTTATCCATTTTTTTTAAATGAGCAATACATTCAGAAGGTTTAGAGCCGTGGAGTAGGGTTTAATTTCTAATCCTTAAGTGTTTCAATAGCAGGTGCATTAAAGGTAAGTGTGTGAATGAATCTAGGAGAGGCATTGTGACACACCGAAGGGTTGCAGGAGAGAAAAGAAAACACGAGCCCACCCTCATTTTTCCATATCAAAGAAGTCAAGTAAAGCAAAACACTATCTGAAAGCGCAGCTGTGGGTTGAAGACAGCTCCGCGAGTTAAGGAGGGAGCTGTCTGCGGGAACGTGTCAGGCTGAGGGATGAAATCTTAATCCTGGCCCCATTATTCCAGCAGCTGTGTCATGTAGCACATCACAGAGAACAAAGTAAAGCATGGAGAGATGGCACTCCGGTTCAGCCTCAGCAGAATCGCTGCCATCTCCCTTTTACCTTTTTTACCTATAACTTTTTGCTGAGACTTTAAAACTGTACAAACACAACAGATTTCTCCACAGCTTCATAATAAAAGTGCCAAAGTGGCTCTTATTCTGTACAGTTTTTGGAAAAGCAAAAAAAAGGAACCATCATCTGGAAGCTTAGACTGCAGAAATGGCTTTTCACTCTCTTTATTAAAACATGCTATATGTCAGAAGGTATCTAGTTAAGCCTTAATTAGTGAGTCCAGCTACTTTACGGCTGTGGTTCTCAAACTATTCCGCAGGGACCCTCCCAGACAGTCTAGATTTTTTCTCCAACCTAGCTGGGCCTGTCCGGGGGTCCCTGGGGCATGTTTGAGAATCACTGCTGTAATAGACACCAAGGAGCAGCCACAAGTGAGTCTAAGGTGGTCAGAACCAATGGTGAGCATTAGAGAGGGCAGTATAAAACCATTTAGCTTTGGTTCGTGAAGCAGTGAACTAACACCACCCCAACGCATACCTTGAGCATGTTAGTGATCTACACTCACTTGTTAAGCACCTGTTACTAAGGTGGTAAAGGTATGTCTTCAGTACCTTAAGTCAGGGCTCTTAACTGCACCATAGGCAGCAGCAATTGCGCGATATGGACAAAAGTATTGGGACACACTTGTTTTTCAGGGTTTGAGCTAGGCCCCTTACTTCCAGTGCAGGACCATTTTAATTCTGTCCTTGTTTTCAACTCTGTGGACCCAGTTTGGAGAAGAGCCTTCTCTATTCCAGCATGACTGTGTCCCAGAGCACAAAGCGAGCTCTATAAAGACATGCTGGAGGAGTTCAGTGTGGAAGAACTTGACTGGTCCACACAGAGCCCTGACCTCAACCCCATCCAGCGCCTTAAGGATGAACTGGAACGGAGATTGTGATCCAGACCTTCTCGTCCAACATCAGTGCCTGACCTCATAAATGCTCTACTCCTACAAAGTCCCAAAGAAACTCCCACAGAATTTTGTAGAAAGCATTCCAAGAAGAGTGGAAGCTGTTGTAGCTGCAAATGGAGGACCAACTCCATATTAAAGTCTATGGATTTGAATGCAATGTCATTAAAGTCCCTGTTGGTGTTTATCCCAGTACTTTTGTCCATGTAGTGTAGGTTTCTCCATACTCCTTTTCATGCTTGTGAACGTAGTGTACCTTTAAAACTCATTTAAGGCCCAAAGTTGGACCTTACTTTCCCTGTTGTACGTTTGCGTGTACGTACATTTATATTGTTTGTACAGAGCCTTCCTTGGAGAGTTGAGGCTGTTCCTGTAGCAAATGGGGTACAAAGGTCCAATCAATATCCTTGACTTTATAAAAAACATTGCATGAAAAGAAGCTTTGGGACATATAGTATATTTCTTCAAAGTGACAGCCATTAAAATACTCATCAAGGAGCTAGAATTGCTTCTTTAATGGCATGGGTTTCAAAAAATACCCCTTTGTCACCTTTATTCTGAAGAAGGTTGATTTATTTTGCACCTCAATTTGTCTGACAATCCTTTTCACTCAAGCCGGTGTTGAAATGTGATGTTTCTCACAGTGCAGTACCTCTGAGCCACACATCAAATGCCTCCATTTCCACTGGGGAGGCAGAGATGTGTTCATATTTGACTGATGAACAGCGGGGAATGATGTTTACACAGCCTTCCTGTTCAACCATAAACAAATGCAATACCCAGCCACTTTTTCCGCCCTCAAGTCTCTCCAATTGCATTCTAATATATAACGCATTGCAGCCAATTTGATCCTGTGCTTATGAAGACATATGGAAATGTGAATGGAAGAGAAAGAATGGTGATTACCCAGAGCCACACCTTTCCCATTAGTTTTTGGACAAACCGAATGCATGGCTTTCTCCGGCCTGTGTGAAGATGATTCATTCCGACACTGCCAACACTGTTGCGAGGACTTGTTAAGAACTGGTGGGTTGAAATCTATTATAATGTATGCAAATTACCCTCCCAGTAGAGTGCAGTATTACGCAGGACTCAGTTCCCACAGGGGGGTGCAAAACACATCCATGACATGGGCGCCTCATTTGTCTCCCGCTCTTCCATTAACCTGCAATGGCTGCACGCTTTTACAGAGCAGAGGATCACGTCAAAACATTTCAAGACATTTATGCAAAGACAAATCCTGCCAAATATGAACTAGCACACTTTTGTCTGACTAAAGCTCTGTTCATGCTGAATTAGTTTTAACCGAGGGGGGTCCTATAATGTACTTGTAGAGGGTTTTACACCGGCCAATGTGAGGTAAATTATCTGTGTAATTTCCCCAAATTACCCCAGATAGTCCAGTTAAAAACAGCCTAGTTTGGACATTCACAACAGATTAAACAGACAGACAAGCAACAACAACAAACGTCCAACTGAGAACAAAAAACTGGGCTCATTTGGTTCGCCGAGGGTCAAATTTAATCAAGCTCAATTAGGGCTACAGCAGGCACAATACAGACACTGCAGATACATACAGCACAGATTACTGCTGGCAGCGCAACAAGTAGTAAATTGTCGACATACAACAAAACAGCTTCTTATATGTTAGTTGCCCAAGCTTGGAGGTGTTAGATGTCATTCTGAGCTGTGTTTGGTGTTCCTGTGTCACATAGAACCAAAGTTAATGTCATTAATACAACGTGTATTAATGAATACAACATGTATTAATAATAATAACCTCTACTAGGGTATTAAAATTATGTCACATTCAAACGCCCATAAAGATAAAAGATGCACAGATGTCTTTTATTTTAGGTTTTAGAAACAATCGGACACAAGATCTTTGGACCCGGGAGAACTTTCAGGGTAGGCTCCGCCCACAAGTGGCGGGGGTCCAGAGAGTGGGCGAGTGGCAGCGCGGCAAGCATGTAGGGATGAGAGGTAGCGAAAGTTTCAGAGAGGCTGCTTTTATTGAAAATAAAGAAAGCACAAGTCCAACACAAAATGAGCACATAAACGTAGGAGCTGCTCCAAAACGAGGAGGACCTTCTCTCCAAAGAGAAACTCAGATCACAAAGTCCCTACAGCCTCTCTCTTCCCTTTTTCCTCAGTCTTAGAGGAACGTCTCACCATGCGTGAGATCGAGTCGCTGGTGCACTCCTGAATGGGATACAAAACCAACAGAGAGAGAGAGGGATAAGCAGACAGTGGACGGGCCACTCGTAACACCACCTCCTCTTTCTTGAAGGCTTTCCTCTCCTCCTTGCTTCCCCTCAGCTTTCCGTAGGAGCTGACTCTCTGTAGTTCGGAGATCTCCACCTGGGCGAGACCTTCTCATGGGAAAAAGACACAAGCACACTCACCACAGACTCAGACAAGCACTAGTTCACCGAACAGCAGAGAGATACGTTTTCTCAGCGGCTGAGGACTACTCAGTACGAGGTGATTAACTGGGGTGACCACGCACAGACTCTTGGGCTCGTCCAGGTTTTAACCACTCATTCATCCAATCACACGACACAGACACTTACACACCTTAACTAAACATGGCTGGACACAATCATTAGGTGCCTCCTCCTCCTAGTGCTTGCTACGTGCACCCCTGGCACCTAATGATTACATACACACTCAGGGTGTGTCTGAAATCGCGCACTACTGTCAGTGCACTGAGATGTAGTGCGTAGTGCGCACTGCTGTGGGTCAGTGCTGTCCTAAACGGAACACTAACGTTTTGCTCTTAGCGGAAGTGAAGGACTCACATTTGCTCGCGATTCTCCAGCCGCCAGAATATCTGCTGGTTTTACCGCAGTGTCCATCAGTACAGTAACTTTATTAACGTTACTCACATTTATACCAACCAGCTGCCTCCGCTTGGGCTCATATTTCACTGTTGGCCGCCATTATTCAACTCGGAAACACGCTAAAAGTCCCGCTACGTGGTCAAAATGGCGCCCGTTTAGTGCAGAGTGTCCGTCGTTCTGCACTGCGTTTTTCAGTGCAGCATCCTGGTTCTTTCAGTGACTGAGTTTTAGCTCGGTTTTCAGTGTGAGCGCACTACGCACTAAAATTTCGGACACACTCGATCTCTCACTCTACCTCCAGCCCAGAGCCCCTGTCTCCTAATATTCTGGTGACCTACTTCTCCTTTGGTGCGTCGAAGGTTCACCAGACGTCACAGCAGGAGAGTAAACACTGGTTTTAGACGCTTTTACACTGTTTATATTCACTGAAATCATATTTTACGTTACCGATTTTGTTGGTAATCATTTTAATTGCAGCTTCTGTCCAGGCACAAACGATCCATCACGAAAAGGACTAAAGTCTGTTCTAGAGCAGCAAAAACCCTTCTTTCACAAAAATGCCTTTGAAACAATGTGGCAAAACACTGTATCTCCATGATCATGTACACTTTTAGAAAAACGTTATAGTGTATAGGTAGATTTTTGTTCATCAAGGTCTAAGTTTTAGGAGTCAGTGCAGCTTAAACTACAAAACTGCATTGACATTTAATACCCTAATTCCCTAAATAAACATACTAGTGATGAACTCTTGAGGGTACCAGCCCAGTAAAGGGAGTTTTATATTCTAAGTAATGTTGCTTTATTTGTTCTGGTTCACCTGTGTTCTCACAATGTAAGGGGCAGCTAATGTATGTGAAAATAGTCAAATAAACAAACTAACTAACCAACAAACTAACCAATAAACAAATAAATAAATAAATCCAATCCAAATGCAAAATTCAAAGGTTCTGAAATGACAGCAGTTTTCCAGCCCCAGAGCCTTTAGCGATGACCCGAGGACTTAAAGCAACTTTAACTAAATGCAAAAAAGTGAACGTTGGTCCAGGATCTATCATTTGTTCATTGTTAGCTCCAGTAAACTCAGGCCTTCACTGCTTTACACATCAAACTAACAGGAAAGCAGCCGCTCCTTCTGATTGCTGTGACTGGACAACAAAACCCCTTGTTAGTCTGAAATCACAGACAGGGCAATAGTTTCGCCTAATTATGCCACAACAGGGAAAGAACAAAGGGGCAGGCTTACCAGCATCCAACCTGACAAACACATTTGCCAAACAAAAGCAACTCAAAGAGACACAGTAAGAGCTTCGGCGGCAAATTAGGAGGATCACTGTTTGCTCAGCAGTGATTTCAAAAGTGATATCGGAAAAATTTCCATAGAATTCTTTGGAGTGGAGCACTTTGGACTCCACACTGAGCACATTTTCATGTTGTTGTCCCATCCAGCTCTCCTGATTCAACTCCTTAACTAATGAACAGACTGTTTTTTAGCTGGGTCTGGAGTGTAGAAAACAAAAATGCGTTTGGGGTCTCCAGGACTGATATTGGGAGCCCATACCACTGAAGGAGCACTTTTGATCCCCCAAAGAACCTTTCAATGAATGCTTCTATAAAGAAACATGTAAATGGGATGAATGTGTGTGAAGGGCCTCTATGTTCTATAAAAAGTGCTTTTCTTTATGAAAACACATTTGTGTTACCAAAATAATTTTAGTCCAAGTTTTGACCATTTAAGTATACAAATCAGCGTCTCTCTGAGTGTGAACCCGTTCCAGTCCAGTGTCTGTTAAACTCCTCCACAAACTCCTCATTCTGCTTTATGAGGGACTGATCAGTGATCAGCTGA
>JBBPDC010000038.1:5573111-5599826 GCA_037974485.1 Hemigrammopetersius urotaenia
TTTTTATATAATAGTGTGGAATGAGTCTTGAGTTGAATGTTGTTTAATGGGCAAAAATACTTAAATGAATAAATGGGAGTTAAATTTGTTGTGTTTTTTATTTTTTTGCTGATCCGAAAATTGATCCGATCCGTGACTTAAAACCGTGATCCGATCCGAGAGTTTTTTGATCCGTTGCACCACTAATATATACTATAGTATAAACTTATACACACTTATACATAGTTACAAAGTTATTATCCAATCAAAATAAATCAAATAACCCCAAAGGTGTACTGGGTGCCTCTAACCTTGGGAGTAAACATTTGATTAACTCATTGCAATAGAACCAGTTGACTGAGTCAGTGCATCTCCAAAACATCGATTCTCTGGTGTTCCCAGTCAATAGTGGTCACTACCTAGGGGTCCAAAGAAGAACGACTTGTGGACAAGCGACAGGGTCAAGAGCGCCCACACTGACACACACAGTGAGCGAAGGCCAGCTTGACTGGTTAGATGCCACAGAAAAGCTTTCATAGAATGGAGTTGGAACACACACAGTGCATCACAGCTTGCTGTGTGTGGGGCTGCGTAGCTGCAGACAGGCCGGAGTGCCCATGCTGAGCCCTGTCCACCAGTGAGAGCACCTATAATGAGCATGTGAGCATCAGAACTAGAAAATGGAGCAATGAAAAAAGGTGGCCTGCTGGGATAAATCATATTCTCCTTTACATCAGAATGTGTGTGTGTGTGTGTGTGTGTGTGTGTGTGTGTGCGTGTGTGTGTGTGTGTGTGTGTGCGTGCCCAGGAAGATGCACTAATGGAAGAAAGAAAGCTGTGTATTTTTATTGCACTTATATTTGTTTCGGGTTTATTTTAATGGTTTATGGTGAATACCAGCAAAAACGCATGTAAGTGGTTTCAAACAGCTTGCTTAGGTGCTTTAGTCACCAACCCTGATTCTAGAGATCCACCTTCCAGTTCCAGTTTTAAGCCACACTTGAGCATCATCAGAAGTCCATGATTGGGGAGGGCGCAGGCTGTTAGATGCAGGTTGGTGCTAAACACAGTAAAAAAGTAGATCCGCAGGATGAGGATTGATGGCAACGATAAATCTGTATGTATAAATATATATAAATGCACTATCGGGAGAAAGAAAGCCAGAGGAGGCTATGTGACGCTCTAGGTAATGTTACTTTGACAGGTACCGTCTATTGAAACATCCCTACAGCAGAGGCACACCCCTTCAAATCCTCTCATTGTAGTGGCCTCTTTCAGCAGGATGATGCGTCTTGCCACTGTGTAAACACTGTTCAGGAACGGTTTGAGGAACAGAGAGTATATTAGAGTAGGACTGGCCGAGTAATCGAAAAGTAGATCGAAATCGACATAATAATCGATCACATTTTTCCAGGTCAATTATTTCGATTGTTTTCCCTTTAAAAACACTACCGCGTGTGGAGTCACGTGACCCCGCTCCGTTATGTTACGTTTTCCGCCGACATGTCGAGCACGGAGAGCTCAAACACTGAGACAACTGAGCAACTTGTCAGGGAACTATGAGGGCAAAAAAATAAATAAATAAATAAAATAATCGTTCATTAATCGCAATCGAGTTAAAATGTTCAATTAATCGAGATTTTGATTTTAGGCCAAATCGCCCAGCCCTAGTTTAGAGTTCCTCAAACTGTGGACAGGGTTCCTGGCGGTCCGCAGAACCTCGCTCCTGCACCAATCAAAATTCAGTAAGATCGGGTCTGATCTCAGCCCTTCTGTCACTGCGGATAGGATCTGAAACAATCTTGCCTTTCTGAGACCACGTTTTCTCACTTGACAGCCACGATAACAAAGTACAGAAACAGGCTGAACTCACCATTTCACAGTATAGTAAAAAAAAAAAAAAAAAGTTTTTATTATGGGCATAGGCCCATAATAATAATAATAATAATAATAATAATAATAATAATAATAATAATAAAATCTATCTATATCGATAGAAATATGCTTCTATCTACCTATGCACATGACAATCCGGAGGGGAGGGGGGTCGTTTATGCAGGGCCCTGCAGCCCCTAAGTTTGGAGTATCTGATTTACATAATGTTCACACTGTTAACCGTTTAGTAACCCCTTGTGCTCAGAGAATGAGAACACTGTTATCCAGCAGTTTGATCAGTGAGAATGTATTTGTACTGATTTGCAGAACCTTCAGTAAGAGAAAGATGCCCCGGTCAGTTGCTCTTCCGTGCGCTTTTTCCCACACTTTCCTGTTTAGATGTTATTCCCATAGATCTATACGGAGATGTGCTTTTAGTCACTGCTCCTTTTAAAGGTTTAGCCAGTGGAGGAATCTTTGTGGCTCCTTTCTTACATTTTTTCCACTTACCATCTTCACCCAAGGTCAACTGGATGTGCTCTGCATTTTTAGAGCATGTAAGGCATTTACTGTCCAACTGCATCAAGTAATCCATCTGGAGTATCTGGATCCAAATCATGTTTCTTCATGCATTTATTGTTGTTTTTGCTTTGCCACCCATTTGCATATATATATATATATATACACAGTACTGTAAATGTCTTCTGCAGTGAAGACCATTAAAAACCATTCCAGGTCGATTCCTCATTAATCTGACTGAAAAAATGCAAAGAGTGTGCAAAGCTGCATCAGAGCAACAGGTGATGTTTTCAGTATGAATCTACAATGTAGCCCATAATAAACACAAAGGGAACGGTTGAATGAGAAGGCGTGCCCAAACTTTTTGACTGGTGGTGTACATATATGTATACGTTAGCGATGTCGAATTGATGAGTTCATTTCTATCAATAAATCACAGAAAAAATAACAAATTAACTCTGATTAATCGCACCACGTGACTTTGAGCGTCCGTCCGGTTCTGGGCACAGGTGCTCTGTAAAATGGAGGCGAGAACGCGCTGCTTGGCAGAGTGAGCGGAAAGATTATGTCTAAAAACAGACAGATGGAACGTCTGATAGCAAGATTATCTGCAATTCATGCAATAAGGAATTTTTTCATCATGACCTATACTGAGTGTTTTTCATTAAATACATACAGGCTTTAAGGGAAATTTCAAAGTACTGGTTTTTTGGGGGGAATTCCTTCCAGAAAGATTAAAAAAATCATTCAGCAAATAAAAGTGGCTCCTCACTGCTTAGAAGAACTCCAGGCGTAAATACTAATACTACTAATACTACTATGTTAGACGGTCACTGCATTAATTCATTTGGGGCAGCTGGTAGCCTAGTGGTTCGCCCTGCGATCAGAAAGTCTGGGTTCGATTCCCAAGAGCGCTAGGCATCTCTGAGGTACCCTGAGCAAGGTACCGTCCCACACACTGCTCCCCGGGCACCGTGTTCCTGCTGCCCCCTGCTTCACTTGGTGAATGGGTTAAATGCAGAGGAAGTATTTCGTGCTGTTCACACTGTGTGCTGTGGTGTGTGACAGAATGGTCACTTTCACTTAATCCAATGTTATTTTATATTTTGACGTCTTCACTTCTGTTCTAAATTGAGTCAAATGGATTAAAACTAAACTTCTCTTTATGCAAAGCAGAACAAGAAAGTGAATAAATAACGTTACACTTTTCCATAAGTGTTTCTTAAGCGTTTCGTAGTTTGTTCCAAAAAGACGCTAAAGAATCACGGCTAATCACGAAGAGACAGAGGTAGAACACGGATTAAAAAAAAAAAAACGGGTAAAAAATAGTTAAGGGCGGCAAAATCCACTACGAATGAGAACGTTTCCGCAGCTCTAAACTGAGCGTGTCAGCTGAGGTAGGCATCACTATTCTGGTGTTAGAAAACGAAGACGCATGCTGCTGGTGCAAATAAAGCTACAAAAAACAAATCCAGTGAAATAACCGCAGGGGTTGATTTTTGATTGCTGAACAACTTGAGGGTTGGGGTTGAATCCAGTCCAAAGGCAGCTCTTTCCCACATGCTGGTGGACGCCTACATGTTTTCAAAGCAGCTATTCGGTTGTTCGATTCGCACGTCTCCATTACTTCAGACGATTTATGCCTTGGGGAAGGATCACAAAGACTTAAAACTCACACTGGTTGACTACGACAACAAAACTGAATGGAGTCCATGCGGAATGGCGGGGCCTGAACTGCTGAACTCAGTATACACTTCAGAAATGATCGCTGTGTGCTCAGATCACTGGCTAAAACAGGCTGTATACGTTTTGTGTTGGACCCACTTTCAAAACGAATTCTCTATTATGCGAATTTCAGAGACATCCTGTCACGATTCTACTCAAGTCTATAAGTTCTGTGACTCGGATATTATCGAAATGATCTTATAGAAATAATAAGAGTTCTGGATGTTTAGGCCAAAATGTAAATTCCTAAATCATTATTAAAGCAAGCGCATATTAAATCAAATGGCCAACTTTAGCCATTCCGAATTTGCATTTTTTTTCTTCGCAAACTAAAGACATTTTCAAGTAAAATACAGCACTGGCCCCCAGGACGGGTTCTACATCACTGATGCACTACATCATGCTTCTTTACCGATATGAGCTGTAATGGTAAAGTTGATCCATGAATCACGGAAGAAAATGTTTGCTAATTAAATGAACGGATGCTCAAAAACAGTAACTCAAAAATGTTAACCAGGTTCGTAGGCAGATCAAATTTCAAGTCTATATTAAAACTTACCATTCAATACAACATTCCTAACACAATGGGATGCCACAGGAAAAGCTAGGATATGATGTCATTTTGATAAAATACTCTTATAACTGCCCAAATAAATTCATTTATTCATTAGTTCACGTCTGGACTACATATAAAAACGCAATGAATAAATTCTGCTCAGGAGCATACAGGCATCCTCAAGGTTAAACTGGTGACATGCCTTAAACAGCTCAGGTGTGGCGGCGCAAAACCTTTTAAAAGAAAACTCATGCAAAGCTGACGAATGCTGCACGATTCTTCCCTCCTCCCTGAAAGCCTGTTGTGCTCTGCTGGACTTCTCAGGGTAGTTTGAGTTTTGCTGACTCAGATCAGCCTTTGCATTTGTATGACGCAGCACTCGCACGACCTTCCATCTTCCCCCTCTTTTCTCTTTTTCACTCTTACGTTTCGCCTTCTGTCTTGTTTCATCCTTGGAAGAAAGTGGACAAAAGCCTGCTGAGGTATTTTCAGGTTTTAATCTCCATTCTTAACTGAAGTAAGCATGTTTGAAAACACTTCACTCTCTTTGGTTCACGACAGGAAACATACAGTAAATGACGCAGGCGTTTGGGGAAAAAAAAAAACGACAGCAATTAAATACAGACGTTTAAACACGTGCAAAAGTCGTGGTCATGCTCTAACTTACAAATATTCAGTATGATCTTTTTTTTTTTTTCTGTTTATCCACACACAATGTCTCATTACATCATTAGCCTTAAAAAAAAAATGACTGCCTTTAAAAAAAATGAGAGAAAAAAAAAAAGATTTTCCTCAAAGCATGGTCCAAGATCTTAGGGTTGCAGGATTCAAAGCGCCTGTGCAAATCTCACCCGCTCATCAGTATGCACGTTAATAATGAAACGTCTTCGCTGCATAATTAAGATGACGGCTTAAGCCGATTAAAAAAAATTGTAATTACCAAAAAAAAAAAAAAGAGAGAGAGACACCGTGTTGCAAATTATACCGCGCTAGCAAAGAGAAGACAAACGAAGCCGCATCCTTACAATGAAATTACCCGCTGAATTAAGCAGTGGGATAATGATCTAGGCTCTTTAGTCCTGAAGTCCACGCACTGGCACGAGCAGCTCCCACACTGCAGCGAGCCGTGCACCAGTGAAACACAATACACAAACGGAGGCGCGCTGAAGCTCAGAGGTCTCACTCTCCAGTGGATGGTGCCACAGTGAAGACACCCTGAAGTGGGCAGTTAGGTCCCTTTGATGCCAACCCTGGCACAGGCAGGCTCTCCACGATAGGAAATTATCTCCACCCGCACCGTGACGGCAACGTCGGACCAGGCGGTGAGGACAAAAACGTAGGCAGGATCCGTGCTCTTTCGCAGAGGCCTTGAGGAAAAAGAAATCAGCAGGCAAAAAAAAAACGGTACTTCTCCAGGCTAGACTGAACACCACGCCAATGAGAAACCCCCTCTTTTCCCCTCCCACCACACGTTCTCTTGCTGCTTTGTCTCTGCAACAATGTGTCACATTAAGCAGAGATCAAGTATGCAAAACGGGCGGGTGATTACAATAAGCCAAACCGGCACAAAGGCAGGAGGAGGCAGGCGAGGCGGCACGCAGACGCGTCGGACAGCGGGACGTGCCCGGGCTCCGCTTTGGCGCTCTTGGTGTCGGACTGTGTTGGTGCCGGTGCCGGTGCTGGGCAGGGTGCCGCTGGCATCCACGGGCGTTTGGAGGAGCGTGTGCCGAGTGTATACATGCACATGCCTTTACATTCCTTCTTGAAGCCGGTTCCCTCTCCCCCACCTCTTCCTCTCTCTCTCTCTCTCTCTTTCTCTCTCCCTCTCTCAAGTCACCATTACCACTGATTCCAGAGATACTCCAGCAGGGGAAGAAGAAACACTGCCCGCTCTCCAGAGGGGTACACACACTGAGCCAAGTGGGCAAGGCGGCGCTGGCGGGGCAGGGCGGCAGAGAAGTTGAACCTTCCCCCAAAATGAAAAGGGGAGGGGGTGGTGGTGAGGTGTGTGTCTCTGTGGTGTGTGTGTGTGTGGGGGGGGGGTTTGACTGCATTTAAATTAGCGCCCTCGATTTTGCTTCGCGTGTTGTCGTTAATTAATTCGCCTCACTGTTGTTTTTCAAAATTAGCTTCTCCCCCAGCCCCCTTTGAAGAAAGGGAATGATGTGCCCCCTTTCTGCATCCCCACTCCACCTCCTCAAGCCCCGACCACAGGAGTCAGACTTTCCCACCCGCCTAGACACGGGACACGGCCACCAGCCTTTTTGTCAGAATACATCGTACTGGTTGTTTTGTAAGGGAATGGTGTGTGCCTTGCGCCCCGTGCCAGCTTGGAGAGGGGGGAAAGAGGAAAGGGAACAGAGGGCAAAGAAAAAAAGAAAACCTCTTTGTAAGTTATGGGAACACTCGGAGACAGACGCAGGCACTCATAAATTATACGCTTCATTTGCATATTCCTGGCATAAGACATTATGCAAATATCAGTCTATTTGCATAATGGATTCCTCTTGTTGCCTCAGTTGCCTCATGCTTCTTTTTATTTAATAATAATATATATTAAAAAAAAGAGAGATAGAGAGAGAGAAAAGTGGGAAGAATGCTGCATTCGACCCCACGGAGGTGTGTGCCAGCACCCCGATCACATTCGCTGCTGTTGCCAGAAACTCTTTGGCTGGAATGAGCCTGGAATAAAATTAGCACTAAATAGAAAAAGCAGAGGATATCACTCTGAAACAACTCGCACCTAATGGGATCAGAAGCACTGAGCAGAGTAATGCGCAAAATGAGACTGACAAGGTATGCCAGTGTGTATGTGTACAGTATGTGTGTGTCCGTGTGTGTGTGTGTGTGTGCACGCAAGCGTTTTGCGCCCCTTAATGAATCCGTACTTCGTTTCCTGTTTGTGTGTGCGGCTGCCTGACTAATTATCAGCAGCGGGCATGCTTGGTTCTGGAAGGATGGGGGGGGGGGGGGTTGCTTGTTATTAAATAATTAAAACCAGCTCTGTCTCCCGTTTTTAACCTCATCAGCTCTGAACGGCACGAAATACACACACGCACGCGCGCTGAAAAGAAATAAAAATAGAAAGCGGTTCGTCCGTAATAATTACTTAATCAAGTACGACAGGACGCCGCTAATTTAAGCTCATTCACAGAAAGGTTTCGCAGGAAGGCTAATCACGGAAGACAAAAGATAATTAAGTACGCCGACTTCGTAACACAGCGCGCTTACAAAAATCCCATCGCAATTATCCGGCATTGTTGTTTAAACTTTTTTTTTTCTTCCTGTGAAACGAACATCCGAGACCCACCTCAAGACTAAACCAGAAGAAAATCGTTTTAAAAAAGGAGGAAACTTTCTTAAACGGCTAAAGAGAGGTGACTAGGGTGGGAGTGAGAGGGTGCTGTGAGAAAGAGTGAGTGGCAAAACAGAAATAAAGCCAGAGGAGGCAAGCAAAGGAGTGAGAGAGAGCGGGAGGGAGAAAAAGGGAGGAGAAGGGTGGATAGGGGAAAAAGAAGGGGTGGGAGGTGGTTGCAAGGAGGACTTTGATTATTTATAACAAAATGCCATCGCAACATCCTGCGGAGGGATCAGACAGCAAAACGTCAACTGCGATCAGCTATAGTCCAATAAGCAGCCTGAGCTCCTTCCCAGTGTGTACAGTGGTGCATGGGCATTCCTCTCCCAGGTCTCCTCCACTGCCACAGGAACACTGGCTGCAGGGCTGTCTGTCACTTCACCTGTGCCATCGTGCTGGAGAGGGCAAGGCGAAGCGGATGGGCGGGCGATGCCAGGCTGGGGAGGGGCGCTGGGCGCGGGACGCTGGTGGAAGAGGAAAGACGTTGAGCGCAATTCATCGGCTTTTAGAATCAATTAACCCGCATGTTAATTAATGTCAAGCTTATGGAACAAAAAGTATGGGGGCGTGTGGGGGGGTTGGTGGAGGGAAAGCTGAAGGAAACAGAGGGGAGGGTGTAAAACGAAGGGAGAGAGAGAGAGAGAGAGAGAGAGAGAGAGAGAGAGAGAGAGAGAGAGAAGGGGGGTGGGCGAGTGAGAGAAACAAGCTGCAAATGCGGATGATGGCAGGGAAAAGCTGGCACAGTGCCATCCATTCAGAAGTAGCACCAAGGCGGACCGGCGTTCGTTTTCAGACGGTAGGCGGGTAGACGTACCGAAGAAACAGAAGGACCGGCACCATTTGGCACAAACTGGCAAGAAAACAAGTTTTTTTTTTTTGTGACGACTGGTATACAGCCAGTATCGGACACGGGAAAGCTGGTGGTGGTGATGGGGGGCGGTTCTTGAGTAGGAACCCCAAACTCAAGCCAAAGACAACAGATAAACGAAGACGAAACCATCTGCTACGCATGATTACTGAAGAACCGCGGACGTCGAGAACAGAATTTAAGTACGGGTACAAGTTAAGAGGGACTGTTTGGCACTACAGTGGGGCAGGGGAGACAACGGCAGTTCTTTACCCAGACCATGCGGGACAGAAGGTGGTGCCACCACAACGGATGCTAAACAGCAGAAACCAGAAACGCATTCCCTCTTGGGAAGGAAGGGGCACCATCGTGGAGAAAGTTGCTGTGGTGGCGCTGTCCTGAGAGTGGCAAAGGGGGGTGGAACGAAAGAAAGTACCTCCCTCCCTCATCCTCTCTCTCCACTCGCTTTCCCTGTGCCAGGCAGGCAGCCAGCCAGCTAGGCAGCAGACGCCATTGCCAATGCCCTTGCTGGCAGCTGTGGCGCGGCCGCAGAAGACAAGGTGGTTTTGCGTTGAATGTTTTGTAGAGGCTGCGTTTTGCAGATTTGCGGCGACATCTTGTTTTCTGAAAGACGCCAGGGCAGAGGGCCAACGCAGCGCCCGCGTCTATCGAAAGGCATGCCAGGAGCGTTTGCAGTGGCATCTGTCGTGGAAAAATGAAGAAGCTATGGGGATGGTAAACGAAGACCAGGAGAAACTACAATGTGCCATCGCGGGTTGGTTGGCAAAGATAAGGAGAACGGAGAACAAACAAAGACGATAGCGCGCCGCTGTTGACTAATTAAACACAAAAGTTTATGCTGGTAATTAGCGCAACGGATTCAATGGAAGGAACGGGGCGGATTACAAACAAATTCCAAAAAAAAAAAAAAAGACAAAAACAAAACAAAGGCGGCAAGCTGTTGTATGGAAGGGGTGGGTTACGAAGCGGGTTCCTTTTTTGTGCCAACCTCCCCCACCCCCCCGCACCCTCTTCTCTTTAACCACACTATTTTTCTCCACACAAACCACCACCTCTTGACAAGCCGCCTGCCAGCCACAGCAGTGGGGAACATCTACCATGGGCATTGCTGCTTCAGACACTGCCAATCTGCCAATCGCCTGCTTGCAGCGAGAGAGGAGGGACCAGGAAAGGACCTCAGGGACTGTGCCAAGGGCTCAACAGCAGCTGTTTACAAAAGCCACACGAAAAAAAGGGAAAGACCGAGAATCAGCAAACATGGGGATGCATACTAATGAACTGCCACATAAAATTATAATCAGCCACACAGATGGGAATTCATTTACGCTCCTCTCTTTTAACGAAGCGTTAATTATTCTCATTTGGCTAAGACGAAAATCGCGGCTCACGTTCAAGCTGCGGTGTGTGTGGATTTCAGCTGGTCAAGATCAACTTTTTGAATAGGTGGAAAAAAGGAGAGCAAGAATAACAAATAAAGAAAAGAATTAAAAGAATGAAACTCTACCTTAGCAGCAAGCAAAGCTATGACAGAGAGGTAGGCAGGCAGGCAAGGCAAGCAGGCGTGTGTGTGATTTATCTACATTCACAGCAATCACCAAGGAGATGAATGGCTCAGGCTGTAGTCTCTGTACATCGTCAACCAGTGTGGGAGACAGGCGAGGGGGATGCCACGCGGACAACAGCCGTGCAAGAACTTGGTGGAGGGGGCACAGAAGGCAGAGGGACAAACCCGCAGCCACAATGACAGACACTTTTGGGGAGGCGGAACTTGCCCCTTCAACCTGGCTGTAACTCCGCCAAATGGGGAAGGGGGCTGTGGGAACATTTTCAGCACCCCACTTTTTTTGCCCCTCCATCCCCACTCCCCCTCCTTGCCACCCAATCAAGAAACTACCAAACTCCTCCCGTTCCTTTTGTTTTTGTTTCGGGGTACACCGTCCGCCACAGATGCAGTACAGACAGTACCAACCGTTCCTGGGTGCCGGTCCTGGTACCCCTCTGGTCCGGGAAGCGCCGACGCGATTCCCTGCGAGGTCTGCGGGCATCGGGCACAGAGCCAAACACGGGCGCCGCTGGGACGGGAGAGATGGGATCGTTTCGTTGAAATTCATTTTTCATTTGTTAAAATGCGCCGCGATAATTAAAGCGGCAATTAGCGCGGGGGATGGAGTCTCATCAACTTATGGTAATCACGAGTGGATAACCTAAACTTTTCCTTCCAGTTCTTCATCCTCTTGGATTTCTGTCGGACAAGGGGCACGGTTGTGGAATATGAATAATTGAAGAAGTCATCCAAAGGGAGGGATTATAAGATCTTTGTGCTTCCTACACTGCCTTGGCATAACCTCCAAGATGACACAGCCAAGGCTGCCACCAGGATAGCATGGGCTGGGCAGATGGTGGCATCTTTTGGGGCATCTCCAATACGGTCGCTTATTACGCGTTCGTTAAACGCGCAATTAACGATTTCATTTGTAAATCTTGCCGTGGTTTACGTTTTTTTGTCTTCTTTTTTTTTTTTTTATCTTCGCTCCGGAGCGTATGTGGATATTATAACCATTTGGAGCTAATGAGGTTTGGACAATCTGCCTTTATTTTAATTCCACTAGGGATGTTAATTGCGCCTCGTCTTCATTATACAAATGGATTACAAAAAAAAGGAAAAAGAGAGACTGTTGGCAGAGACAAGGAGGGAGAAAGAGGGGGAGAAAGGGGGGAGACAGGAGGAAAAGAAAAGGAGAATATTTTCCTTCCCTCTCCATAAGCCAGCATTCACATAATGCCACACTACATGCAAACAAGCAGAGAAAAGCTACTGCAATGCTTGGCAATGCTAGTCTCTTCCAAGTCCTCCCCTGGAAAACACTGTCTGTCTCTCCTCTCTCTGCTTACTGCAGCCACATCCTTCAAATGCCAAGGAGCACAGCTTTAACTGC
This sequence comes from Hemigrammopetersius urotaenia, assembly GCA_037974485.1. Lineage (NCBI taxonomy): Eukaryota > Metazoa > Chordata > Actinopteri > Characiformes > Alestidae > Hemigrammopetersius > Hemigrammopetersius urotaenia. Next base: position 5,584,928 of record JBBPDC010000038.1, read on the forward strand.
ATGTGGATCTTACAAAACATGGTCAAGACAAACCCTGGCTGGAATTTAATTTCTGTCGATTGGATATTACCATCGTTATTAAAGTGATTAGTCTTCTCGTGTTATTAAGGCTGAGATTGGTTACAGTGTCGTTTGGCGGGCAAAGCTGAATGGAGAAGAGACAACAAGAGAGAGACTGTGGCGGGGCACCGGCTAATGTCCTCTGTGCTTAATCATCGTACAGCAGAATGGTTTTATGCATATTTCATTTGCATATCATTAAATCGCTAAGGCACACTGGCAACTGGCAGTGGAGAGTGGGGAGCGGCGAACGGAGGAGCACAAAGTGTAAAAAAAAAAAAAAAAAAAAAAAAAGGGCGACTCATTCTTCAATGGCAATCTTCAAAGCTGCGTGCCTTCTTTTTCCGGCAACCTGCCAATTCGTTTTAATTCAACGTTAATTAAAAAAAAAAAGTGGGTGCGCTCAACCTTTCAAACGCGGATTAATTGAGCGTCTTCTAATCTGAGGAGCACGAACATTTTATGCGTACAGCGAATGCGTGTAAATTATGTGGATACATTTATTGTACACATTAAATGGGATCAAATTAATATCGAAGATCACTGAATTACACTACTTTTTCCACAGGAAAAGGATTATATGGGGTTTTTTTCTGGATTGTTTTTTTTCCCCGATTTTATTTTTTCATCAGTGAGGATGAACAGTTATGTACAGTTTGACCGGTGGATGCTATTTATCCCGATATGATGCTTCTGAAGGAGCCTGGGGGCTTTATGTTTTTGCGCCGCATTTCGGATAAAGCAGACATTTTGTTAACGAAAAAGTTGAAAGGAGAGCGGATGTGAGCGGAGGCTGGCACCAGGGATGGCAGGCGGCAGGCTGGGAAAGGGCTGAGTGGGGTGCGGGGAGAAGCGTGGGAATCGCCAGGGGCATTCTGTCACGGGCTTTCATATTGTTCCTCCACGAGAAAAGCAGAAACAACATCCACGCCTCACCCACACGCAACCCAGTGCCCAATCGGCCCCCTGGCCTACGAAGCAGATTGTGTGCATAATTGACGCATAAATTAGTACATCTGCCTGGACTCCGATTGCCTGTATTAAATCATTAGGAGCGATTAATTCTTTGTTTCTGATTCAGAGTGCCCACTGTCTCCTCCTTCTTCTGTCTGGCACACCGTCCCTTTCAGAGGAACATAAGGAGAGCATTGTCGCCTCCTGAGATACACAGAAACACTGACACACGCGCACACACACTCGCACACACAGGGTACACGCGTATGCAAATAATACAGACCGTGGACTGTCACACCCTCTCAAGCTGCTGCCTAATTAACTGAGACAAACAAAAGAAGCAGAAGACAATGAAAAACACAGTTATCAATTACCCTGCGCGCTTTCGTTAATCCATAAGTAGCGCTAGCTTTAATATTTACTAAATAAAAAGAATAGAAGGGAAGACATACCCCAAAAGTACAGAGAAAAGCAGTCCAAAATCCAATATCTAGATCAAAATATTACTAGGACAAAAACATTTTAATTGCCAGTATTGTTTAAAGCACGGGGGAAAAAAAAGTTCTGGTGGACGCGGATAGATCCGAAATCGCAGCCCCACGCGTCTTGATCCCGCCCATCGCGTGCCAGTTCCCCCAGGGTGCTGATTTAGAATATGCAAAAGGCGAAAAGGGGGGAGGGGGGGTGGGAGCGCGCAATTAGCCGTGTTTATGAATGCTGTAATGAGAGCCGGAGGGCGCGGGGGCGGCAGGCTGGCAGAGAGAGAGAGCCCGGAGCGCAGCGGGTATCCGCCTGGCGCTTTGGAGCCACGATTCATGCAGATGTCGCTGTAGTTCTTCCAAAAACGCTTGCTCGAGCGGGAGAGGGAGGGGAGGTAACAAGGGCCTCATTTGGCACCGCATACACCTCCACCATATGGTTTTAAAAAGCATGCGTGCCCATGTATGGGGGGTGCAAATGTATGGGAAAAAGTCATGGTGGTCGAGGGGAGTGGGTGGAGCGTGTGCGGTTAACAGGAGATGGCGAGGGGGGGGGGGCTATGGTGGAATGCTGACGTAAATAAAGCTGTTCGGGCACAACGAAGGCAAAGAGGAACTGACGAGGTGTCTGCTGGGCGCGTAACATGGAGCAGACATTATGCAAAGTGCCTGCATTAATATGCATAAGGAGCTGCTTTATTATGCAGCCGGGCACTAAAGCAATATTGTTTGGAGCAGCAGCCGCACTCTCGTTACACTCGGGGAGTGTTATCTCTCTCTAAGCAAACACTAGCCTTCTTTTCCTCGTTTCTAACCACTCGCCGAGTGCTTCGTTAACACACATCCCTGGAGCTCAATTTGAAAAGAAAACAAAAAGCAGCTCCAGTGTGGCAGGGCTGCTTGCATATTAAGTCTCAGTCTCCCACCGTGTCCTCCGTTCTCTAATGCTACTGTAACTAAAAGTAGAGAGACTCTCCCTCCCCCTCCCCTCCACCAGACCTCTAAAGTGGCATTACCCGGCGCTCAGATAGCTTCCTGACAAATGACATCAAACGGCACAAACACACCGCCGTAGGCTCATGGGACGCTGGGAAATATGGAGCGATAAACCATCACAGGCTGACTGAAAACCATAAAAGTGGGTTAACACGAGAGCAACAGATACATCCAAAACAATCCAAGAAAACATGGTGCTTGTGACACGCAATACTAATTGTGTCATCAGCTGGCAAGGCCTTGTGCATTTGTCACTGATTAAAAACGGATGCACAGAACACACGGACGTGTTCCCACCCCTTGGTGTCAGTCAAAAAGAAAGAAAAGGAAACAAGCGTCCCGGGGGACAGACTAGTGGGGCTTTGCCAGTATTTGGCAGGAGCCGCAGAAAGCGTGTTCCTCTCTCCTAGCACTGACTTACTGAGTCCTCCAGAAACACTTGACCTTGTCAGGTTTCCAAAGGCATGTGTCCTCCTTTTCTACTGTAGTGACAGGCAGCTCCCTCAGTCACAGCCACACCAGCTCAACACTCCCCCCCTCCCCACGCCCCCCCCCGGAATCTGGCACGTGTCTCCAGGATGACACAATCACGTCTTCGAATGATCCGATAGCAGACTATGATGTAACTTCTGCATCAAACACAGAACAGAAAGGTTTAAATCAGTATTACAGCAGCGACGATAGCAATGACTTCTGTCCACACAAATCAACTACAAAGAGGTCTTATCTCATTGAGCGGTGCCTAATTTGTTGCATCACACAGATTTTACTGCACGCTTTTGCTTTAGCAACGCAAACACAACCAAAATGACTTCAGTTAAGCAAGACATTCTCGCATTCCAAGTGCTATAAAATAGATGTCTAAAAGACAGCTTGGCTCATGATGGAAAACCGGCAGTGGTGCTGATACTGTGTTGCAACACTCTTAATGTTATCAGACAAATTGTCTGCCTTTACAGACTTGTTTTCGTAAACAGTTAGCAGATATCAAATGCTTTTTAACCCCTTAACTGAACGGCTTATACGTGGATGGGAAACTGAATGATTTGCCCTCATAACTGCATGAATTACACTCGTTTCGTTGTAGATACTGAATCATTTTGGATGTAAATAAGGGATGTTTACAGGGGCTCTACAGTAAAGCTAATAGGCAAACCAAAAAATAAACAATATGTTCAATTATCTATACAAACTGATAAGTAAAGGTGTGCAAAACTGCAATATTTTCATGCTTTACAGACCAGTTATTTTATAATAACAAAAAAAAAATTCTTGGACCAACGGCATCTTTCATGACGGAAAAACGATCTTAATAAGTCCTGGCTAGCTGGGTTTTGTGCAAGCCAAGTATTTTAGAAGTGTGGCACTACTGGCGCAATATGTGTCAAAATAAAAGAAAAAAAATTGAATGCAAAATAGAAAACTATTTTGTTCACATACTGCCCTCTCCTACTGTGAACTTCAGAAAAGAAAAGGGTTCACTTTGTCTAAATATGTATATTACTCAGCTGCATTCTAAAAAAAAAACAGTGACCGTAAAACCACCAAGTTCTAAGCGACCATATGATATACGCTAGCACATTTCTAGTACGTTTAATGCACCAAAGTTCAAATCAGTAGCAATATTTGCCCTCAACAGGGCCAATCTGGCATCTAAATTAAATGAGAATCACTTTTTTAAATAACCTTAAACAAATAAAGTGGTTCATCAAAGGTACAATGCAACTGGCTATTTGGCGCAATGAGTTGTCCATGTGCACACTTAATAAGGTCCACCATGGCATTTATGTTGTAAAATGCCTCCTTATGTTTAATTACCGCCTCAAAGAGAGGAAACTGATAGAAGTGCGGGTCCCACACTGTAAAAATGATCGTTAGTTCACCTAAAATAGACGTGAAGTAACAAGCGATGTAACTAGTACAACATACACAAAGCTACAGTATGTAGATTCAGAATTATAAATACAAAATGCGAGTCTAAAAACATTGGAGTTAAGGGCCTTCTAAAGGAGAGGCTTTACAGAAAGGCTGTCGTCACACCAAGCAGGGGCACTCTAAGCTAGCCTATGCTTTTGCAGCCTGCCAGCCGTTCACCTTCTGGCCCCATCATGTTTGTGGACGGGCTGTGGACGGCCGTGCCCACCACTAGAGCATGTGGACCTCCTGCAGCACCAGCATCTCTTTAAATGCTGCCCAGGACGTCAGGGCACGCGTTAATTGGTTCCGGGTTATTCCATCAGATTAGTATTAATAAGCTGTCGTCGCTGTGATCGAGATGACCTGCGCCGTCTTTCTGGCTTTTCGGAAACTTGCGTGAAGGTCAACTGTCAATCATTCCCACGATATGATAATAAGCCTATAAGGCCAAAAGAGGATGTTATTAGCTACAGCAGAAATGGCTTAAAGAGCGGCTGTCATAACATAAGGGCAGAGCGGCCTAGCGAGTTCCCATCAGCCAAACTGCGAACAGCGTGAGTTTGCATACACGCAGCCTGCACCTGAACTCCAAAAAATGAGCAATAACCGGGTCAGAGGCGAAACAGAGCGGTATGGTTTACGTCTACTGCTCGCGGGGTTGATCTATTGAATATTCAGTGCTTTTGACACTTTCTCGCTTGGAACGTGAGCTGACGCTGCTAAGTGGGCCTTGTTGTCCAAGTCTAAAGAGAAAAAAAGGCGTATTTTGGCTTGGGTTAGCAAGAGCTGTCACAGGTGCATTAAGATGTAAAAATGTGCCAGCAGAGCTCAAAGCCGCGGCCAGGGAAACCCCAAGACGCGGCTACAGCTCCTCGGATTCATGTATGCACCACGTCACAAGCGTACGGAGCCCTGGGGCCTATCAGCTCCTGCCTCTCGTCAGGCGCGAGACGGGCAGAGAGAGGGTGAAAACGTGCAGCCTGGTGGTGAGTGATTGTGGGTGACTGTGCCTGCCCGATCGCTCCTCGGTCCCGCAAGACCTGAACCGGGCGCCTGGCAGGGGAGCCATTACACACACGTCTCTGACAGCTCACTCTCTCATTATGGCAGCAGGCGGCATGTAGTCCCAACACTGCAGCAGCAGCACCGTTTGAGCTCCAACCCACGCCCCCAGCCATCTCCCCATTCCCATCTTCCTGCTTTCCAGCAGACATGAGCAGGTTTGTCTCCCCGTGTGCTGGCAGCATGACGTCCCCTCGCAGCACCGGTGCCCTCTCTGTCCTTCTCTTACATCTCCCCGATCTCCTTGAAGTCACAGCTCAGCCGCTTAGCCGCTTAAAAGTTTGAAAACACTTGGCGTCCAGATTCGTTTATATTTGAGTAATTGTACAGTATTTAAATCCACTCAGTATAAAAAGCTGTACAGCAAAAACTACTATCAGAGATCAAATATTCGCATTAATGTTATTTACTGAGCAGTAATTCTCATTGATTCTGATGCACTTGTGTGTAGGTTGTTATTTGCTGTGAGCAACAACAAACATTGCGAGTCAATCTGAAAAAAAAAACACATTCAATACGAGAAGACGACTGCGAGATAAAAAGCATTTTTCAATCAAAAATGTGATGCAAGCGCATTCGCGAGGCAGAAGAAACAGGTGAGGAAAATGGGGGCCAAAAGATGGTAGATCTGTTCAAACGAACATATTCAAGACAGAATGACCAGGCGAGCCACATATACAGCAATTAACCAAAGTCTATTAATCAAAGGTTTATCTTCCATCAGCATACAACACATTCCTAAAATGCAGCCAGTCCAATGTCAAGTACACACATCCTTCTCCTTCACTTCACGCAGCAGGAAATCAGAGCAGTAGTGTTTGTGTTTTGGAAACACACACAAAACCGTATATTTACGGTGTTCAGAAAACGTGTATTCTTGATTCTTCACAGTGATGGTCAAGGTCAGTAACGCTTGCATGCACAGAAACCGTGAAATATTTCGCTGTCGATGTCTAGATTTCTGGACCGTGTGGAAAAATGCAGTCTTTCATAAGACACATATCTACAGCCCAACTGCATTTTACTAACACGAAACAGAAATGAAATGAAATCATAAAAATATGTAGCAAAAAAAACTGCCTTACAAACAACTCTGCCTGTGCCAAAACACCTGAAGGAGTGGATGGAGGTGAATTTGGTATCCTTGTTGCTCTATCGTTAAACTTGGCCGATCTTAGGAACCGATCACAATTGATGTCAATGCGTTAGGTCGTACGCGACGAGTGGGGACGTAAATGTTTTGGCGCCGTAGTCACGTCATCGGTGGTGTGGAATTACTAGAAGGTTTCGAGAGACAATGAATAATTCGCTATTTGCCGTTTATGTTCCAAAGAAATCTCACGTGACGGCGCACTGTCGAAAACATTTAATACAACGAACCTCAGAACTTAAGAACGAGCCGCCGCGAGTCGTATGGCGAATACGAAAAACTGGCAACTGCAAAAAAAGCTACGGTAACTAATAATGCGGCTCTCACTCAGCCGTCCATTACAGACATTCTGAAAAAACACGAACTGTACACACCAGACAGCAAGAAAGCTAAGGACATAACTGTGAAACCAATGGAATTTATGACCAGCAGCCTCTGTCACTCTGTTACTTTATCTGGGGAAAAAAAGTTACTGTTGATCAGAGCTTACATATCAGTTATATAAACTTGAAGCATCAGAATCGGCATTGGTATCGGCCGACCACCGTGACAAAAAATCGGTACTTAGTATCGGTGGCATAAATCCTGATCGGAGCACCCCTAGTCGAAACTCTTGGAATCAACTTTATACCTTTAGTCAGACAACAAAACTACACACCTTTGCAGTTAAATAAATGTATTCAGTAATGAAAAGGTACAAATGGGCCCTTTATCCTGTTAGAGTGAAGGTACACGACTGAACTTGACCATGTTGCACCTATTAGAGTACAGTTATATTGTTTATACATCTGGGGACAACAATTTTCCTGGACAGTACATGTACATGATGTATATAAAATATAGGTACACCCATTAAAACACAGTATACTGTGTTTTCTGCCTCGAGATCTCATCATTGCTTGTGAGATTAAAGATATTAACTTTATTATAACCTCATTTTCGATGGAGCACTACAGCACCGCTCTACTGCTTTGGACTGCTCTGGAAAGAAGTTGCACTTCTTTCTGTTGTGCTGAACATGTTTATTCCAAACTTTTAAACGGTAGCGTCCACTTGACGGCTGTAGGGGTTCCGGTCCGCCGCACACTCGACTTCAGGTCTGAGAGCTCTCAGTCTGTCTGTACACAGCTCTGTGTCTCAGCCACGACTTGAGAATAAGCAGGCTAATCTTTCATACGGCTACAGCTGCCAAAAACGGTCTGTCTGGACCGCGTCCGAGTCAGCCGCTCCGTCTCCTCTATCATGTTTGACTAGTGTGTGTTTATTCTGACACTTGCATGTGCCAAACTCTCTCTTCCACACTCACAGGCACACACCCACGCACACACAAACAGAGGTGGTGCGGTCGAGCGAGGTGATGGGTAAGGTATCCACAGGGCTGATGTAATAAAGCAACAGTGTCCTGCTGAATCACTCAGTCTCTCTGGCCTGGGCCTGCTGCCCCAGCGCTGCCTGTCACCGCTCCAAATTACGTGTTCCTCAAAATTTACAGGCCTGTCAGGAGATCCCTGTCCAAGTCTCTGACCCCACCAAATTAGATCAGGCTGCGCGTTTGACAAGAGAAAGGCCGAGACGAGCCGTTGGAAATAGATGCAGGGAAGCTCCGGGATACGACCTCTGTCTGCTGCGCCACATATTCTGCTGCGTCCACACTTTCCCCCCCTTAAAGGGCAGTGACAGACTTAATTGGCTCGGAGGAGACAACGTCTTGCAGGCATTTTCGCAGATTTCTGGGATTCTGGTGTCGCGGTAGCTGGCTTCAGAGCGCGGATGCATGGGCCAGCATATGTAGCTACTTAAGTCCAATATGCAGGAGGCCCACTAGAGCCCGGCTCAAATCACAAATAAAACCTCCGCATAAATAAAACTACATGTACTCAGCAAGGCTGTCCTCTTTCCAAGCCAAATCTTTATAGAGCTGACATAGTTCACAATCCCGGGCCGAACACCAGAGAGAGAGAGACAGAGAGAGAGAGAGAGAGCGAGAGAGAGAGAGAGTGAGAGTATGAGTAAAAAAAACACATTAGATCCACACAGCTGTGGCCTTGGACATGGAAGCCATATCAAAATTGTGAAAAAGACTTAGAAAAACATCTGCACTCCATAATGAAGTGTATGAAAGGATTTGCTTATTTCTACAGGGCTGATGTGCCTATTTATGTGTGAGCAGAGAGCATGGGTATTTGTCTCTGGTGCCACAGAAGGTGGTGATCCACTTGTCAGGAGATAACTCTACGATGATAAAGATCATTCACAGGCAGTAGAGTCCAAAAATGTGTTTTTCACGTATGGGTCCAAACAGCACACCTCCCAGGCGCATTTCACCCCTGCTTTAGCTTTTCTCCTCACTAAATATTTCCTCACCACCTTTACTACCTGCAGATTTTTCATCTGGCACACTGGTGTGATACAGTAGCACGTTCTGCTGAAAGTAACAGAGCTTTAGGACTAAACAGGTGAAGACATACATCTTGCTACAGGCTATTATCACTGCAGAGCTTGAGAATGGAGCAGTATGGAAAGCGTATACAGCCTAAACGCATTTACGAATGTTCCTCCAAAACACTGCTTTATACATAAATTAAGAAAAAACTTTCATTCCAAGTTTTTTTTTAAAATTTTATTTATCCATAAACTATCAGGTCTCAAATGGTGTATCGGGTTTTGATGGGCAAGCTCAGGACTCGAAACTTCAGGATGTGGTCCAGGTTGAACTAGGACCGCGCTCAAGGTTGAGCCTGGACCTGGATCAGGCTTGAAAAGAAAGTTCCCGCGCTCTATTCTGATTTTCTGAGCAGGACCGTCTGAAAGTACGGAGAGAGCATGCTTTTTGCTCTCGGGGTGTGTCTCTTACCTTGGGTTTGAGGGCTTTTGGAGCAGATGTAAAATCAGCAGATGACTCTGCCTTGCATTCAGACTCTCTCTAAGATCCTTAAGGGAGAAATAAAAAGAGAGGGGGGGGGGGGGGGGAATATGATTACTCGGTTTAAAGATTATAGACATATGGACACTGCTGAGCACCAGAGGGAGTTGAGCAAACTTTTCCTTCTCCACTTTGGCTGCAGGAACAGTGTTTTCAGGGGGTGCTGAGCATTAGAGCGACTGCTGCGAGAACAAAAAGAGGAAATGTGCCTTTTACAGCTTACGCCACTTTTAGTCCTCTTTCTTTCTGCTGTTTTATGGTTTGGCTTTTGTGTCCCGGGCTCTGAGGAAACGGTTCATTAAATAGGAATGCCCATTTCTCCTTTTATTTTTTAATGCACAGGGGCATTGCCCAATCTGCAGCCAGAGCGAAAAGCCAGACTTCCTCCTGGCTCGGGCTCGCCAGTCATGCTGGCTTCATTAGACCACAGGATTCCAGCAGGCCTGTACAGCGGGAGGAGGCCGAGCCAGAGTACTAGAAGGGAGCTGTATGGCTAGCAAGATGAGGATGAGGAGGACGACTGAGCAGGTTGAGGCCAGCCAGGGAGAGTGATGGAGCACAAGAGTGGGATGAGCGATGAGGAAGAGAGGGGGATGAAAAGAAACACCTCATTTACCTTCTGCGGACAGACGGAGGGAAAAAAAGGACTAGATTAACGTGGGAGCGGGAGAAAGAAAAGAGGATGAGTCAAAAATAACCTGCAAATAACCTTTTAGGGCTGAACAGCCTTGGAGGCCACCAAAGTGCCATCTCGAACCCGAGCACAGCGCTAATCCCTATCTTGCGGTGTTCCGCCCTTGCCTTGATTAAAAACAGGGCCCATAAATCAGTGGCGGGAGATGGAAGGCCACCCACCGTTCCCTGAGTGCCAGAGATTCACTCTGCACTGGAACTGCGCTTGATTTGTTAATAGTGTACATAATGGCGACCATTTTCACAAGCCACATTAAATCACACGCCGCTAGCCCCCGTGTGAACATTAAAGCAAAAGAGGGGCTCAGTGATACAGAACTCCACTCCTGAGGTTTTTTTTTCTCTTTCTTCATACTCCCACCAAAACTCAAGACTAAATTGGATTTTCCCAGCACTGTTTTCTAATTTGAAACATCCATCATTTATTATTAAAGGAAGAAAAGAAAGGGAAGGCTTGCCTACGGCAGCCGACATCCCACACCCTGTTCTGTCCAACACACTTCGCTCACACACACACACACACACATATATACACACACACACTAATGCCCTTTCCCTTCAAACCACTCTTTTTCACTCAGATAACTGAGAAATAAAGGAGGGACTGAATTTCACATGGTGACCAATCACGATGTACACGGCCATAGGGATTCTCACTGGAAGAGGAGCCCCCCCCTTACTGGAAAAAGTGGGGGGGGAGCCCGGGGTAGAGTGCCTCCACGTGGCCTTTAGCCATCCTGTTCCGTATTATTGGGACGCGGCGGCTAAAGTGTTGCAATTAGTCCGGCCTTTTTCATGCAAATCAGATTGACAGCACAACAATCAGGCGGTTCCGCCAGCCAGGCTTTCTCTCCGCGCTCGCACGCGCCCGCTCTGGCATTTGCTGCGGCTGCCCGCATTTGCATTATTTATCATATCAGCGTGAACGTGGGGCCCCTGTGCGGCAGAGCCGCCGCTGATTAGTGTGGCATTACATATGTTAAGCACAAAGAGAGTGATTCCCTTTTCCTCATGCCCCACTGCACCACTTTGGGCTCCTGAAGAGAAAACAGGGAGCTTATTAATATCCCACAGCTTCAGAAACCAAATATGGCCGGGTAGTGGGGGGGGGGGGGGGGGCAGTAACAAAAAGAGTATGGGGCCAGAGCCTCAACTCATGTGTGCATGCAAAGTACAGCGCAGGGGTGAATAAACAGACCAGAGCAGCGTTTCGGTCAAGTGTCAAGCTGGGTTTGTCCCCTGGTCCAGATGAGGGTGTGGATCTGGGCTGGCTAGTGAAGCCTCTGCAGTCTATCATTCATTACATTGTAATGTAAGCAGCAGAGCAGCTAGTGGGGACAGGTGGCGCTACAGCCTTATGACTAGGACCCCCACCCTCCCCTCCACCCCCACAACAACGAGCACACTGAAGCTCACACACAAACGCATGTTCTTTCTTTGCAGTTATTTATTTCACAGTATCTTCCACTGTGATTGGTAACAGTATGCTAATATCATGGCATATAAATAATAATAGTATATAATAATAGTGATTACCTACCATTTCCTTGTGGTTTATAATATCACTATCTGGCACAACACAACAAACGGGTATGAGACAATGTATGTGCACACAAGTCGCGTTCTGCATGCCTAACCATTTTAAACAGAGAAAAGTTACCAGAAGAAAAACAAAGAAGAAAGGAACTGTTTAAATGATGTTCAGGTGAACCCAGCTCCAGTGCACACTAAAACACAGACACTAAACACAAAGAAAACACTATGAAATTATGTTAGGAATGCAAAATCGTAAAGAAAAACATTAAAATTAGAAGAAACCTCATCTCTTATGTGTTTCTGATGCCTTCATGCATGGCCTGGAGGTAGACTTGGTACTCTAACACTCTGTTGCACTGTAAAGGTGCTTGGAGGTAACACACTACAACAGCTGCACAAACATCAAATAAAGAGAGGGATCCCAATGTGACTGCGCAGTTGAACTTGCCAGAACTACTTTGTGCATCTAAGAAGTCTTTGGTAAAAGCACAACTTACAGTACAGTGTGCACACAATACTGTGCATGTTGAGTATCAGGATCACTTTAGTAATGAATGTCGAACAGGTCTAATTTTCAGCAGTTAATGTTTCATTCAAAGTTGTTTTAGTGTCACGATCGGAACAAGAATGAATGGACTCTTTGCCCAAGTGTTGCGTGGTGGAAGAGCCCGAGCGCGGGTTCCTTATTCTAAGAACGCTCCGGTAGGTGTAGGGACTCCAAACGAATCCGCTTTCTTACACACACACAGGGTAGGGGCTGAACCGCTCTGAAGAGCAAAAGTACTCACGGGACTGTGGATAAGGCTCGAGGTGAACACGAGTGGCATGAAGCACGTAACTTCAATGTCTGTGTGCCATACGTTACCTGCTTTCCGCTTATATACCTTACGCTGGGTCACTTCCGGTGCCGATTGAACCCGCGTGACCCGGTGTGTGTGACATTTAGTCCTTTTTTAGTCTGTTTAGTTTCAGAAGGTTTATCACAATTTCCATGAAATTCTAAAAACTGGGTCAACATCCCGCAGGTATTTAAATGTAGGTACACTCATTTACATTTACATTTATCCAAAGCGACTTCCATCCCCTAACTACAGGGGGCAGTCTCTCCCTGGAGCAACTTGGGGTTAAGGGTCTTGCTCAGGAACCCAGTGGTGGTGCTGAAGGTAGGATTCGAACCCATGACCTCTTGGTATCCTACCCACTGAGCTACCTCCACTTTGAAAGGACATGAATGGAAAGTGTAGTCTAGATTTGTCTAATGGCAAAATTGTAGGCTACAGTCTTTGTCTGTAGCCAGGTCTCTTCGTCCTGAAAATAACAGGAGACAGAAAAGTTGGTCGATCTGATTCTGTCTGACCTGTAGCCCATGCCCTCAGTAAATATCTTTATGTCAGTAGAACGGAGTAGCATGAGGATCCACTTGACTACCTTGATAAGTCAAAATAAGAAAAAAGTGGATAATAAATCAACTTTTTGTATGTAGTGGAAACTTTTACCCCCTCCGCCCAATTCCCTGTCTCCGCCCCTCTGCCCCACCCCAGCAAAGCCTTTCTGACTGTACAGAAGCTGGAGACAAAATTCTGTTTTGTCTTTCATCCAGGGATGTCCACAGCCTATTTTAAAAGAGTAAACTGTGACCGAAGAAGGAGCTTGCAGAGAGCTGGGACTGTATTCATATGTGTGTGATGTAAAGACCTTATATCTCTGTGCTGTTACAGTGATTTTCAGTGTTGGCAGTAATTACTAAGAGTGATTACTTTTTGATTTGCATTTCTATTCAGTGTAATTAAATAATGAATATTTAATAACATAGTTACGCAGACTCTAGGTGTGACACAGTAAGTGTGATGTAAGGTTTAATTCATGTTTTGACTAATAACCACAATCACTCTTTTAACTATGTAACTGTATGCATGAGCCTTCAAGGATTTGTTTATGGAAGCTATCTAGGTATTTTCACAGGTTGTATACAATACAGCAAAACTGAAGGTACAAATAGGAGCTGTGCATTAGAAGTGCCAGGGTGCAGGATATAAAACTGCACAAATGCAGTAACCAGGAATATGTGGAAATACAGTACAGAGTTCTAATGAAAAAAACTGAACATGGCAGAAACAGCTGTGTGTGGGTGAAACACTGTGGTGTCCTTTAATGAGAGATTTAAATGTGTCACATTACTGGGGCCATCTTGATTGTGGGCGACCAAGTGCTGAGGATTCTCCTACCTGACTTTGAGATGTTTTCCAATCTTATTGAAGAAATATATAATGTGTACCTGTATATATCCATATTTAACAAGTCATGAGTATAATAGTATCATTATGTAATACGTTATCATTATTGAATTAAAATGATGTAGTGGCTGTTGAAGCTGCTGTAGGAAGCAGGCGGGCATTAGGACCCAGGCGGAGTTACAGGCGCTGCTTGTTAGCGAGTAGCAACCGGAGCCCGTTCAGTAATATTTCTCTGGTAGCGCCGTTTGTACTCAGTTCAACAGAACAATACTATGAGTGTCTATAACTGCTCACTGCTGTAAATGAACAGTAAATTACTGATAAAATGACTGCCAGTAGAAAAGGGGGAAATGTGTGGAAAACATTTTCATTCGTCTGAGAGATGCAGCAGCGAAATGCTTTGTGGTGTTTGTGTTGTTATATGCTTTTGTTCATACGCTCTACCGCAAGCAGGCTAATGAAGCTCAAAGCTCATGAATGAGCAGCGGTGCTGAGGTGAAACTCATTAGCTCAGTGTCAGGACGGCTTTGCTGACGCTGGGGCAGCCCACTGATGTGTTTTGAAACAAAGCCATGCAAGCGCGGGGTTGTTTTGGTGAATAATGATAGTATAGTACAGCATGCAGTACATCGCGGCTGTAAATGAGTCAATACTGACCTTGGAATGATATGGAATGTTTCATTGCTCAGATCACTGCACAACTCTATATCAAAAGTCAGTACAATTTCTATGCTGTGTTGTAATGCCTCAGAACTTGAAGGGTTTCCCTCAAGGACGTCACTAGGACGGAAAGACAAGGGGGGCTTAGCCCCCAAGGTTGTAGGAAGGAATTAGTGTGTATAGAGGCTGAACACTTTTCACCAAACCTTTCCTTTCACTTAAGGAAACAAGTAAA
>JBBPDC010000038.1:5636532-5648819 GCA_037974485.1 Hemigrammopetersius urotaenia
GATAGATAGATAGATAGAGAGATAGATAGATAGATAGATAGATAGATAGATAGATAGATAGATAGATAGATAGATAGGAAAATAAGCAAAAGCAAAAAGTGAAAATAAGAGAAATCAGAGAAATCTACAGACAAGGACGCTCATTTTTACACTTACATACACGAGGAGAAGCTCTAATCAATAGTACAGCCACAATAGCACAGCCATTCAGCCACAAAGCCAGTTATTTCAGTACACGGCTTTCCTACTGAAAGCAAGCCCAGAGTAATCAGACGGTGTTTCTCAGACTGAACAGTTTTTTGGATTATGTCCGTCAGGTAATCAGTGACCTGTGACGGATCACATGTTGAAAGTAATGCTCCCCCGCTCTGCTATCATCCTCCTGCTCTTCAGTCCAGTTTTCCAACTGTCACTGCACACATCCAGCGGCTGTGAATGTTTTATGCAAAGGAAGAATACGTACTCTTAACAAATGCCATAGATTTTCAGAAAAAAGAAGAAAAAAAAATCTTGCAGTGGATAATTGCTCCCCGACTAAGCCGCAGGCATCCATGGCTGGGACAAATTATAGGCAATAATCCAGACTACTTGCTGAGACATTTAAACAGGTCTTCTGGAGGGGTTTGGGTACAAGAATGTGTAATTGTTATTGTTTAGTGTGGTTTATCAAATCGAGCAGTTAAAGGGATCAAAACAATGTTGCCCTTCACACGAACCAGAGTTCTGCACGGGGTTCTGCTCCCATACAATCCGGCCGTTTGGAAATATGTGGTGGGTTCGCATGTCTCAGAGGAAGAACGTGCTAACCTTCAGTCTCTTAGCTTGGTAGCATCCAGGCCCCCAGGATTTGTCTCTAAAACCAGAAGTGAGCACAAGAGGATCGTTTAAGAAAAGCTTTTCATTCGATGTTTCAGATAATCTTACAGATCTGCTCTCTTCTATAGGACATTCGTTTGAATATGAAAATCATTGTACAGATGCAAAATAAATGGCTTTCCATGGCAGCACAGAAAATAATGTGATAAAGCGTCAACTGGAAAGACTCACAGTAATGTCTGAAGTTAAAATGTTCCTCAATAATGCAATGCAGTGCATTTGCTGTATAGAGGCAGTCATTTTAATGTAGTTGGTAGTAATAATAGTGGTAAAGCTACTACTACTGCTTCTACTACTACTAATAATAAAGATAACAACAACAACAACAACAATAATAGTAATAATAATAATAATAATAGTAATAATAATACTAATACTAATACTAATAATACTAATACTACTACTAATAATAATGATAATAATAATAATAATAATAATAATAATAATAATAATGGTGGTGATGATTAGTATGATGATGGTGATCATTAGTAGCACTATTATCATCATAATCAGATTTTTAAAAAGCCTCTAAGCTTTAAAAGTATCTTTAATTGAAGCATCTAAAAGTAGGCTAATGGTGCCTTAACTACTCAAACACTACTATGCCACAGGATATGCAATGCCATCAACATGCCATTACAGCCCATGTGACTGTGTGCTATTTCAGTGTAGATATGTTATGGATTTGGATCTGATTCGTTCTCTTTTCCCTCCCATGTCCTGATACCCGGTTTCTGACAGGGCTCATGCCATCGCCGCCTAGTTGTTTATTAGCTCCTGAGGGCCAATAGTGCAACGTAAATCTATTCAAAAACAGCCCCAGTCGAAGAGTTCACCAGTTCAGATGCCAGGCAAAGCAGACCAAAGAGCCAATGTCACACGCGCAGACCTCCTGTGGTACGTTTAGAGCTGAAAGTGAAATGAAGTCATCGGTTTAATCAGAAGCCTCCACGCAAACGAATGCCGTCCCGAGGCCGGCCAAGATTTATCTGCGCAATGAAAGTGCACGGCCACCCAGGCCCAGTGACTCACAAGCAAGGCTAGACTTGGCAATGTCTTTGTTACAAACGGAGATTATTAAAAAGATGTCCCTCGGCAACTCATTATACCATCAGCTTGGGCCATTTCTCCCCCCTGGCCCTTTAATTAAATCGGAATTATTTGAAAAAATAAAGAAAAATCAGCGGCTCTGTGACTGCCAGCTAGTCCGTCATTGTGCCAGCAGGCAGGTGCCTTATCTCAGTCATTTGTCCACCCCTACTCCCCCACCCCCACCACCACTCGCAGCTCATGCCCTCCTTGACTTCTGGGCTTTTCTCTTCTCTCTGTCTGTCCCCCCAGCTCCCTCCTCCCTCCCGTTTCTGAGCGTGTGTGTCGCCTGGCTTAGCATTTAGTATTGTAGGGATGAGCCGACGAAGGGAGGTTCTGCGGTGGTGATGCTGGGTCAGTTGTTTACAAGTTTGCGAAGGCTTCTTCTTGAGAAACTTTCCTCCCCCGTGCTCAGATGAACACCACTCACAGTTCATCATCTCTCTTACAATCAGGAAAATTGACAAAGCCCCCCCTCATTGTAGAGATACAAAGGCAGTCAGGACATGTCCATTACTTGACTGATGTTATGCTTCTTTCGGGGCGTAATAATATCTAATTCTGCGCAAATGTAAGGAAACAATGGAAGTGACTGATTGCGACGCAAGCGAGGGGACAATAACGCGGACGAGGGTAGAAAACACAATTACAGCGCGAGCAAAGCCGTGTCTGTCAGCGCTAATTATGTGTTCTGTTAATGGCGCTGTTTAGAAAAATAGCCCGTAGCCCTACAGAAACCGCAGAGGACGGAGAAGTTAAGCAGGATATTGTCAAAGGGAATCTTTTTTTCATTATCCCCAACAAAAGACAAACAGTCAGGAGCCTTTGTTGTGCAGAATATGTTCTTATTCCGCGTGGCCTTTTGTCTTATTGAAAGAAGGAAATTGCTGTTACTTGGGAAAACAGCAAATAATGTCAAGGTTGTTTTTGAATGGCTTTCCATGCGCCCCCCCCCCCCCCCTGCAACACCCCCTTTGAATATTTCATCTTTCTCTAAAGATTCATCTTCCACTCTTTCTCTCGTCGAGAGCCATTCAAAGAGGTAACAGACAAGTAAACAAGAAGTCTGAACGCATTGTTGCGGGATGTCACAAAGGCCAAGAGCAATGCGCACTGCTCTATGTGGTTCACTCAAATGACAGATTAGATGTTGTCAATTAGTTGCTTCGTGCAGCCTCTTTGCAGCAACGTCTTCGTACTCTGGAATACAGGGACGTCTTTGACAATGTTAACCTCTGTTTAGAGGACAAAGGCTTGGACTGGGCAGATGTAGAAGGTTAATACAGCAGAGCCAGCACACATAATTCTTAAGCTAAGTTTAGGTGTGCATGTTTTTGTGTGCTGTTTCAGACCCATGCTTCTGAGGTCTTTTGGGTCAAGGCCTTCAAAGCCAGTTTGTTCATTCCACTGATAGTGGTGATGATCACTAAGGCTTTTGCAAAGAGGAGATGAAATGAAAACAGTTTCCATATATAATCTGTCAATGCGAGAAGATCCTGGGTTCAGCCGAGTTTGCATTCTCTCCCCATGCCTGAGTGGGTTTCCACCGGGTGCTCCAGTTTCCTCCCACAGTCCAAATCTATGCATGTCAGGTAAACTGGAGATGCAAATTTCCTCTAGTTGTGGGACACCATGTGTGTTTGTCTGTGTGTCTGTGGGCGGCGGTAGCTCAGTGGGTAGGATCTTTGCATCTGGACCACTGGACCAAGAAGTCATGGGTTCGAATCCTGCCTTCAGCATACCACCACCATGCCTTCAGCATACATACCACCACCCTGAGCAAGGCCCTTAACCCTAAGTTGGAATGGAAGTCGCTTTGGATAAAAGCATCTGATAAATGCCATAAATGTAAATGCCTGTCCTATGATCGACTGGTGACCTGTCTGGGGTGTTGCTGCAACTTTCGCTCTATGGTTAAGGATAAGCAGCTAATGAAAGAATGCATTGAAGGAGCCATATTTATTGTATTGTTTACAGAAAATTACACAATATGTGAATTGTTTTACTCAAGGGATTCTCATCCTTCTATTTGTAAACTGAGCCAAGGATTAACAATATCCAGACCAGATACAAGTTCGTAAAGTCGTTCTTTATTACAAAAGAAAGAGAGTGGTATTTGCACAGACAAACAAAAAACAAAACAACTAGCACTGCTTCTCATTTAATAGTACTAGCCATACAGTTTATCGGGGGAGTTCTAACTTGGTCACACATGAGCGTTTCACACACACACGTGTCTCTCACAAATACGTGTTCAATTCATAGTGTCACATTCATTCATTTCTGTGACACTGCAAATGTACCAATAAAGCGCGCACACTCCAAACGTATGCCCGTATAACTTTGCAAAACCCCCCGTTGGCCTAATAGCAGTGCTAACAAATGTTAGCCTGATAGAAGTGCTAACAAATAAACAAAAGACAACACAAAAAAAGAAATAGAAGTTAGTCCGCCCGGACCATGCTGACTTTTAGCTTCTCACGCGGCGGACTAACTAAAAAAAACCCATATGATCTAAAACACAAAGAGCATAAAGAGCAGCGGCAAACTTTTATAATACAGCTTTATTTCATCCATCAAGCGCACATGGTAGCTTGGTAGTTCATACACGAGGCTCAGGCATGCTCTAGCACAAACTGTTTCCAACTTCCCCAGGAACCCTGACCAAACAGTTAGTTCCTGGGACTTTTATACCTGCATGCCTACACCCCCCACACATTAATCTAATAAGCTCAACCCTTAAACAGTCCCAAGGGCTACATATTCATTCCTCGTTGCTCACTAGCAGCTCAACATAGAGCAACAGCATTTCGCACACAGGTTACAATGCCCTGTTATGTGTTGATGTGCTTATATGTCCTAATAACGGGGGGGGGGGGAGTCATTTTCCATTCCACTGGAAAAACATTTATGGCATTTAACAGGTTCTTGTCACCAACTACTACAGAGGTAGTTAAGGGTCCTGCTCAGGATGCAAGTGGTGGTACACTGAAGGTAGGTTTCAACCCCATGACCTCTTGCCTCTTGGTCCAGAGGCAAGTAACCTACATACTGAGCTACCTCCACCCCATAATGGGCAAGGGGCCCATCAAACATAAGAAGTAAAAGTGTTTTGAGCTTGAACACTATTGAATATTTTGTAGAACAAAATTGTTCTCTAGAAATTAAACATCTACTGAGGTTCTTTAGGGTGGTGGTCCTCAAACTGGTCCTCAGGACCACAGGCCACCAAAAAGGTAGAGCACCTGGGTTCCCTGAGGACAAGTTTGAGACTGCCTTAGGGACAGGTTTTTGTATCGCATCACTTTAAACAACCTTAATGGCAATATCCCATGATATACAAGAGGATGAACATGCTTTTGTAATTTATTCTTCATAATTCTGCACTGCAATCCATAACAATAGGCACAGCAATCATAATGGTTTCTTAAATGAAGCAGATCGAACACTATGATTAGAAAGGAAGCTTGGATCAAACAAAGGTGAAGTAGCCACAGACAGACGCCCACCACTCAGCTGTCAAAGCCAAGGCAGAGCCCTCCTGTCAGGGCCCGAGTGAATGAGTGAGGGACCCTCTGAGGAAAAGGCAGGAGAGAAGAGGTGGTGAAAGTGAATTATCAATCTGCTTTACATTTGAAGGTAATTAGAATTCTTCATTTCTTTTGTGCGGGCCGGGGCAGGAAGACGCCGGGCGCTTTGGGGGTGACAGGTTAATTGAGGAATAATACCCTTCAGAATGATGAATTTTGGTGACTTGAGATGTCAGGATTCATTATGGGAAATTTAAATTTGCAATTAAAGTAGGAGGTGGGGTGCAGGATTTCCTCGTTTTAATTTTCCCTGCCCCAGAAGCCCCCCCCCGCCCCCCACCAATACCACCAGACTCCCATTATTAATGTTAGGCACTAAACGGCTGGCCCCTCCATTACTATTCTGTCTACTTATTCATGTTTAGAGGGAAAATAAGACTTGATTAATATCCTAACATGTAAGTACAACAGTTTTGATGAAGCAAGGACAGCGGTCAGTGGAGACCACATCAGGGACGTGGCAATTCAATGCATGTTGAGGGATTCCCCCTCCGGTAATCTCGCGGTCATAGGTCTGAAAACAGCAGCTGAGGGAGAGATGATGAGTGGCAGTGGAACTTGTATTGGGGAGAAAAAAACTGTATTGGGAAATTGAAAGGGAAAGTGTTACGTTTGAAAAAATAAATTGAATGTACACGAATGTAGACGCTCTCATCCAGAGTGACATACATAAGTCGTCTATGCCTGTCCTTTATACCCGTAAAGCTACACTTAACCAAGTTACTGCCAGCTCAGATACACACCTTAACAAACCCTGTCCAAAGAAAAAAGTCAGAGGTTCATTCACAAGTAAAGACAATTATGTAGAGGAGGATTAACGTTTGCTTATACAGTTAGCTATTAAAGGGAATCTTAGCAGGAACTGATTTTATTCAACACTGAAAAATGAAATCAGACCAGAAGAGCCTGCCGTAGCCAGACACATTTTTGTGAGGTTTTGATTGCGTAGTTTTTTCGTGCTCCGATGCTGAGATAGGGATAGTGGTTTTTACGAGGTTTTGATTGTGCGCTTTCTGACGTTTCTGAAACATGATCCAGTTTCTATCACTTATCACTTTTATTACACTTTCATGGCAAATGAAGAATAGAGACTGCCGGGTTATTTTTTTTAATAAATCTGTGTGCAACTAGCTAACATGCACGAAGAATGAAGAGCAGCTGTTAAATCAAACCAGTACAAACATTGCCTGCTGGTGAATGGGGATGAATGTTTACTCAAGTTTAAGTTAGAATGGAGGGAAACATGCTCCCTCCTCCCACCAATACCACTTTCCCTGCACATGTACTGCACCAAAAGTCTAAAAACGTTTCATTGTGCTTTCAATGAGCACAATTTCAACAGTTTTTTCAGAGAAGAAGAGAGAAAGAATAGGAATAAGAGTGACGATTATCACCTTTTTGTGTCCAATAGTCTCCTGAAGTATCTCCAAACCGGTAACTTTGTAGCAGAAAGCAAAAATATTTATTACATTTAGTGTTGGTGTGGAGGAAGGGGCGTGGTCAAGCATCAACTGTGACAAGAAGAACCAGACAGGTAACAGGGGGGCTAATCATTAACTGATTGCCCCTGTGTGACTGCTGTTTATCTCTCGTTCCTGCAGAGAGAAACCACTTAAAAAGAACCGTGAGCCGCCGGGCGGCACGTTTGAACGGAGACACTCTCTGTCAAGAACCTCCTGTTTGATTTATTTTGATGTATAGAGAGAGAACACGTGTCGAAGCCAGTGAAAATGAAATAAGATGTTACAGTGGTGCCAAGACCTGGGAAAACACCAGTAGGCCGTCACGGAATCCAATCCCTGAGCTCATCTAGTCCCTCGCCACCCTCCAACAAACCCAACCAACCTACAGAGGGAGCAGACGGTGTGGTGAACGGCCAGTGGAGCCAAGTCAAGTCAAGTTTGGCATTTCCTTCCATTTCAACCATTACCCTAATCTACAGGGCAACATTTCAAACAACTCGTGTGTTTTCTCTGTCTAACTGACCAAAGAGTAGGTCAGTAAGTCATTTTCGAACACTATTTGTTCCTTTATCGTAAATAAAATTAAATAAATGATGTAGAAAATAACAAAGAATGAAAAATAGAGATGCACGGACAGTGATATGTTGCATATGAAATGTGTGTTTGCAGCGTCTCCTCAGGCCCAGCGGTATGAAAGAGGTCACAGGACACAGATAGCTTCTTGTGGTCGTTGGAGACAGGTGAATTATGGGTAGGCATGACTCTCTCACAGCCTCACCTGTTTTCGCAGCTCATCTTCTGCTAAGCGCTAAGCTCTCACAACTAGTGGCCAATGACAGCACTTGTGTCCATAAATACCATTTATAAAACTGGGGCTCATTTGACTGTCTGAGGGGCTAATCTCTTATACGGCCTTATTTTTAGACCCCGCTATTTCACCGATCTGAGTGACGCGATTGACTTGTAACCTAACTACAAGGCATTGCGTTACAGCCATATATCACATAATACAATCATATAATTTATTCTCGACCTGCTGCGAAGCGTAAAAGGGACATGCGATGTAGCATGTAGCTGTAACATTAGCAAAAGCTAATGATTCCAAGTATTAACTCTCAGTTAAGGCCGATATCCTTACAGGAGATATAATAAGATGAAACGAGCAAGCAGAAATCTATTACTGGAATGTCATCCGCTACATAGATGCTAGAAGGTGTAATAATAGCTCTGATATTAGCAATGTTAACTAACATCGGAAAAACATTCGTTATTTAAAGGAAAAATTGGGCAAGATTAAGATTCAAAGTGGTTTAAATATGAAATGAGAAACTAGAGAAATGTCCTGGATCGGAATTATTTAAAGGCTCTAAATAAAGTGAAATGGTTCTAGATGGCTCTAAAATTCTGGCCAAGAATTTCTTAGGATTTGTTCACTGTGGAAAGCTAGGCAAAATAGTCCCCCCCATTACATCCTGCCCACTTTTGCCTTGGTTTAATTTGACTTTTTTGAGTTTCCGCCTTCTTTAATTCCCCCTTTGGTTGACTTCCATTATATTCACCTGGCTGTCTGTTCATCTTTCATCTGGTCTGCCCTCGCTGTTTGTTTCTTCTTGGATTTTACAACCAATATCACCAAGAAAACTCCTGATTTATTCATTTTGAACTGAAAATCAGGGAGATATACCTGTCTTCTAGACATCGTGACCCCAGGTTCCTGTCACCACCACTGTTAAGAAATCTAAGTAGGTACATTTCCTTATAATAAACCATTCACAACAAACCAGTCTAAATTAATCTCAACCCTTCAATTTTAACCTTCCGCCAAGAACCATTTGGTGCCTTAAGTCTGCTTTGTTTCCATAGCTATGTAGCGGAATCTCGTACAGCATAAAATGCCAAATCTATGAAAGCAAGTCTATTCCAAATACTTTAACAACTTTACTCCCTATGTAGTGGTGGCAGTAGCTCAGTGGGTAGGATACTTGCCTCCGGACCAAAATGTCATGGGTTCGAATCCTACCATCAGCACCACCACTGGGTCCCTGAGCAAGACCCTTAACCCCAAGTTGCTCCAGGGAGAGACTGATAAATGCCGTAAATGTAAATGTAGTAAGTTGATCATTCTGAAAACAGTTACTAAAGGCAGAGGAGAATCGTCAGGCCCTGCTGTTACCAGTCTTGCCTTCTGCCTCTTATATACGCTTAGTCATCTCCACACTAATGTTCTTTAATTCTCTCTCTATCTGGTTTCAATCTGAGGAGAACGCGTTCCTCTTTTGAACTTGAGTTCCTCGTGAGTTTTTCTTGTCACCCTCGGCTTTCGTCAATGAAAATTAAATATCCTCAACGAACATTTATCACGTGACTAAAACGAGACGAGATGTTATTTCCTGTATGATCGGGAGGGGAGAAAAAAGTATTGGGACGCTCAATCGTAGTGTTGTACGCCGTTACGTCCCAATACATCCGTTGAGAGGTACTGTGAAATAAATCTGTATAGAATTGCATCACTAAAAAAGAGTAAATACAAATGTATTGACTAAAACTAGACAAAAATAGTTCATTCTGACTAAAATAAGACTAAAATGCTCAGACTTTTAGTCGACTGAAACTTGACTAGACTAAAAGAGTACGGACGTGACTAAGACTAATAAAAACTAAAGTGACAGCTTGACGCGAAGACTAGACTAAAACTAAAATTAAAACAGGCCGCCAAAAACAACACTACCCTCGGCTTGTTTACCATGTTTCCTTGCTTTGTGACCGGCGCTTTAAGAAGCGCTACCAGGTACCAAAAAACACAATACTGGACATTTGCTACTGGACCAATGGACAAAGTTTAATGGTACTTTTTGGTGCTTTATGCAGTGGAAAAAGCTATAATGTACTGTAGACTGTTATCATTTTTACACTATTTGAAGATGCCAGCTGCCCTGTACAGTGTGTGAATTTTCCATGATGACCTGAAATGGACCCAACAGTGAATATCTCTTCATTAATGAACAGTAAACACTTTGAGATTCTCCCATTTTTGCAGCTGGGATCGTATTTCAGTCATGCTTTTTACACTCACAGTCATGTGTTTTGTGTACTGAAGCCATTCTGTATCACTGATTGTGGTGATGTTGTTTAAAAAACTGGTAATAGGGGAGAATCATGGCTACGCGGGAGAACTGTGCTGCGGTTCAGAAAGGGCTCTCTTGGGGGATGATGGTGTTGGAGCAACAGAAATTAGTGAAGACTGGGTCTCAGTCACAACACAGTCAAGTGTAAGCAATAAACACGCTCCCTCACAGCTCATGTGGACTATTACACACATACATATAGTGTGTGTGTGTGTGTGTGTGTGTGTTACTAGACAGGGGTTAAATCTATTGCACCATAAAACTGAGGTTGTTCATGAAATGGAGGAATAAGAAGCAGAAATAATATTTCAAGTATGATTAGTTCATCCGCAGGGCACCTTGTGTGATTGAGAAAGGGGGCAATGCGGGATGGGGGCTGGAGGCTGGGGGGGTGGGGCATTGTGCATGACGAGCAGTAAATTATATCTAGCCTTTGAATGATTCCTGCAGATCCTATTACTAGAGAGAGAGGGATGAAAAGAGGGAGGGAGGGGGGGGAGGAAAGGAAGGAGGGGGAGAGAACAGGGGAGGTAGAAAGTGTGTGGGGAAGTAGATAGACAGAAATAGATAGCAGAAGAGAAAGGGGTGAGAGAGAGAGTGGGGTGGTTGGAAAGAGTGAAAGAGGCAAGTAGAAAGAAAGGTAGGAGAAAAGAAAGAGATTGTGTGGGGTGTAGAAAGAGCAGGATGATGAAAGAGAGGGATAACGTGAGAGAAAGAAAGGAGGATACAGAAAGAGGAGCACAAAATGAGGGAGGGGGAGAAGGAAGAGAAAGAGAGGGATGAGAATAGAAAGAGAGATGACAGGCGAAAGGGGGGAACAAGACTGCAAGATGTAATGAAACAAAAGACAGAGAGAGAGAGAGAGAGAGAGATAGTGAAGGAGGGGTATGTGCGTGAAACGGGGTGAGAGAGAAAAGCAGCTGAACGAATTGAATGAATTCTGTTTCCAGCTGTCCAAGCAGGATGATGTGTGTGTGTGTGTGTGTGTGTGTGTGTGTGTGTGTGTGTGTGTGTGTGTGTGTTTGACGCTGAATGCAGGAGTGGGTTTAGAGGGGGTTTAGGGACTGTGTGAGACAATAAAAGCTGCATCTGTCTCACTTCATTATGCTGTCACTGTTACACGCAGGTACCAACTGCTAAAACACTGCACCAGCAGAACATGCTCGCTCTCATTCAGACCCTGTTCTCTCTCTCTCTCTCTCTTTCTGCAAGCCCCCCCTCCCATTCTCTGTTACACCGTTAAAGAAAAGTATATCTGTCTCTCCTCCAAGATCCCCCGCCCATACCGCACCGTCTGAATATTTGAGGAGTGCTTGTCTGCCATTTGTCAGCTTGGCTGATGTACTAGCTGACACTGGCAGTTATGGTAGCGCACCAGTGGAGATTGCCTTCTCTGAGAAAAGAGACACTGCGCTCGCTTTTGTTAACTTGTGCTTATGTATCCACAATCAGACCCATACTAAAGCGATAACCGGGCCGTACTAAAGTACTAAACCATACAAAAATACTAACCCATACTAAAGTACTAACCCATACTAAAGCAATAACCAGACCAAACCCATACTAATGTGATAATCGGACCATACTAAGGTACTAACCTATGCTAATGTGATAATCGGACCATACTAAAGTGATAACCCATGCTAAAGTGATAACCCATGCTAAAGTGATAACGTGACCATATTAAAGTGATAATCAGACCATACTAAAGTGATAACCCATACTAAAGTCATAACCAGACCATACTAAGGTACTAACCTATACTAATGTGATAATCAGACCATACTAAAGTACTTTTCCATAATAAAGTACTAACCCATACTAAAGTACTTTTCCATACTAAAGTTCTTTTTCATACTAAAGTTCTTTTCCATACTAAAGTTCTTTTCCATACTAAAGCTATAATCCATAATAAAGTGGTAACCGGACGATACTAAAGTGATAACCGGATCATAATAAATTGGTAACCGGACCATAATAAAGTGATAACCCATAATAAAGTGATAACCGGATTATACTAAAGTGATAACCAGACCATACTAAAGTGATAACCAGACCATACTATAGTGATAACCGGACCATACTAAAGTGATAACCAGACCATACTAAAGTGATAACCGGACCATACTAAAGTGATAACCAGA
>JBBPDC010000038.1:5681874-5700349 GCA_037974485.1 Hemigrammopetersius urotaenia
AGCTCCATAAAGACATGCTGGAGGAGTTCAGTGTGGAAGAACTTGACTGGTCCACACAGAGTCCTGACCTCAACCCCCTCCAGCACCTTTGGGATGAACTGGAGTGGAGATTGTGATCCAGACCTTCTCGTCCAACATCAGTGTCTGACCTCATAAATGTTCTATAGAATGAATGGACACAAATTCACACAGAAACTCCAGAATATTGTTGAAAGAGTGGAAGCTGTTATCACTGCAAAGGGGGACCAACTCCATATTAAAGTCTATGGATTTGAATGCAATAGTATTAAATTCCCTATTGGTGTAATGGTCAGGGGTCCCCATACTTTTGTCCATACTGTGTATGTGTATGGCTGTCCCCTGGTCTGGACTGTGTGAAAGTATGTGTATCTACTTCAAAACCTACCAAAGAACAAAAGAGTCGGACGCCACTCTGCATTTATGCTCATACTTTTTAATGTATCACAATGAGCAAGAAACATACTTGATGAAATATTTTCAAAGGAGTATATTCAATTACCATCTACAATCAACTTAACTAGGACAACAAGGTTTTTGTGACAAAAGTTTTTCTTTAAAAGTCTGAAGTTCCATGTGGTTTATGTATGTTAGTCTCCATGTAATTTGGTACAGTTTGGAAATCTTCATCATATAATTACAGTAACAAAAAAGCTAACAAGACTACAGTATAGAAAAGACATCAAGAACAACATTTTTGGTTTAACTTGCTCTTTTTTGTACATTGCAAGGCTGTTTTTTCTACCCTCGGGTGGGCTACCTGGAGCCACTGAGCCGTGCTTGTGAGGCTCGGAGGAGGAATAATTCGAGAAAAAAAAAGAAAAAAAAGAAAAAGAAACACAAAAAAAAAAGCTTAAAAAAAATTGTGGCACCAGGAGTCACAAAAGGAACAGGGAACTCCAGTAGCAGTTTGTCTTTGAAATTGGAGCACATTTTTTTTTTTTGTTGTTTTTTTTTTTTTTTTTTGTTTGGTTGCTTGTTAAGTTTGGTTGTTAATTTTGGTTGCGTTGCTTTTTGTTTTTTTTGTTTTTTTGTTTTTTTAGTTTTTTGTCGAACCGCTTCCTTAGGAGTGACAGCCAAGAAAGCCCCTCCGCCTCCTCCAACAGCGAGTCCTTTTTTTAGCGATGGATCGATGAGATTGGCTGGCTCCATGTCAGGTGCAGGCCAGTGCCGGCGCTTTGACTGGAGGACACTGTCCATCCATCAGTGAGACAAGCAAGAAGAAATGAAACAGGTAGCGACACCATGAACTGGGAGAAAAAAGAGGCATGTGGTACTGTCCGTCCCGTTCAGAAGTGTGGAAAAATGTCCATCAAAGTAGATGCAGAAACAGAGAGAGAGAGAGAGAGAGAAGAGGTGGCCACTCCAGCCACTGAAGTTCAGCGTAACCCAGATTTATTCCTCTCTGTGTCGCGTATGTCCACTGGTTGCAGAGTCTATTCCCGTAGGCAAATTGTCAGTAATTAAATAATGACGTGATATCAGAGGCGCGCCTTGTCCCTGCCTTTGGCTCCCATGCCCAGTTTTGGTGTGCCAAACAGCCTTCTCAGACATTTCACTGACATCTCCAACGCTTTTCCCAGAGTTCAGTTCTCTTTGTTTTTTCCTTCTTTGTCATTTAGAATAACAAAAAAAAATCGATGTCTTCTTTAAATATATCTATATCTGTATACATGTTTTTTTTTTTTTTCACAGTGGGCAAAAAGGATGACCTCTACAGCAAAACCTGCCTTCTTTCTCTCTTTGCAAAAAATGTCCACAAAAAAAAAAAGAAAGAAAAAAAAAAAAATATCAAGTATCCCAATGAGAGTCGATGTATCTCAGTCGTGTGTCGTGTTGTGCCACAATAAATATACACTCGTCAGGGGCACCAACTGAAATTCGGTTTACTTTTCAACTGCATTATGCTTTGGCCACATTCATATATTTCATGAAAGTAACAATATTCGTAACAACAACAAAAAAAAAAAAACAACTGCTCAGTGCTTCAGTTTCAATTTCTCCTTAATTATTGTAACTTCCCCCAAATCTTCACCCTCGTACTGAAGATCCAGCTTTGCAGTTCTGAACGGTCTGGCATGAAAACAACGGCGGAAAATAGAAGAGAAGGTACAAAAAAAAAAAAAAAAAAAGAATAAACTCAGGCTGACGTCGGCTCTTGAGAAACACACACACACACACACACACACACACACACAGTCCCGTGCTGGCAGAGTCAGTTGCGAGAACCATTGCGAGGACCCAGAGCCCATCAGTTCAACAGAACATTTTGGAAGCAAGAGATCAAACAGTGTCGAAAAGACAAAACAGGAACATCCACACACCATAAAGTGGCCAGGTCTTAGAATAATAAGAGGAACAAACAAACAAACAAAAGGACAAACGAACAAAATAAAAAGAATCTGCGATTCAAATTTAAAGCTGGTGTTAAAAAACGTTAACTTACATATACTGAGGAAAATTTCATATACAGGAGATCAAAAAAAATACAAATAGTTATAGGAAAATAATAAATGTCTGACATTATTTGAGACGAAAGTCAAAGCAAAAGGCATTCGGAAAAAAATAAACTATACAACATCAGGATTCTTTAAAAAAAGATTCATTATGAACAACAGTTTTTTAGTCGAACAGGATTGGAGAGGAGTGGCAAGCGTTGCAGACCAAATCGAGCTAATTTCAACAGCATGCGCGAGTATTAACACCGAATCACGTGACACGTGACACTTTTCTTTCGCCTAAAAACCGTTTAACGCGCTTCCCGAAATGTGCGGCAATGTGTGTGTAGGCCAAATACACCTGCTGTACATCTGTGGCCAAAAAGAGAAGCAGTTATTCACAAATATTCCTTGGTTTTTGGTGAGGATTTTAAAATAAGAATAATTTAAAACATTACGATAAAGGTGGGGAGGGGGGAGGGGCATTTGGATCGAACAGAACCATTCCTGTTGCAATGAGTTGGAGTGAGAGACCACTTTGGACATAAAGGCAAAAAAATATATACCATATCACTATCCAAAACAAGGGACACCTTCAGGGAAAAAGAAGAAAAAAAAGTCTTATATAATGCTTTGGAATGAAGATGTCCCTTGGAAACCTGTAATAGACGTATCGTGCATGAAAATGGCTTTACACCCTGCAGAAACCTGGGGCGAGTCCCTACATGATTTTTCCAGGAGGGGAGGCCGCCACTCCAGACTTTGCGAAACAGCCTTTATTTCCTTCTGAGACTCGTTATAGACGGAGAGGCGTGATGACACTAGACCAGCGAGGACGTGTAAGTACCGGATGTGTTACAATATGTACATTTTTGGTAACCACTATTACATGATGATCTATTTCAAGTGAGGACAAAGCAGGGACTTTATCCCCCTACGCCACAAACGAGGGGAATCAGTCAGACGGCGATGTTCAGAATTACACCTCATAGTCACCTCAGAAATGAGAGAACTCAAATAATAAGAATAATAAGAATGAAGAAAAAAATATATATATATAAAACCCCAAAAGCTGTCCTCGCTTAAGAAGTCAAACTCAGGTGCGGTATTTGGAATGCACTGTTCTTTACAAATATAATAGATCATTGGCTTTTGACATTGGTCTGCTCAAAAAAGAAAAGAAACGGAAAAAAAACGAGGAAAATAAAAAGCCAAAATGTCCTTTGGAACATATATTCACAGTCTTCAGAGTTCCGTTTTTGCAACAAGAAGAAAAAAAAATTATGTTGCAGAGGCAGGGAAATGGTTTATTGGTTGTTGTTGGTTTTTTTTTTTCATTAAAGCTTAGCCAAAAAAGCAAAATGAGCATGCATCTAGGTATTCTTCTTTTCCAAAAAATCTACATTAGCAGCAAAAACGTATGTCCTCAAAAACCAGACCTTATACATTTTCTTAAAAACGTAACGAAACGTAACGAGGAAACGGAAAACGGATCTCGTGTGTGACAGAAGAGTAAACAAAGAGATTCTCAACTTCTATCTTACAAACTGCAATGGCTCTGTAATGGTGCTACTCCACAATGCAAGGACGAGGGTCCTTTTTTGGTTTTTGGTATTCTTGGTATTTTTTTTTTTGACGTAAAAAAGCCACCGGTCCGCTCGCAAAGAAGCAAAGACGGCAACTCTGATGCGTACTCCTTTTATTTTAAAACTTTGTTGTCTTTCCTTAAAAACAGCAACAAATTCTCAAGTATAAAGAAGCCTCTTTTCTCATCTTTATGCACCAATGGTGAAAGTGTTTAGTCTTTGGATTTTCTTTTCGTTTTAAAGCGTGAATTATTATTATTATTCTTTTCATTTTCATTTATGACGACAACAAAAGAGCGGAAATAAAATAATAATAATAATAATAATAATAATAATAATTTTTTAAAAAAGAGAATAAAATAAAGCCCATAACAGACTGCAGCCACACTGCGTGAAACACACAAAAAACGTTCTGCTTTGCAAATCCACAAATGCAGGGGACGAAGAGAGGGGGGGGGGGGGGAAAATAAACACGGAGGGAGTAACACATAAAGACAGTCAGACAATTGTAAGTGCACAATAAAGTAACACAAATATAATTGAATAATGATGTTGAAAAACACAGCCCAGATCTCTTTTCTCTTTTTAGGTCAGTGCTGGACCAACCGTTGACAGAGAGAAAACCCTCATGAAATAAAAAAAGGAATTCTGCCAAGTCTGTCGGGGGGAGGGGGAGGGGGGGGAGGCGGCGGGTGAACGAAAACCCAAGAAGCTGTGGATTTGACAGAATAAAGTATAGATCAGTTCCTGCTCCTTAATCTAGTCTATCGGAATGACCAAGACAACATCAAATGAAGCGCCTTAAGGTTGGACAATACAAAAGCTAAATGTACACAAAGATTTTTCAGTCTACCATACTGTTTAAATTCATTTCCAATGCAACAATCTACTTAACACCAAAAATGTTTATATCTATCATAAATACAGAAAGTTTTTTCCTTAAAAAATTAAAGAAAACAAAAAAAATTGGTTTTTATCCCTCACCAACAAGTCTGCAATGCTCTTCGTGTCTGGGTACGGCGGGATTTGTTATTCTCCCGTTTAAAAGAATTTAAAAAGGTTTACAACTAGCAGTTCAGCTACCCATTCGAATGCCCAGAAAGCTGTCATTAAGTTAGTATCGCTTCCAAATACTTTCTGTCAATAAAAGTAATACAAAAACAGAAATGTTTATCAATTTTAAGGAACGAAATGAATAAAATAATGATTTCATGTAACATAAAAAAGGTTGTGAGCTGTTGACCTGAGAATAAAATAGACATTACATTATTCTTTTTTTTTTCTTTAGCAAGCCATTGGTATTTGAATGCTTAGATAGCAAGAAAATTGTAAGACTATTCTCCCATACAGTACATACTGGCTTTGTGTAAGTGTGCTATTAGGTGGAACTACTTTTGCAAACAAGGGACAGCTTGTTATCTCGTTCTTTGTATAGACAGGGTCTGGGGGCCATTTGACTTTGAGGCAGTCCATTGTAATACAGCATTCCCCTAGCAATATCCAAGTTGGAGTCGAAATCAACTAAAACCAGCATGTTGATATGGGAAAACAATCCACTAACATTTAAATTTTTGGTTACAAGCTTTGGAATTGCAGTTAGTCTTTACACATCTTTTTCTGAAATTGGTTTGTATACTTTTAAACATATTTTAAACATTGCTGCTTTTTTTTTACTTCTGTGTTTTTATTCATTTTTTTTGTCTTTTGTGTGTTTTAAATATTGTCCATCACCGAAAGCTCTTTTACAATCTGATGGAGTCTGTTCCTACACTAGCCATTTTACTACTACAACTATCACTGTCTTTGAGACAGCCGGGCTGTTGTGGCTCCTCTGCCGACCTGCCCAGCCTGTCCGCTGACTTCTGACTGCTATCAGAGTCAGATTCGTCGGTAAAGACGTCTGTTGGTATCGAGGTCTGAACCCCTGAGGTGCTCAATGAACTTGAGGTAACCGTTGAAGGTGAGGATACTGGAGGAAAAGAAGACGATGTAGAAGGAGTGGCGTTGGGCTTCCCAGCTAAAGCTCTAGAGAAAGGGGCCTGGGGCCAGGGTTTGCTGGCAGCTGTGGCGTTCAGGGGGGCAGCCGTAGACGAGGAGCACGAAGATGCAGACGCAGATGAGGACGGTGTGGTGTTTGACGTTGTTGGCGGGGGAGATGGGGTGTTGTTTGAGTGAGTGACAGACTGCGAGGTAGATGCGGTGTTAGGATCGGGGAAGCAGGCTGAAGAGTGAGGTAATAAACTAGTAGCGTGCTCTTTGGCATTTCTGGCTGATCGCGTGATTGTTCTGTGTTTGTGCAAGGCTGAATCCAGGTGTTGACTGAGTGCTTTGTCCCCATCCAAGGTGGTGTTACAGGCCAGGCAGTCATAGAGGCCACCCTCAGCCGCACTGCCACTGCTGGGGACCCTAAGCAACATCTCTTGCAAGTTTGCCACAGACTGACCGAAAAAGCAGATCGACTTAAGGTGGCCGATAGCCGCTTCCTCCTTGCTGAAAACTGCTTGACATTTGCGGCACGCCAGCCGGTACTGAACTTTGGGGACAATGTATTGGTCAAGAAGGGGGTCTGCGCCTTTACCATCCACTTCGTGCTGCTCAGGGGGTAGGTTATTGTGAGAAGAAGAGGTATCAACTGGGGGAGTTCCTTTCTGCTCCTCTGTTTTTACTGAATCTTTGGCAGAATCTTTACGGTCCACCGAGGGCTGAGAAGGGGCTGAAGTTTGGCTCGCTTTGGGTTGCTGGATTTGCTGAAGCTGCCGCTGCTGCTGCTGAAGTGCCTCCTGCAGGCTCTGCTGATATTGCTGGTAATGCTGAAGCAGGGATCCTGGTGATAGCCCCATCAGGGCTTGTGATAAAGCTGGGTTGTATGGGAAAAGACTTTCCATACCATACATAGGCTGCAGGTATCCACCCTGAAGTGCACCTGGAATCTGTGGGGCATAATATGGAGAGAAACCTGGCATAAAATAGGGCAGGAACTGGCTGGTAAGCAGAGCTGTTGGGTCTGAAGCTAAAGCAGCCTGCAGAGCTTGGAGCTGGGCAGGATCAACCACATACTCCATACCAGGAGTCGGCATTGAGGTGGCTGGAACTGCTGTGTCTGGTTTTTCTTTCTTGGCACTGGCAGCAGAAGTGGAGGGAGCAGGAGTTCCTCCAGTTGATGATGGTGTATGGGATTTCTCAACCTTCTCCTTGGTCTTCTCTTTCTCCCTGACCCTTTCAGGTTCACGCTCTTTGGGAGGATCAGCCCGTGGGCCTAACTGGGTGGTCAGGGAGTTTGACGTGGATGTGGTAGTAGTACTTGAAGGGGCAACGGAAGTGCTGGCCTGAGCTGGGCTGGGTGAGGCCAAGGAGGAAGAGGAGGGGATCTTGTTGGGTAAACCAGATGTGGGGAGACTAGGTGAAGGAACACTGGCACCAGGCATGTTCAGGATATTTGGAGGCTTTGGAGGGGTTAAAGCTATGAGAAAACAACATAGAATTAATGAGAAGAGTGTAAGGAGAATTTTTTTTACAATAAATACCATGGGATTTTATTCCCCATAGAAACACAATTTTATTACAATGAAGGATACATCATACAGGTACTATTCAATAACTTCTTAAGGTTTGTTAATGTAAACTTGGACATGTTGGCGATTGCTGGGTTAATAACATACCTGAATTAGATGAGTTGAATCCTGCAAGGGAAGGGCTTCCAACTCCAGACAAGAGGACAGGGGGTATCCCTTGCAGATTCGAATAGGCTCCCTGCAGATTCAGGGCCTGCAAGGCAGGACTATCAAACATTCCTTGTTGTTGCATGGCTTGTTGCTGTGCCAGTCCAAGGACCTCGTTGGCTTTCTTGATGCGATCCATCTCTTGCTGGGCCATGAGCTGACGAACAGTGGCTGGGTCGAAATACTCCTTCTCTTTGTCAAGCTGGCTCCCAATGGTATCCTTTACTTTGGAGATATGTTGTTGGGAGAAGATGTGGTCCCGCACTGAGAGGCGTGCACTGTATTTAACACCACACAAGCTACACTCTGTCTTAGGTCCCTCGTAAGAGGTCTGGTTGATGCCAAAGTGTTTAGCCATACTGAGTTTAGCCTTCTTTTCCTTAGCACGAGCATTCTGGAACCAGACTTGTACAACTCTCTTTGGAAGTCCAATGTCATTGCCAAGTACCTCACACTCCAACATAGTCGGTGTCCTGTAATCACTGAAGCAGGACTTGAGCAATTTCAGCTGGAGGTTAGTCATCTGAGTTCGGAAGCGCTTTTGACCAGGCCTATCTCCACTGTCAATGCTTCGACTACCAGACGCCCCAGGGCTTGGTGAACAAGGGTCAGCCAAGCTAGATGTTTCACTGTAATCCACCAAATTTTCATTTTCAAAATCTTTAGCGTAATAACTTGTTGCAGGGCTCACTAGTCCTGAAGACATCTGATCATCATTCTCAAGAGATGGGACTGTTCCTCCAGTCTTGGACAGGAAATCTCCACTGTTGTGGCTGTGCTTTGCATCAGCACTGTCATTGTCAGCATTAGCCTCATCACCCGTGGTGGTATCAGTGATAGCAGTGTTCACAGAAGAACAATCA
Source organism: Hemigrammopetersius urotaenia (assembly GCA_037974485.1). NCBI lineage: Eukaryota > Metazoa > Chordata > Actinopteri > Characiformes > Alestidae > Hemigrammopetersius > Hemigrammopetersius urotaenia. The sequence continues at coordinate 5,690,499 of JBBPDC010000038.1, forward strand.
TCGTTATCAAGCTTGTTCTGGTCAAAGCTCATGTTTACTGAGGACATGTTTGGGCTTTCAAACTCCTCCATTCCTTCGACTTTGATAGACGTTGGACTTAAAAGTGCCCTTGGGGACAAATCCATGCTCTTACTTACAGGTGACAAGGATGAGCACTGGGCATCATTGTTAGCAGCGGCCATAAGGGTATAGTTAGCAATATCATGAGGATCCATCTTCAAGTGCATGCCCTCCTGTTCAGATATTAAACCAGTAAGCGCTAAATTGTAACCAGCACGCTTTGCCTCATGCCAGTGACGTGAACGTATGTGGGCTTCCAAAGCAGTTTTTGCCTTAAAAAGGGCTCGACAAAAGGGGCAACGCCGATGGGCTTGAGCTGGTCCAACAGCTCGAAACTGCCCTTTTCGTTCCCTGGCCCTTGTGTTTTGAAACCATACCTGGACCACCCGTTTTTTCAGCCCTACCTCATGAGCAATGTGGTCGAGCATTTTTCGCGTGGGATTAGAGTCTAGTAAATATTTCTGGTACAGAATCTCAAGCTGCTCAGGTGTGATAGTGGTTCGTAGACGTTTGTCTCTTTGTGGCTCTTCCCCACTATTAGTGCTGTCATTTTCACCTGGACTAGTGCCTGCTTTCTCCTCCAGCTTCCTCTTTAGAGAGTTCATGGTGGACGTAGGTGTTGATGGAGAAGTGGCTGAGCCACTGGGTATCTGTGGCAAAGCTCCAGCAAGAAGCTGGCTAGCTAGCAGAGGATTGCTGGGGTCAAATAACATAAAAGGCATGTCCATTGAGCGATCCAAAAACTGTGGGTGAATGAATTGGTTCTGAACACTCAGGAAATGAAGCTGCTGGTGTTCTTGCCAATGCTCAAATGAGGGAAAGGCAAGCTTGCACTGCTCACACTGGTAAGGAATCATCTGTTGGGCCAGCTGCTGCTGTGATGCAGTAGCTAAATGAGAATTGAGAGCCATGAGTGAACTTTGAGAGAGGGTCTGGCTGGTGTGAGAGGCTGAGGCTGAAGCACTGCTGTGCTGCTGCTGCTGGGAGAGGGAAGGTGAAGAAAGCTTTGTGTTCTTTGGGGCTGAATGAATCTTTTCCTCTCGTGGTGGTCTCTGTTGTGATGACTCAGTTGGGTGACTGCTTTCCTGTTTCAGTGATAATGGCTCTCTTTGAGCCAGAGAGGTCTCTGCGGAGTTTTTCGATTTCTCATCAAAAGTGTTTGATGTACTAGCAGGGGCAGCTTCAACTTTCTCAGATGATGCCAGGTGAGAGAAAGATGAAGATGAAGGTGGGAGAGGGCAGAGACTCGAAGACGATGGCATCGGTGTGTGGCCTGATGACCCAGAAGGTGTGTAGTATTCATGTGACAGATCAACAGAGTCTTCGTTTTGACTATCGTACTGTCCTTCTTCATCCTCGTCTTTGTAACAAAGCTTCTTTTGATGCTTAATGAGGTCAAATATGCGCTGGAAGATCAGACTGCATTTTTTGCACTGATAGTTCAAGTTGGTAGTACGAATGTATCTGTCATTGGACAGTTCACGTCGCTCGCCATCCTTCGCTCCTTCTCCCTGGTTCTCATAATTTTTTCTAGCTTTCTGCCTGGCATTCTGGAACCATACAACTATGACTCGTGTGGGCAGGCTCAGAAGATTAGACAGCTGCTCAAATTCATCATCTTTAGGGTAGGCATTGGCATCGAAGAAATCTTGAAGCACTCTAAGCTGGTAGTCTGTGAACCGTGTCCTTGAAGATCTCTTACTGCCACAGGACTCATGTCTTTGGGGCTCTGGGGAAGGTGGCTTAGAGTCGATTTTGGCATCCTCTAGAGTAGTAATGGGGGGATTGTTGAAATTATAGGGCGAGTCTTTGTTGCGTTGTCGCTCTTTAAACAGAGTGTTCCGAAACCAGTGCTTGATGACCTTTTGTGGAAGTCCTGACTTGTCTGCCATTTCCTTTATTTGTTCCTCATTTGGTGAATTGTTGATGTCAAAGTACTGCCGCAGAACCCTTAGCTGGTCATCTGTAATACGGGTGCGGGGCCTCTTGTTCTGCTGCTGCAGCATTGCAGGTGTGAGCTGCTGCTGATACAGTTGTGCAAGATCCGTGGCCAGACCAGATTCAACAGATGGCAGCTGGGCAGGAATTTGAGAGGGTAGTGACTGGAGTGACATAGGCTGCATCATGAGTGGAGAGAAGAGAGGAAGATCCATTGCCATTGGAATCTGAGCAAGTGGACCCGGAGGCTGTGGGGTTGGAGCAGTTGGTGGAGTGATTGAAGGGGCAGAGACGGGTATATTTGGTGTGGGTGCCCTCTGTGGAGGTGGTGGTGGGGGTGGGGGAGGAGGGGGAGGTGGGGGAGGAGCAGCCTCAGGTGTCTGCGGTCTTAGAGGGTAAAGCTTGTCATATTGTTCTCTGTACTCCTTGGCGAATCTCTCGAGTGATCTGAATGGGAAGAATGCCTGATGAATGTGCTCCTGGTGACTCTTCAGAATTAAAATGTTGGAGAAGAGCTTACCACAGGCCTCGCATTCCAATTTCTCTAGCCCCTCAACAGGGTCAACCACTCTAGTGATGCCACCAGGTGCATTTGACCCAGTTAAAGATCCTGCAATTTTCCTCTGAGCCTTCTGCTTGTTTTCATTGTACTGAATCACCAATTCAAATCCAAAGTTCTCCAACAGTACTTTGGTGGCATTACCACGAGCATCCGATGCGATTCGTGGTGGGGGGAATCCAGTGTCCTGGTTCACATTAGCTACCGCCTGCGTTACATCTTTCTTTTCTTTGGATTTTGAATTGTCTGAGAGATCCTTTGGAGCATGATCCTCAGTTTTATCATTTATTTCTTTATCCTTTGGCTGCTCTCTGTCCTTCTCACTATGAGAAACAAGTGGCTTTGGTTTTTTCTCTGCTGAGTGTGAGAGAGATGCACTCTGCTGAAGTAAAGCCATTTGGCTGGAGGCCTGGGAGTGAGAATGAGTTTGGTGCTGTTGCTGAAGGTGGTGGTGCATCAGTTGCTGTTGTAGGCAGCTCTGCTGGGCCTGCTGGACCTGGTTCTTCTGTTCTTCCAACAGAGATACAGCAGAGCCACTTAAATTCAGAGCAGAACTGTTCAGGTTGATTTCTGGATTCAGCTGGAATTCAGCCCCAGGGATGTAGAAAGGAAATAGCAGCTGTTGCTGTTGAAGTGGCAAAAGAGCATCTGTTGTCATTGGGAAGTGCTGCAGTAGGGGGTTGAAGAGCTGAGACTGAAGTAGGGCAGCTTGCTGCTGGAGCTCTTGTTGGAGCTGGGCCTGGGCTTGTGCTTGAGCCTGAGCCAACTGCTGCTGTTGCTGGAGCTGCTGCTGGTGGCTTCTTGAGGACAGCATGTCTGCAAATTTCTTTTTCTTTACTTCCTGGTTCTCAGAGGGAGAAGGATGACAGGCGGAGTTGGACATGCTCTCAAGGCCGTGAGCCTGACTCAGGTGGTTTCCTCCCAGGATGCTGTGCGCTGTCTGAACGCTCGCTGGAGAACAGCTGTTGTTGCTGGAGCTGGTGGTTGAGTTAGTGGGTGGGATAGGGCTGGGGGTGGAAGTGCTGTTAGAGGTGCCCCCACTTAAACTGCCACTGCTGACCGAGCTGGAGCTGCCACCAGCTGCTTCAAGTTTGGCTGCCCTGGCTTTGGTCTGGTGGAGGACAGAGCGCATATGGATCTCTAGGGTAGAGCTCTGGCTGTATGCAACGTTGCAAGTGCTGCACTTGAAGGGCTTATTATCGGGGCTGCTGGTTGGCTCTGGCTGACCTGTGGTGGATTCCTGCAGGGCCCGTTTGACCTTGTGCAAGTGTGACACAGAATTATAATGCACAAGAAGAATGTTCTTCTGGGTGAAAGACTCTTTGCATACAGTACACTTGAAAGGACGAGAAGGATCTAAGAATTTTTCCATGGTGAAATTGGGGCCTTTCCTAAATGGCAGCGCTCGCTTGGGTTCTGATCCAGAATCCTCTTGCAAAGATCCCGAGTCACTGCCTGTTGGACTCTGCTTTTCCTCAGGATCACTGTCATCTCCTTCTTTCTCATCCTCAATCAGACCTCCTTGGTCTTCTCCAAGCGAAGGGTCGCCCATAACCATCAGGTCTCCGTTCATTAGCAAGCCTCCATAGAGTTGCTGAATGTCAGCTTCACTCAGTTCAAGGTGACTTGTCTCCAGGTGTTTCTTCAGGGCCTGCAGGGTCCTGAAACTCCGCTGGCAGAGACAACACATGGTGGCCGCTCGGATAACGTGATACTGGGAATGCAGTTGCAGTTTCTCTATCGTCTTAAATGCTAGACTACACTGGTTGCAACGGTATTTATATACATGACGATCAGAGACAGGCAGTTGAGGCCTTTTGTTGTGGACCTCATTGAAGTGCATCTGAAGTGCATTGGAGGATTTGAATACTTGGTTACAGCCTTTCTTCCAGCACAGGAATCCAGTAGTGTCTTCTCTTGCAGGCTGCTGATCTTCAAGAGGTGACTTGCGAGCTTCAATTATGTCTGTGGTCATAGAAAGCCCTTTCTCAGGCTCGACATCTGTACTTTCTGTAAAAAGAAACATAAATGTAATGTTAGTTTTCTATGTAAAATGTAAACATTGTATGCAAATGAATGATACTTTTGATCATTTTGCATGAATTAGATTCCCACAAATACAGTTTTCAGCATCTAGCATGTAAACATTTCACAGCATTTACAAAATTACTGTAACATTTTAAGGCGCACAAAACAGTCTTACCTGTTTGTTTCTTTGTGTCATCAGAGGTTGAGTTGGACAAGGATGCATTTTGAGCCTCTCTTTCCTGTCCAGGGACTGGTATGAACATGCTTGCTGGCAGCGCCTCTGATGCTGCCACCTGGAAAATAAAACACAAGGTGTGTCACGTGTTAATTACAGGACTTTAACAACAGCCGCTGTCTCGGAATGCAAGAAAACTGAAATTGGTTTAGTCTTAACATTAATACATAGCAAATGGAACGTGGTCAGTTCTACTTAAACAGTCTCTCTCTCTCTCTCTCTCTCTCTCTCTCTCTCTCTCTCTCTCTCGCGAATACACACACGCATACACGCAAAAAGATTTGTTCAAAAAAACTTTTGGAATACATAAAACATAAACGCAGTCAGAGAAATCCGCTCTCACACAAGCACTAATCACATTACTCCATTTTTACTTTATTTGCCATTCCCGGAATTTGCACTTTGATCACTGATGGTGTATTGTCACAAGCTGGGAAAGTTCTGCTGCAGCCAATTAGTGTGATGGGGCTGAGAAGCCTACCTTAGCCAGCTGAAAAGCTTATTAGGGGGCCTAATTAAATAATTCCTCCTACTCATAAAAGTTGTATCCCATTCCGGCGTAAGCTCGAAGTACAGAAATTCCACCACTGGCGATGGTATTCTGGGTAGTTCGACTACTGTCAGTTTAAGGTTGTTCTCGCACATTCTGTTTAATTTGCCGAGCTCATTAAAGCCTTTTCCAGACGGAATATTAGCATTTCAAAAATTGAATGGAAATCATTGGAAGCACAATACTATAAAATATAGGCATAAACTGCAGTATATCATAAACATCTTTTTTTTTTTCCATCACCTGATTTAATTTCCACATTTGAAGGGGTGCAATGAATATTGATTAAAATGTATACAAGTGCAACCAGCTTCGCCTCGCTCTCAAAAGGTTGGAGTCAATCACTCGTGAATGACCGCAGCGTTCCCTGTCTATTCAAGCAGCTTCTCATCTTTCTCAGAACTTGCATCTCGATGCCCCCTTTCTATCGGTCTAGCTCTTGCTGGGTGAAAGGGAAAAAAAAAAAAAATCATCAAATGCACTCATTAACCGGCTCCTATTTAACAATAATCAGTGATTGAGATTGGAAGAGGTCGGGAGATGAGGCACCGTCTGCTTCACCTTCCTTCAATTAACTCCCCAAACAGAACAATCAGCCTCACTACCCATGCAGCATTTCAATTCTTCCATCCTTCCGACCTCCCTCCTCCTCCTCTTTCTCACTCTTCCATGTCTAATTCCTGCGCTCGCTCTGTGTTTATGTCCCTGCATCTCAATCCCCCTTTCCCTCCTCATCGCACCATGATCTCCACCCCACACCACTTAATGTGTGTAGAGACTCTGCACGCCTGATTAAATTAAAAGCTATGTCTTTCACAACAAGAGGACTCTCGATCACTCAAAGCGAACACTGTATTCTGCACATTATATCATCCAGAGCCATCCACCGCTGCGTTACGCGTATTGCGTTTTCTTTTTTGTCCTTTTCTGATGCATTAAATAGACAGTGTTTCGTGACAAAGACAAGGATTCATTAGGCAACTGCACTAATTACGCTAATTCTACTAAATCACATAGAGAAGACACATAGAGTTCTATCCCGGTGCTTCTGTAAAATGTAATTATGCTCCAAGTCTGCCAGAGGCTGTAAAACCTACGAATACAGTGCATTAAAGGGATGCTCCCTAACAACAACTGCCATATAAAAGTACGCTCGTCAGCCTGAGCCGGAGCGCATGAAGGACACAGTCCTCAAGCGAGAGCTAGTTAGTCAGGCTTGAGGTTAAGTGGAGCTGTTAAGAAAACCTTGTCCGTCACAATCTGATTAGCGCGTTCGGATTCACACTGGGCGAAAAAAGAGAGAGAGAGAGAAAAGGAAAGAGAAAGAAAGACAGAGAGAGAGAGAGAGAGAGAGAGAGAGGGAGATGGAGAGAGAGAGAGAGAGAGAGAGAGAGGGAGAGAGAAAGAGAGAGAGAGAGAGAAGGAAAGAGAAAGAAAGAGAGAGAGAGAGAGAGAGAGAGAGAGAGAGAGAGAGAGAGAGAGAGAGTGTGAGAGAGAGAGATGCATTTGCTTTCTTACTTTCTGTTCTCCTCCACAAAAAAAAAAAAAAAAAGGGAAATTCATGTGACAGGTATGGGAGTTTGAGAAAGCAAAAACACGTCTGTGATTTACATTACAAAGTGGACTGTTTCTAGACAAGTGCTTCATTAGGAGACGAGAGGCAAGCGCAGAGAGTATCCCAAGGTCACTTTTAATTTGGACCGCCTAATTGGCAAACATAGTTCCAAATGGCTATCATCTAGCCAGACTGAGAATTAATGAAGCACAATTATTTTCATTACCCCTATCTAAGACAGACAGAAAATGAGACACAGAGTGAAAGAGGGAGGGAGGGATTGAGAAAGAGAGAGAGAGCGAGAAAGAGAGAGAGAGAGAGAGAGAGAGAGAGAGAGAGAGAGAGAGAGAAAAAGGAACCAAATAAAACGTGCATCTTTATGTATGGTCTGAGAGAAATAAAAGTCACCCATTTTCAGAATTCATTAAGAGCGCCTGCCTGACGCATTGAAAAGGGGGAGAGGATCTCTTTCTACTTGTAAAAGGGTGCTGGTTTTAATGTGCATTGTATTAGCTGGGTTTCTATCATGTGCCATTCTTGTAGGGGGCCCGGTGCATTATCATCTCTATAAAAGAAAAAATATTGCTACCTGCTCCTAATAATGCCTTCGCCATTTGCGTCCTGGCTAGAGAGCAGGGACGGCTTAACAGCCTTCGGAGACGCCGTTTCTTTGAGCGAATAGCCAGCAAGCAATTCGGCTCCAAACATAAACATAATTATTTCACCGGTGCAAATTTGGAGGGAAAAAACACCCCCCCCCCAACAAAAACGCATCCCGGAGCCGTAAAAGCAGCACAATAATGCTTGATGGGAAATGCAATAGAACAAGGTGAGGCGCCTCAAAGGAATTAAAGGGAGGCGGCTGATGGAGGCCTTGGTGCTCCGGGATTACAGAGCTGGTGGCAAATAAGTTAAAATGGATGATGTAAGTGTTACTACAGCATATGAAAGAGTTTCCAGGAGAGGAATACCCTCACAAGCAAGCAATCCTGTTTGAAATCTTCTTGGGACTATAGCCTCATGCAAATATCACTTTTGGCAGGGCGTGGCAAGCTCTATAGGCATCATGTAACAAAGGTGCACAAAAAAAAAATGATGGTAAAATGACGACAGCTGAGTGCGTGGCGTGGTCTCTGATGCAGCCAGCTTGACATTCATATTCCAGCAGTAGGGGATGCAGGTAGGGGGTTTAATATCATAAGAATGCACCCTGTGTTCATTAGTTCACTGTAGCGTTGCGGCTTTCAATATTCACCTGAGAACAAGGCTGGCAAGTCACAGACTACATCTAGATAATAATATTTGCATTGTCTGGACTCGCATTTCATTAGAGGGTGAGGAAAAAAAATTCAATTCATTGCATTTCAATTCATCTGTGTCCCAATTACTTGAATATATTAACGACTGCGTGTTTGTTTTGTTTTTTTCCAACTGCACTAGAGTGATCATCGAAACAAGAGGAATGTCAAGGCAGCCTAGAGAGAGATAGAAATGGGAGGAAGAGGGGGGCACTGAGGAGGAGGAGGGGGGGACTAATTATTCAACTACCCAACAGAATTATCAGGCTGTGTCTATAGCTTCCTTTTTTTCGCCCAAATACACCCACACACACACTCTCTCTTTCAGAATTGAGTGTGATAACGTAATGAAAGAGACCCATCAACAATGGGCATGTCAGTACAACTGCTGGAGCAGAGCACCATCCGGCCGTCCCGAACCCTTTCGCACTGTTATATCTGACTCTGAGTCAGCAGGACAGCCCAGACAACCCAGGCGTGGCCATCCACAGGCACTGAGTCACTCGGCCTGAAACAGCCGTGCTCGGCCCCTCGCACCATCGCCACAGGGGCACCAGGTCACAGCGGGCCTTTGTGTACAAATGCACAGCTTTCTTACAAACAGGTGGACTAAGGAGGCCTTGTGCTCTTCTTTACCCACTGAAGCCTTGCCCACACGGAAAGCTCAGGGTTTTTAATTGAAAAACTGCTCCCGCTGTTGATGGGATGACAGTATCAATGAGCTAACGCCGTGACATTTGCCCTGGCAGTGTGAAACTAGTGTATCTGTGTGCTGCCAAAGACCACATGTAGTTGCATTTTGAGGTTACATTTGATGCAAGAAGGTCAAAAGCAAAAAAAAATCCATCCCCCCTTTAGGCCGACTTGACACTTCCGAGAAAGACAAGAGTCAGGTGAACACTGCTGCTTCGACGAGGGCGACACGTAACATCAGGTTATGGGGCTTTAAGCAGAAATGGCAAATAAATAGAGGCGAACAGTTAGAATGGATTTGGACTGGAACCCTTAAAAAGGGTTGTATGGCTTAGAGTCTCGTACTTGCAATTTGGGACTGCAAACATACACACATTCCTACTTTAAAGGTGCAGAAACCCATATTGTATAATCTAGTATGAACTAGTAAGGTAAATAATAAATAATGGAGCATAATAAGTAAAGGAAATCGAGACAATGTCTGCCTTGACATAGGGAACAACCATAGCAACCCAGTGAACTTCAAGAAGCATGATATCTAAGTGACACACACACACACACACACACACACACACGCTGCCAAGTAAACCCTCCCTGCAGGGAAGTGGGCACTCACAGTGGCTATTAGCTTGTCAACGCAGTCCGGGGCCACGCTGTGCAGGTGCGTGAGGTGGAACTGGAGGTGGATCTTGTTGTTCAGCATGTCCTGGCACAGGGGGCACCGCAGCATGGGCTGGACCGAGTGCTGGGTCATCACGTGCATCCTCAGTCGGTTCAGGTCCGTATTCGTGAACTTACAGTAGGGGCACTGGTACATCTGCCGGTCAGTCAGAGAGAGAGAGAGAGGGAGAGAGAGAGAGAGAGAGATAGAGAAAGAGAGAGAGAGAGAGAGAGAGAGAGAGAGAGAGAGAGAGAGAGAGAGAGAGAGAGAGAGA